>OZ030007.1:83702202-84099702 GCA_964023405.1 Apodemus agrarius
TTCTACATTCTGATCTGTAGGCAGAGAAGAGGAGGGGGAGTGTGGGGGGGAGAGAGAGGGAGAAAGAAGGAGCACATGTGTGTGTGTGTGTGTGTGTGTGTGTGTGTGTGTGTTTATACGAGCACGGATTCGAACGTGCTCACATTTGCATACATATTGGGTATGGCCTGGGCTTTCGAAACCCAAACCCAGTGACACGCTTACCCCAACAAGGCCACACCTCTTAATTCTTCTCAAATAGTGCCACTCCCCGATGACCCTATGGAGGCTATTCATATTCCAGCCACCACAGACTCTTAATTTGTGTTTATTTTGTTTTCATGATTAATTCAGGCTTACACATCTTTGGCAAGAATACCATGGAAACAATGTATCTCATTTGTCATAGTTCTTTGCTCTCCTTGAATTTGTATGCTGAGTTTTTCTACTGTGAACTTACTGTTTTTTCTCTTTTAGTTTGTATATTGTGGGAACATCTGGAAAATCAATCTTGATCCATGTTTTTTCTCATAAATTTGCCCTCCAATTTTAGCATCTATCAAGTGGGTTTGGTCTCTAATGTTTGTGGTGTTTATCTGATGATCCTGTTTCCTGTTCTCCGCCTCAATCTGTGACCCCCTTTGGCAACAAAGGTCTCACTCTGCATCCCCAGAAACTCAAGATGCAGCCAAAACTGACCTCAGACTTGAAGTGCGGATGCCTCAGCCCGCCAGTTGTATGATTGTATGGATAGTGTCTGAGCACATATGTGTGCCAGCTTGCTGTGAGTTCTCAGAAAACCCAGAGGAGGATATCAGGTGTCTGCTCGCTCACTCTTCACTTCATTCCTTTGAGACCAGTGCTATCTTCATGAACTTGAAGTTGGCCTGGAGGCCAGGACGCTTCAGCAATCCTTTCCTCCGCCAACTCCCCTTGGCCATGCCCAGCTTTTTATGTGGGTGCTGGGATCGGACCTCAGGTGTGCCCAGCAAGTGCTTTGAGCCCATTGTGCCATCCACCATTTGTTTCCGTTCTGAAGTTTTAGTTCTGAGGGTCTTTAAGTAAGGGTCTTTTCCCCCGTTTATCTCTTCATTTGCTATGGTGTTAAGGGCTTGCTCCTGTTAGCCTGGTTCCTTAAATGCTATTTTGTTGCTGTTACTCACTTTAAGCCAGCTTTAGCAACTAGTGGCTCCTTCAGGTTGACACCTGATTTCTTTGGATATGCTCCCATTCTTCTTGGAAATTTTCCTTATTTTCTGACATCAGATGATATTGTAGTCTCTTCTATTTTTCTTGACTCATCCTTAGAGTTTGTCCCAGAATCTTTATTTTTTTCATTGGAGAATGCTGTTTAGAGGCCAAGACTGGGCGCAGGAGCTCTTAGTCTTTCTAGACCCCTCAGTACAGAGCTAGACAACTAACGCACATAGACACAGACATATTAAAAGTTTCATTTCAGACCAACCCCATAGGGTTTGTGTTAGCATTTTCCTTCCTTATAACTTTCCTGCGACAGTTTGAAATGTAATTCCCAATATCTGTATTTTCTTTCTTAACGTTTCCCCCTTTAAACAGATTTTCATTTAACCCTTAGGTAGCCTCAAACTCTATGCACAGCTGAGTCTGACCTTGAAATGCTGCTGCTCCTGCCTTTCCCACATGGGGCTATGCAGATGCTACTTGCCTATCTGGTACTCTGTTTGATTTCCCTTTCCTCTCTGCTTTCTTAGTAATCTGTTTACTACACAGATTGGTTTCTTAGAACTTTTGTTTTTCAGTTTCCACTCCACCCTAGTTAGCTATAGTTTTCATAAAAATTATTTTCAAGGAGTGTGAGCATTATTATAGCTCTAAGAGTCAGAGTTAGTTTTAAAACTAACTAGAGGTGTCAGTACCTCCTCATCCTTGCTAGTTCCACAGTTCGCATCCATCCCTTTTCTCCTCATCCCACCATTTTCTCACTGCCCCTGCAGATGAACCATCTACCTTGTTTCCGAGCTATGCTTCCTGCCTATTTTCCTATATTCCTTTTAAGATAGAGGTAGCAAAACGTAGCTTGTCAGACTTTGGTTTTTCAGTGAGCAGTTACAAAGTTTCAGACATGTCCAACCTATAGCTTATGGGCCACAGATAGCTATAAATGTGGCCCAACACAAAACTGTAAACTTAGGACATCATGACACCTTTTTTCTAAACTTAGCTACAAGGTTCTTGAGCACGAACCTTGTGAATGGCAACATTTCAGTGTCAAAGTTGGACTTGCCTGGTTTAGATGTAGTTTAATCACTTTTGTATGTATAGACATAGATGGTTTCCAGTGTTTTATGGTTGCAAAGAATGCTACAGTGTGCTTTTATACATTGCTTATTTTATTGCTATTTAGTCTTGTTATTACAACTGGGTTTTTTTTCCTGTCATTTGGTCTACTGATTGTTGTTACATATTCAATGATATTTGAACATTTTGTATCTTGCTACTTCAGTTAATTCTTTTCATTTCTAATTACTTTTATAATTGATTCTTTGGGGGTGTGTGTACTGCCTATTGTTTGCAAATAGGGATAAAGTTCTTTATTATGACTTTGATTTCTCTTAACTGGTTAGATTGGTCAAGACTTCTAGTATCATGTTGAATAATAGTGAAGATGGCTGAAATTTTTGCCTTATTCTCACTCTTAGTGGAAATGCCTGTTATTTCTTTATTAAATAAGATAGATATTAAATAAGATATAGAACACGTGTATCTTATACTAAGACACTTTCAGTTATATTTCTATTTCTTTGAGTATTTAATTTTGAATGAGTTTAATTTTGCCAGCTATACTCCATCTCAGTGTACTTAGAAAAGACTATATGTTTACCCTGTTAAATTTATGAGGATGATATATATTAATACATTTTTCTAATTGAACCAATCCTGTGTTCTTGGACTAAATCCCACTCAGCAATTTTGTATTATTTTCTTTTTTTAAAGATTTATTTATTTTATGTATGAGTATACTAGCTGTCTTTAGACAAACTAGAAGAAGGCATCAGATCCCATTACAGATGGTTGTGAGCCACCATGTGGTTGCTGGAAATTGAATTCAGGACTTCTGGAAGAGCAGTCAGTGCTCTTAACTGCTGTGCTGTCTCTCCAGGTCTGTATTATTTTCTTTAAATGTGGTATTTGATTCTTTTTGCTAACAATAAAAAATGTTCTTTCTAGTCTATTTTGAGAGTAGAAACCCATTTCTTGCACTTTAGCATGATGTTTTGCAATTCTCCGTCTCCATGATTAGATTGAGAGTACTTTTTGGAACTTTGGTTCCATGCTCTTCTCCGTAGTGGCATTATCCGTGTTTTATTGGATACACTAGAAGCAGGAGTAGCTCATTAAGCTTTTATCAGATGACATCTGAGAGTTGTATCTCACTTACACAGCAAACAGTCACATCAATTTCCAGGGTTGAAGGTTACTTTTCCAGTATCTGGAAAGAGGTGCGAGTGCTAGTGTGCCGTTTTGCCTTGGGAGACCACAAATCACTAACATTTGACTTTTGACATTTGAGCAGTTTTTATCTGTCAGGTCAAGTTTGACAGTCTTTTGAAGTTTCTCATACATAATATATATGGTTTTATAAAATTGTTTTCTTCATTCTATATAAGTACTTTTTCTGAATTTTTTAGAAGGATTTACCTGTGTAATCAATAGATAATTTATATAGCTCCAGATAGTTTTGTAAAATAAATTCTGATCACAAATAAGTTAGTTATGCTGTACAGTATTTATGAGAATGTCAGTGGACGACGCCAGTCTTTTAACTGGATGTTTAATGTGTGCCCAACACATTTCACTTTTAGGTCTGTCCGATTGCAGCAGCGATGCTTCAGCTCTTGATACAGCGCAGCAGCCACAGAAGCCCAGGCTAGAGCTGAGCTGATTGGGTGCCGTTTGTATTGCTTTGTAAGGTCAGCCCATCTTAATCGAGGCCTCAGACTGTCCAGACTGACTGAGTTGGCTAAAGGTATACCATTCAATAATAAACTCTTGGGCATAGTGAAAAGGTGAAATGAGAGAGGCTTCTTCGAAATAAGGAATAACTTACCTAAAGCTTTATAGAATAGTTTTTTTTAAAGATTTATTTATTTATTTATTTATTTATTTATTTATTTATAGTAGCTGTCTTCAGACACACCAGAAGAGGGCATCAGATCCTATTACAAATGGTTGTGAGTCACCGTGTAGTTTCTGGGAATTGAACTCAGGATCTCTAGAAAGAGCAGTCAGTGCTCTTAACTGCTGAGCCATCTCTCCTGCCTTATAGAATAGCTTTAAAAAAAAACTAAAATTGCTTTATTGAAATTAATTCATAAATAAAAACATCATATAACTAGATTTTCTCTCTAACAAACACGTGCCGGGTCTCAAACTCTAGAAGGTAAAGCTTATTTGTCACATCAAAATAAAAATGAAAGCTGTATAGGTTTTATTTAATATGTATAATGAACTATGACAGTGGTCCGAAGTTTCTATCAAAGTACTAGTACTCCGTGTCCTAGGTGGCTCCCACTTCGGCTTGTCTGTTCCCATGAATGCTCTCTCCCTGAGCGTGCGTCTCAACCCGGACGAGAGCGTTTAAAGACCACGGATGCCAGGCTTCTTGGGTTTTGTTTCCTTCCTTCCTTCCTTCCTTCCTTCCTTCCTTCCTTCCTTCCTTCCTTTCTCTCTCTCTCTCTCCTCCTCTCTCTCTCTCTCTCTCTCTCTCTCTCTTTCTTTCTTTCTTTCTTTTCTTTCTTTCTTTGAAGTTTCTATACTTGATTCTGATGAAACACTATAAGGTTGACTATTGTAGCTCATCAAATTAGGGAGAAAGATTAATTAGGGAGGAAAGAAGGAAGGAAACAAAAGAGAAAGAATAGACTATAGTCATTAAATGGAGGAAAAGATTAAACTGAATTTGTTTAAATTGAGCTCAAGTCAGCTGTTTTTGGCACATAATAATATAATGCTTTCTCTTGTTCCACATAGATCTATAGAATAATTCAATTCAATAATTAAAGCAGCTATTTCTTTTCTATTGTTTTAGTTGAATAAACAACTTTCAAACAGACAAAAGACAGGATTTGGTAAGGCAAGACTACAACATGGGGCCCACTGACTGCAGATTCAATGTTTCCGAACCAATCTGCCACTTGTAAAGACTCATTATTCTTCAGCTATGCAGAATATCCGGAATTTGTGTAACAAATATTGTTGCCCCCCCCTCCCCCCAATTTTTCAGGAATGGGGATTAAATCCAGGGCCTATTGTAGGTTAGACAACGGCTGTACTGCCCAGCTGTATTCCCAGACTTCTGTGTGACATGCTGTAATATAGGATTTTGACTTTTTGTTGTTGTTTTTCAAGACAGGGTTTCTTTGTGTAGCTTTGGCTGACCTCAAACTCACTCTACACCATGCTGGCCTTGAACTCAGGTCTGCCGTGGTGCTGGGATTAAAGCTGTGTGCCACCAAACCTGGTGATGATTGACTTTTTGTCTGAACATTGATGGTTGATGAATTCTGTTTGGGAAATAGGTGTTATTTGTATAAGATTCAAATATTCTTTCTTGACTTCGTCCTGCCCACCTTTCCTCCTCCTTCCTCTTCCTCCCTACTTCCTGCCCCCCTCTTTCTTTCAGGTTTTGCCTCTAGTCCAGGCTGTCCTTGAACTTGAGATCATCCTGCTTCAGCCTCCTGAGTTGCTGATATTATAGGTGTAGAGCACCAAATCTGATTGTGTGGATTCTTTGTAGTGTAAGATAACTTGAATAGTTATCATCTGACATTACGGCGTTACAGCTCTATGTAGTCTTGAGAGAGTAAGAATTATATGTACTATATATCTACTCCTGCTCATGGTTTGCCTTTCTGCGATTATCTCACTGAATTTATACTGCTGAGAGATAATCAGGGAAGGTAGGTGTTTGCGAGCTACAGGGAAGGTTTGCAGCCCAGCCTGTGGTGGCTCCATGACAGTATGTGCTAGGATTATTGTTTGCTGCTTGCTACTGAGTTTCCTGCTTGTGGATGGTGCTCTGAGAGATGCCGAAGTAGAAATTCTCTGCTCAGTAAACAGTAAAGTTTGGATGATAGTGATCTGAAGGAAACAACTGCCAAATAATGGGTTGTCCAAAGCAAATTATCATTAACTCCTTGTAAGTATTCTTTGTCTTTGTCATAACCAAGTAGGCAGCATCCAGAGAGAATGCAAGAATAATAATTTTTAAAGTTTTAACTGTCAGTGTAAGCTGAATTTGCACTCTAGCTTAAAAGTGTTATAGTGTGGTTTGGGACTCTTGTAGTTTTAAAGATTATCATTTAGAATGAAGTCCTGTCTTTTTAAATAGTGTGGATAGAATTGGAGCTCTTTATGTTTTGTGGAATAAACCAGGTATAGCAGTAGTCCAGTTGCACAACTTGCTGAGATATTCACAAGATGACAGGCACTGCACTAAGTTTACTCTATAATCTTAGGTTTTCCTCCCAAGTTTACACATTAAGACTTTGCATCTTGGAAAGGTTAACAGAGTTATTAAGAACCATCACTTGAAAGTGGAAAAGATGAGATTTAAGAAACTAAATAGAAAAACATAAAGATAGGAGCAAGAAGCTAGGAAACAAATGTATATTCTTTAAATAACAGCAAAGAAAACAAGTTGTGTTTTATTGTTATAGAATTATAGCCTGAGTTCATTTCTGCCTTCCTCTTAATTTAGCAGTTTTATATAACAACTTGTAATACTCACTGAAAGTGATAATTATTTGCATACTTCTATTGTGTAATTCTGAGGACTAAACAGTGAACTGAACTTAGTCCTTGTGTTCAAAGTATATGCTGATTAATTGATGAAATTTAGAAAGAAATCACAAGATAATGGTGCCTGTAGAGGAACATAGATTAAAGGTTGTGGCACTTTAGAGGATTAGGATCAGGAATGTTAGTGACAATGGCATTACAGTCTTGAAATGGGTGTAGAATTGAGCACTCAGGTGATGTTCTTTCCAAAGATGGGAAGAGGAAATTGGGAAATATGTCTGTGGAGAGCGAGTTTGATTTAACAGATCTAAAGAAGCATATTAGCGGAAAGAAAATAATTGGAAGGATTCTGAGTGTCAAGTTGAAGAATTGGCTTTTATTGTGTAGATAGAGACAGACATATTGACTATGTTTATTATTCTGTAGTATAATGTGTGTTATATGCCATAAAGCATGAGAAAAGGCTAAAAAGTGTCAAAGAGGACTCATTTACAAAGTTGAGCAGAGGTAGCTGTCTGAGGATACAGAGTTTGAGTAGAAAGTTGAATGAAATGAGAGTCATGCAAAAATCTAGAGTAAGAATCTTCCAGGCAGGGAACAGCAAAGCTAAAAATAAGATTGGTGTGTCTGAGGAATGTCTGGAGGTCCTGAGGCTGCCAACAGGTGTGATTAAGGAAAGAAGGGGAGTATGTTTCAAGAGGCAGCTAGCAGCTGAGACTGGAGCAGAGTAGACATGACAGTGACAGGCAGAAGACGAGTCATCAGACACAGCGTGAAGCTCAAGAGCATGATGGTCATGCTTGATTTGCAGCAAGTAAGAAAATGGGCAAAATTCCCATCCAATAATTGTCCAGATTTGACACATCTGTTTTCTTCCTTTATTTATAATAATGGGATTGAGAATCCTCTGTCTACTGAAGCCATGGGATTATCAAAATAACTTAAAGGTGATGAGGAAAAAGGCTCTACACATTAACATTTGTAATTTAATTCTGTCTTGATTATGGTCTGATACAGAAAGCTGTAGATACCCACTCTAGTGGGACGGTGCTGAAGACACAGTGTGGAGCAGAGTCTGAAGGAAAGGCCATCCAGAGACTGCCCCACCTGGGGATCCATCCCAGGCACAGACACCAAACCCAGACACTATTGCAGATGCCAAGAAGTGCATACTTGTGGGATTCTGATATAGCTGTCTCCTGAGAGGCTCTGCCAGAGCCTGACAAATACAGAGGTGGATGCTCGGAGCCAACCATTGGAATCAACACAGAGTCCCCAATGGAAGAGTTAGAGAAAGGACTGAAGGAGTTGAGGGGGTTTGCAATCCCATAGGAAGAACAACAATATCAACCAACCAGATTCCCCCAGAGCCCCGAGGGACTAAACCACCAACCACAGAGTACACATGGAGAGACCCATGGCTCCAGCCACATATGTAGCAGAGGATGGCCTGGTCAGACATCAATGGGAGGAGATGCCCTTGGTCCTGTGAAGACTCGATTCCCCAGTGTAGGGGAGCCATTGTGAGACAGTGGGGAATGGGTGGATGGGTGAGGGAGTATCCTCATAGAGGCAGGGGGATGGGAGATAGAATAGGGAGTGTCCAAAGGGGATGCTGAGAAAGGGGATAACATTTGAAATGTAAATAAATAAAATATTCAATAAAATACAAAACAAACAAATAAAAACCCAAAAGGGTTTCCATTTGACAACTGGGCACTTATAGGTAGATTGTCATAGAGACAATTATTATTGACAAAGTTCATCCAAAAGCCAAAAGTTATCTTAATAAGGTAAAACAAACATTTTAGAAACATATTAGTTTATGCACGATAAAATTTAATTTCTAAAAATTGCTTAGAAAAACCTAGAATGTTCATAGAAAAGATCTACAGCCTTGCCAACTGTATATGCCATTTATCATTGTTTAACAGCAGTTTAATTTATTTAGCAATTTAATTAACAGCTTAATTTCAAACCAAGGTAACTGTTCAACCTAGTTTACCACCAAGCAAGCAAAATTAAAGGTATAATAAGAAGCTTAATGTTTCCTCAGATGTTTCCTAAATCTAACATATTTTTATAAAGTTTTCTAAAAAGGCAATAAAAAGTACACAGCATACTTCAACATTGCTTATATTCAGTTGGCTGGTTTTTTTCCCCCCAGTAGTTGTATTTCCTACCAGTTTTGTAGGGTTAAATTCTTAATTTCAGCCAATTCTAGATAAAAAAGAAGTGAGCAAAGTAGGCAGAGAGCAAAATGAAAAGCTGCAAATATTCCAGCCCAGTTGTTCCAGTTCAGGCTTAGACAAGGAGGGTCGCAGCGCTTAGTGGACTAATTATACATCTTAAGACAAACCATATTTTGTTCCAATACCAGCAGTATAAATGCCTTTTGTGTTAGATGAAATTATTCAGATTTTTGTTTGCCTGTACAAAGACAAAGCAATTCTAATAAGCTCATAATTTAAATACTCTCTGAAATTTCCTCCACCACTAAAACACAATCTATTAAAATGAGGAGTATATGTATCACAAAGTGTCAATTCAGTATGGCTCCAAATGAACCTACGAAATGAAACTGAAGAAGGACCAGCTCAAAACTAGGAGACATTGGCCTCAGAGATGGCACTTTATTCCTATAACCTTTGTGCCCCTCGTTAGAAGGAGCATAGATGTTCACAATTGAGAGTTCATCTTGGTAGCTTTTTCCTTTGACGAGTATGAAGTGTCCTTCCTTATCTTTTTTGATAACTTTTGGTTGAAAATTGATTTTATTTGATATTAGAATGGCTACTCCAGCTTGTTTCTTAGGACCATTTGCTTGGAAAAAATTTTTCCAGCCTTTTACTTTGAGGTAGTGTCTCTCTTTGTCAGTGAGGTGGGTTTCCTGTATGCAGCAAAATGCTGGGTCCTATTTACTTATCCAGTCTGTTAGTCTTTATCTTTTTATTGGGGAATTGAGTCCATTGATGTTAAGAGATATTAAGGAATAGTGATTGTTGCTTCCTGTTATTTTTGTTGTTAGAGGTGGAATTATGCTTGTGTGGTTATCTTTTTTTTGGGTTTGTTGGAAGATTACTTTCTTGTTTTTTCTAGGGTGTAGTTTCCCTCCTTGTGTTGGAGTTTTCCATCTCTTATCTTTTGTAGGGCTGGATTTGTGGAAAGATATTATATAAATTTGTTTTTGTCATGGATTATCTTGGTTTCTCCATCTATGGTAATTGAGAATTTTTTTGGGTATAGTAGCCAGGGCTGACATTTGTGTTCTCTTAGGGTCTGTATGATGATATCTGCCCAGGATCTGGCTTTTAGAGTCTTTGGTGAGAAGTCTGGTGTAATTTTGATAGATCTGCCTTTATATGTTACTTGACCTTTTCCCCTTACTGCTTTTAATATTCTTTCATTGTTTTGTGCATTTGGTGTTTTGATTATTATATGACATGAGGAATTTCTTCTCTGATCTAGTCTATTTGGAGTTCTGTAGGCTTCTTGTGTGTTTATGGACATCTCTTTCTTTAGGTTAGGGATGTTTTCTTCTATAATTTTGTTGAAGATATCTACTGGCCCTTTAAGTTGTAAATCCTCCCTCTCCTCTACACCTATTATCCTTAGGTTTGGTCTTCTCATTGTGTCCTGGATTTCCTGGATGTTTGGAGTTAGGAGCTTTTTGCTTTTTGCATTTTCTTTGACCACTGTGTCAATGTTTTCTATAGTATCATCTGCACCTGAGATTCTCTCTTCTGTCTCTTGTATTCTGTTGGTGATACTTGCACCTATGACTCCTGATCTCTTTCCTAGGTTTATCATCTCCAGGGTTGTCTCCCTTTTCTTTATTTTTTTCTATTTCCATTTTTTGATCCTGGATGGTTTTGTTCAGTTCCTTCATCTGTTTGGTTATATTTTCCTGTAACTCTTTAAGGGATTTTTGTGTTTCCTCTTTAAGGGCTTCTAGCTATTTACCTGTGTTCTCCTGTATTCCTTAAGGGAGTTATTTATGTCCTTAAATTTCTCTATCATCATCATGAGATGTGATTTTTAAATCTGAATCTTGCTTTTTTTGCAGAGTGTTGAGGTATTCAGGACTTGCTGTAGTGGGGGAACTGGGTTCTGATGATGGTGAGTCACCTTGGTTTCTGTTGCTTAGATTCTTGTGCTTGCCTCTCACCATCTGGTTATCTTTGGTGGTCTTGCTGTCTCTGACTGGAGCTGTCCCTCCTGTGACCCTTTGAGCTTGTGATTTTAGGTGTGTCAGCACTCCAGGGAGACCAGCTCTCTCCGGGCGGGACTTGGGTACCCAGAGCTGTGCCACAGGGTTAGCTCCAGGGTACAGCTGGAGACCAGAAGGATCCTGTCCCCAGTTTTGTAACCCTTTTGTAACATTAAGATACCTATTTTCAGAGTTTGGAAAAAACACTATATGAACATTTAACAAACTGGTCTTGGCAGCTATAGAATGGGTATAAACAAAGAGTTTAATTGATAGTATCCTTAGGATAAAGATGAACTTAATGAACATTTGGTTGCCAAATTGGCTAATATGAAGAGAGGAGAGGTTTTGGTCTGAGAAGCAGGTGGAGAACTGAGCAGGGGACAAGCTAAGTTGTTTCCTGATCCTGACTGGTTTTGTTGTGTCTGAGAGCTTGCTGGAGAGCTGCTAGGTTCATTGAAGGCGTGTGAGTGTGTCCTCTCCTAATGAAGCTGCATTGGTTGCCTTTGTAAGGAGTGAATAGGTGCTAACTAGGCCTGCTAGTCTGAAGAGTTTACATACTGGGCTGTCGACTGTTTCTCAGCCTTGGCATTGTTGATATACTTGATTCGATAATTTTAATTCATTATTTAATTTCAGTCATCTTTGAAGAAATGGTGTATTGCAAAGTTAAAGTTTCAAACCAGAATTCCAGGTTTGAATCCCAGTTCATGAATGGCTACTGATCTCATTTTGTTCTTGGCAATTAGGATAAAGCTGCTTAGGAATGCTCTTATATGAGTTTCCAGCATATGCTCTTATACATGTCTAAACGTATGCATTTTCCTTCCTTAGGTATATTTCTTAGGAATAGAATTATTATTTGGATAGGTATATGTTAACTAATATTATTACTAAATACTTTTCTAACATTTGTGCCAACACATTGGAGGGGGGGATTTTACCTTTTTTTTTTTTTAAATTAAGCTAAATAGGCAGTTTTTTAAATGTATTCTTTAAATATGAAATGCACCCATTTTATGAATACAGTTGCTTCGCATGTTGGGTTATACTTGGTTTTGTCAGTCTGAGTTGTGGCCATTCTAATGCTTGTGTAATGCTATCAGATATGTTGATCAAGGCAGCTTTATAATCTGTTCAGTACTAAATTCAGAGTACAAAGTTCTAAGTACTCTGGTTCAAAGAGAAAGTTTCAGTTGAAAGTACAGCATGTAAATTTCCTGGCCATCCATATGGTAATGAAATCGTGATCTCTGTGGAGGTTGAGAATTCATGGCTTCTTGAAGCTTTGATGTACACTGTATGGATAAAGCCTGAAGTATAAAATTGTCATTAATTATATATGCCTTTAATTTACCCTAACTTTATTCTGTTGAAAGAATTCACGACGCTAGTTCCTGGAGCTGGAGACATGGCTCCCTGGCTACACACACTTGCTGCTCTTGCAGAAGACCCAAATTTGGGGCTCACAACCACTGTAACTCCAGCTCCATTACAATGCCCTCTTCTTGCCTCTGTAGGTACCCACATCTATAAACACGCATACACATAATTAGAATTATTTTTAATTGTTTTAAAGAAGCAGCTAGACTCTGTCTTATGCTTGTTCAGCTGCACTGCATAGTTATTTTTTGGGTTGGGCCCACACTCAGTTTTCTGATTTTACATTAATCTTAGTATTATAAGGTCAATTCTGTTTTAAAAGTATATTCAACTACATATGAATCATGAATCAATGACTATAAAAATGAATGTCCTTTTCTGTCAGCATAAAAAAGCAATATTTAGTTATGTAGAGTATTTGACCAACTCTGATCTCTTCTTTAGCGTGACAGTGAATTTAACTTGTGCTTAGATTTAACAGGACATGAAAGAAAAGAGGCACAATCTGGTGTTGCTGTATAAAACAGAAAATAGAAAGCATGATCAGCTTTGTCTCCAGACAAATATATTATTGACTTAAAAATTTGTTTCCAAAGATCCAGCTAGACAAAGTGTGTGCCGTATACTCATTCCGTTCCTCGGCGGTGGTTGGCAGGGAACGCGCTGGTCTGCAGAAGCTGGTTATCACGTTTTAAAGAGTTTTAAGCCGGCTATCATTTCTTAAGTTTTAACTACATGAATTTAAGATTAGGGTCTGGAGAGATGGCTCAGTGATTAACATTTGCTGCTGTTCCAGAGGAACTGAGTTCAGTTCTCAGTACCCACATTAGATGGTCGAAAACTACCTGTGATTCCAGATCCAGGTGATCTGATTCCTTCTTTAGGCCTCCATGGGTACCATATATGTATAGCATACATGCACACAGAACTATACATAAATAAAAAAATAAAAATGATTCTTTAAACTTACAACTAAATAAATGTTTCTAAAACCAAGGTAACACAAAACATATTGGTTCCTAAATATTTTCTGTTAAATGTGCTTAAGTTATTTGTTATGACATTTCAGTAGTAGAAATGCTATGTTGTATTGTACTGACCATCTTTTTGCTATCAGAAGCTTGAAAAATCAGCTTCAGTTAGTGTGGATACCATAGAAATAAACATTAGCAATCTAACAAGATTGGGTTTATTTTAGCTTACTTTTCAAAGAGATGTTGTTTATTGTGGTGGAGGGAATGACTGTGTTGGCCTCACTGTGTCCGTGGTCAGGAGGCAGAGTAACTAGTCTCAGCTCAGGAGTGGTGGGTGGTCCATCGTCTCATCCTCGGCTTACTTTCCTCAGTGTTAACTATCACAGTAGGCAATTTCTCTGCCCACCCCAGGGGCTCACTTTTTGTTTGTTTTTTTCTCCCCCCCCCCCCCCCCCGCCCCATCACTGAGATTTTCAATATTAAAAATGTTTATTTTTGGTCAGGTGTCCTAGCACATGCCTGTTATCCCAGCACTTGGAGATGGCTGAAGATTCTTAGAAACCATCCTCAGTCTTAGGTCTGGGAGCTCTTGTCTCATCCGAGCAAACAAACAATGGGAAAGAGGAACCACAACAGCAGAAATAAACATTCATTTTAATTGAAAACAGTAGCTTCTAGATCTTCATTAGTTTCAACATCTCAGACTAGAATGGATTTCCCTGGGCATATATTCCATTTTCTTGGTTTATTTAATGTTTTGGTTTGTATTCTGGATATTGTGAACTGTAGTTTTAATAAGAATGGCCCCATAGGCTCATATATTTGAAAGCCTAGTCACCAGAGAGTAGAACTGTTTGAAAGGATTAGGAAGATTAGGAGGTGGGCCTTGTGGGAGGAAGTGTGTCACTGGGGTGGCTTTGACGTTTCAGAGGCCCACACCAGTCTATCCGGTGTTCCTCTGCCTGCAGATCAGTTGTAGCTCTCAGCTTTGTAGAGCTGGCCTTGGAACTCAGAGATCCATGTGCCTCTGCCTCCCAAGCAGTGGGACTTGGGAGTGGACCACCCCCAACCAACCAAGCCCAGAAGGTGGTTTTTTTTTTTTCTTGAAATCTGTTTTAAAAAAATCTTTCAGAGAATACTCAGTGATTTTCGTTTTCAAGTGTTAATGATAAATCCAGAGTCTTGCTAATAAGTTTCTTAATTGTATTTTTTGATTCAGGTCCATAGGTTAACTGTACATGTATACACACAGTTGTAATTAGTTTTTCATTATGGTTTTGCTAACTACAGTGTAAGTGAGACAGTAGCTAGATTCAGGTGTCAGCATTAAAGCACATGTCCATTGGGAGTTACTGAACTGTCCCTGACAAATAATTATCCCAGGGCCATTATTTTAGTGGCTATTCTTGTTAAAATATAAAGAATAAGCAACACGTTTAAAGACATCAGTGACTAACAAATAATGGGGAGGAAAGATGGTCATTAGTTCTCAATGCAGAGTTGAATAAGCTTGGTTTAGTTTGAAGGTTTTAAAAATTTAAAGTTGGTGAAAGTAATTTTAAGATTCTTTGTATAAAATTCTCACATTAATTTGTCAGATAAACTTTAAAACATTGCTGAAGTGCAGCTGTTTTAACAGAAACAATTGATGTTGTTCTGTTGTTTAATCTCTGAAAAATTATACTTCATATGGTTATAAAATTAAGGATTATGTTTTTTAACTACTGCTTTGCTTTTTGAACTATAAAACTAGAGGATAAAACTAGTTCTTCTAGTTCATACATTTAAAATTTTTGTTATAAGCCGGGCGTGGTGGCGCACGCCTATAATCCCAGCACTTGGGAGGCAGAGGCAGGCGGATTTCTGAGTTCGAAGACAGCCTGGTCTACAGAGTGAGTTCCAGGACAGCCAGGGCTACACAGAGAAACCCTGTCTCGGAAAACCAAAAAAAAAAAAAAAAAAAAAAAAAAAGTTATAATTTTTCCTATAGATAGAAGCTTATTTTGAAGTCCATTAACTAGGACAAGTAGATGCTATTTGTGTAAGTTATACACCAAACATGGCTTTCTGAAGTATTTCTTTTTCTTTTTCTTTTTTGTTTTTTGGGTTTGGTTTTTTCGAGACAGGGTTTCTCTGTATAGCCCTGGCTGTCCTGGAACTCACTCTGTAAACCAGGCTGGCCTCGAACTCAGAAATCTGCCTGCCTCTGCCTCCCAGAGTGCTGGGATTACAGGCGTGTGCCACTACTGCCCGGCTGAAGTATTTCTCCTATTATGAGTGGTGATCTAGCATAGTTCTAAGAGGCAAGGAAGATGCCCCTGGTATTTGTCATCTGTAACTTTTCTTTAAATCAAAGAATTTAGATTGAGTACAAAGCATCCAGATACATTTATTTCACTGTATTGCTATCATGTTGAACATATGTGAAAATAATATATGGATAATACATCAAGTTATAAAAATATTAGATTGGTAGATAGTAAGTATATATGAATACATCTTAAAAATGTGCCCTTTATAGTTTGGCATTAGTATGGCTTTTTCTCTTCTCTTTAAAAAACTTTTTTTTTTTTTTTTTTTTTTTTTTTTAAATTTAGGTGTCTGCCATGGCTCAAGAATCTCCCAAAAATTCTGCAGCGGAAATTCCAGTAACTAGTAATGGAGAAGTTGACGATGCCCATGAACACAGCTATAATAGGGTAAGAGTGCTTTGCCTCCTGTTAGTGCAAAGAATCATGGCAAATTTTTGCCAATAATCTGAGGACTATGGATAGGCTGTGGCGCTGATTTGTCAAGGTCAAGCTCTGGGCCACAGGCTTCGCTATTCAGCTCACTGATAGACAACCTACAAAAACCTAAAGATTTATGTCAGAACCAGAATGACAATGTATCTTGCAGTTTTGGCATATAATTTTATACAGTTTTTATTTTACTTTGATAAGAAAAAGTAAATGTATTTTACCTTTAAAAATATTATTTATAAATATTAATACATCCTTTTAAAATGAATCATCTAACTGCTTTTTTTAAAAGTACATAATTCTTTAGAGGCTGTTTTTGATTTTGCTGTTGTGAAAGGGCTCATGGGAGAGAGAGATTATTTTGGCTATGGTTCCAGAAAGATAGTCCGTAGTAAGTGGGGAGTCCTGGCACAGAGGTTGGAGCAGGAAGCTGGCAGATCAAATTTCTGCCCATATTACAGGAAGTGTAAGTTTAGGACAGGAAGTGTAGTGAGGCTGTAAACTCTCAAGCCTGTCCCCAGGCTCTGTCATAGAGGCTCCATAGCCTCCTCGAGCAGTGCTGTCAGCTGAGGACCAAGTGTGCACATCCAGGGGCCCGTGGGACCTGTCTCACTAGAGACATCAGCTGGGGACCAAGTGTGCACATCCAGGGGCCCGTGGGACCTGTCTCACTAGAGACATCATCTGGGGACCAAGTGTGCACATCCAGGGGTCTGTGGGGCCTGTCTCACTAGAGACATCATCTGGGGACCAAGTGTGCACATCCAGGGGCCCGTGGGACCTGTCTCACTAGAGACATCATCTGGGGACCAAGTGTGCACATCCAGGGGCCCGTGGGACCTGTCTCACTAGAGACATCAGCTGGGGACCAAGTGTGCACATCCAGGGGCCCGTGGGACCTGTCTCACTAGAGACATCAGCTGGGGACCAAGTGTGCACATCCAGGGGCCTGTGGGACCTGTCTCATTAGAGCCCCCGAGCACTTAACATCCTCAAAGTGGACAGACAGAAACTGAAATCTCAGGTGGGCTTTTTGTGTGTGTATGTGTTGGGATTGAGGCTGGGACCTTGTGAGTGGTAAGCATAGTCTCTACTCCTGAGCTACAACCCTAGCCTAGTGCAATTAATTTTGCTCTGCCTCTGAATTCAGTTTAATGCATTCTAAGGAAACAATGTGAGATTGGAAATAGTCTGGGTTCACATTTCAGCTGTGTTGTTTCTAACAGTGAAAAATTGATAGTTTCTTATATGTAAACATTTAATTAGGATACTAATAGTAAGTAATGTGCCTTTTAAAGTCAGAAATGATAACAATACTTCTTAGTTCTGAGATTAAACATTCTTCTAATGACATTTGATCCAAGCATACAACTTTAAAAATATGGTTTCTGTGGTCTCAGGAAGGTAGTTCTGTTTCATTATGCTGCTTGCTTGCTTGCTTGCTTGCTTGCTTAGACAGAGTCTCACTCTGTAGCCCTGGCTATCCTGGAACTCACAGAGATATGCTTGATTCTGCCTCCTGAATTCTGGGATTAAGTGTACACACCAGCATGCCTAGCTCTGTGTGTGTGTGTGTGTGGGGGGGTGTTCCTTGAAAAACTAGTGGCTGAAAAGTTTTTAAATTATTTTGTAATTGCAGTATGCTTCTGCTTCCTGTTTAAGGATGAAAGCTTTTTGTGCTATTTTATTAAATAAAAAGTATTGTATGGGCTGGAGAGATGGCTCAACAGTTAAGAGTCCAAAGGTCCAGAGTTCAAATCCCAGCAACCACATGGTGGCTCACAACCATTCGTAATGAGATCTGACGCCCTCTTCTGGAGTGTCTGAAGACACCTACAGTGTACTTAATAAATAAATAAATCTTTAAAAAAAAAGTATTGTAAATTTTTAAATAAATGGGTACTTTTCCTTCACTAAGAGCTCTTGCTATTAATATGAAACTAGGCTATTTATACATGGTTTTGGGTTTGAACTCTGTTTTATTTCTTGGTCTGTCCTTGAAACCACACCACACTAACTCACTGTAATAATGAAATTGGGCAAAACTACCAATTCCAGCTTGGATGTCTGGCAGCTCATTGCTCCAGGGTTCTTCCTCAGGGTAACTTTGTACATTAAATGCTTTCACAGGTCTTCAGAGTCTTGCCTGTGAATGTCCCTTATAGGGAGTGCTTTGCTCATGCAGTCAAAGCTAGTTAAGTAACTTGCTCATCTGCAAATTTATTCTTCATTAGTATCAGACTCTCCTTTTGGGTATTGCCCTACAACGTTATTTCACTTCATCTTAGAAGGCGAAGAAAGGAAAAAGATGTTTGTCTCGGAGCCCTCTCCATATTGGGCATGTACTTTTATCAGTGGCAATGTTCCTGGAGATGCAATCATATGCTTACACCAGTGTGTCCTACCTCACCCCATAGAGAAGCTCGACACCATGATGCTTGCTGCTGTGCGTACCCACTCTTGACTGTGTCAGGAGTCTCTGGCATATTTGATATCTTTTAGTTAAAATTAACTTTAGTTGGGTGCCTTTCCTCAAGAGTGGAAACTATTTCAAAGCATCTTTTGATGTTTCCAATGTATTTATACTCAAGCTGTATCAGGCACCTGCTAACCTAAATGTTAGTTGCCTTCTCGTTTTATTTTCCTAGTTAATGAACAGGAAATTGTGTTTAACCCCAAATATTTTAATAAAAGTGAAGTTTTAGAAAGAAAGAGTCAAATGCACTGACTGGTGTTAGGCTATAGCTGTTTATAGAACAGCAAAGCAGTCTCATGGGGTTGGATTCCTGAACATATTTCAGAGAAACATACATCCTTCTTCCTTCATGGCTGTTCATTTAGATCTTGTACCTTTTCTTGCCTTTGCATAACAGTCACTGTCTTTGTCAGGGTTTCTATTGCTGCAAGCAAGTTGGGGAGGAAAGGCTTTATTCAGCTTACTCTTCCACAGGGTTCCTTATCACCAAAGGAAGTCAGGACAGGAGCTCACACAGGGCAGAAACTTGGAGGCAGGAGCTGATCCAGAGGCCATGGAGGGTGCTGCTTATTGGATTGCTTCCCCTGGCTTGCTCAACCTGCCTTCTTGTAGAACCCAGGACCCAGGGATGGCACCACTCAACAATGGGCTGGGCCCTCTCTCCTTGATCTCTAAGAGAAAATGCCTTACAGCTGGATCTCATGGAGACTTTTTCTCAACTGAGGCTCCTTTCTCTGTGATAACTCTAGTTGTGTCAAGTTGACACACAAAACCAGCCAGTACAGCCACTTTAAAATTATAAAGTCTCACATGAACAGGATACATTACTGAGCTGCAATGAATTGGTTGGCCAGCTGGTGTCATTGTGGCACAAGCAATGAAACTGTAAAACCTGTTGAAGTTGGCAGTTTGGTTTCTCAGGACAGATTGGGGTTTGTTCTGAGCGGCCATCCTCTGTGTTCTCCTTCTGTAGAGGTTACAATGAACGTGCTCATACTAGAACTGCATCAGCTCTGCAGGCCTTGCTCCCACTTCCGCCCCTCTAGACATGCGTGAGGCAGTGAGCTTGCTCTCTCGGCCTCCACCGCCCCTCAGCAAAGATTCTGTTATTTTCTAAGTAAAACAATTTTTGTTCTTTACAGTTTAATCTTCACATATGTCAAGTTACTCTCTAGTTTTGAGCTGTATGTTATTTATAGTGGATGCTGTTAACAATTACTAAAGAGCAATCTGGTGAAGTGGTATAAATCTGCCAGCCCTCTAGTATGAGCACGTTCATTGTAACCTCTACAGATGGATGTTGTTACTTTGTTTCTTAAATAGTAGCTAGATATTTGCAAGTTGTAGCTTGAGTTAAAGAGAAGCAAACACAAGTTATACATGGTTGAGTCTTCTTGTCAGTTCAGCTCTAATGATCAGCTTAGGGAGATGACATCATTAGAAATCGAAATCGCGGAAAGGGAACTTTGCTGTGGAATGTCCCTCACAAACACGCATAGCTTAGGTGTTTCCCAGATCTGCACTCCTTAGAAATTGCATACATAGAGAAAACTATCAAAGCTTCCTAATAAATTCAGAGACTTATAATCCAGGATCATTGGGGCTTCAATTTTACGGGTTGAGTAGGAACTTGCTAGAGACCTTTGTTTGTCTCTCATTACTTTATTTTATGACAGGCAGAGGGGCCTGGATGCTTAGACCTAGTTACTAGCATTGTAACTAGGTATCCTAGAAGCCTGTGTGATTTGGCTTTAATTTCAATGAGGGGCATGAATTTTCATTCATTTCTGTATTTCCAAGCCTGGCAAAAATGTTTGGTGTGTAATAGAGGCATTCATTTCATAAATGTTTTATGAATGAACACTTAGTTTTTTGTTAGAGCTGGCCTAGAAATAAGGCTTCTAGACCTGGAAGTAGGGGAGAGGTATTCCACTTTTAGAGAGACGACTACGTTTTGCATCCTTTCCTGTACTGCTTGGGCTGTTGTTTGCTTTGTGTATAAGCAGTCTTTGTTGTTGTTTTTAATGACCGGTAGAAAAATGATAGACTTGGTCAAATAAAGCACACTGGTAGGTAGAAGAAATGATTACCTGAGGAACTGCTGATCCAAGTGAGAGCTAAAGATGAGCTAGACAGAGGAAGGATGAGGAGCCTCGCTCTCGGAAAGTCCCTGTAAGGAATGCAGAGGAAGTATAAAGACCATATTACTTAGAGTTCACCTGCCAAAGTGTGTGTGTGTGTGTGTGTGTGTGTGTGTGTGTGTGAGAGAGAGAGAGAGAGAGAGAGAGAGAATGAATGAATGAATGAATGAATATATGAATCTGAGTGTTGGAGGTGTGGGCCTAAAGTGTATGATGAGAAATGACTCTACAGAGATAAGTAGACCCTGCACAATCTTAAAGCCATGTTAAGGTACTAGTTATGTCACAGGCAGTGCAGCACAGAACGGCATAAAAATGGCTTATCTGTCTCAACCACATTCCCACTTTAGAAGGTTGTGTCTGAGCTGAACATGGTGGTACACACCTTAAGTCCTCATACTGGGGAGGCAAAGGCAGAAGGATTGTGAGTTAGAAGGAGCCAGGGCTGCTTAGCGACTTCTGTAGCCAGGCCCTGTGGGGAAAGGCGGGGTGAACGGGAGGAGGGCAAAGAAAGTTGTTTCTCACTACAGTGTAAAGATTCCATTGCAGGGCTGACAGGACAAGAGACAAGCAAAACAAGGATAGTCACCAAGAGAAGACAGGTAAGACCTAGACTCTGGTAGAGAAAGTGGAGCCATTGTGACAGCAGACTATTTAAGATAGACAGGTGGGAAACAGTGTGGTGTATGCACTAGAGTAGAAGCTGCTCTAGGTTGTAAAATACTCGAAGGATCCTTACAGATGATATGATTGAGAGCTCTTCCCTTACTAATACTTTCCCTTCTAGCCAGAGTAAGGAGGGACAGTTAATTCTTCTGTAGTTCTTCTCATGTGTTTCAGTGTCCTGCACATCATTAAGTCTTAAAACATTTATTGACCACTTTGTGAAACAACACATTCTTATTCAGAAGTAGATTGTTATGCCAAGTTTTAAATTGTGAGTTTAGGTTTTAAACTCATTTTGGCATCGAAGAGAGGCTCAGCAGGAAAGAGCTCTTGCTGCTCTGTAGTGAAGACTTGAGTCCACCCCAGCACCCATGTCAGCAGCTCACAGATACCTTATCTCTAGCTCCAAGGGGTCCCAGGGGCCTCCTGGCCTCCAGAGGTGTCCTGAAAGACACTCACACACACACACACACACACACACACACACACACACACCTTTAAAACTTTTGCATTTTTTAACCAGTATCAAAATATGCAGAACAAAGAGAAGTTCCTAAGGTTTGAATGAGCACTCTTTCATAACTTTGTAAAATCTAAGAGTCTGATTTTATATCATTTAAAAAGTACTAAAAAATGCATGCGACACTTATTTGAAGTTTTTAAGACATCATATTTGCTTATAGGCTAATTGAAAATGACTTTTAAATGTATTAAATACTTCAGTAGAGTCAAGACTTAAGCCATTTTAAGTTTAAATTGAATATCAGTAATATAAAAATATGAAATGGGGATTTGGTATTTGTTATGAACAAACTCATTATTTCTGAAGTATACCTTGTAAATTGTAGGACTAAATACAGTAGCATACATTCAGTGAATTATTAAGCTATGCAGTACCTTATAACTGCATAGTTATAAGTTATATATAGTACCTTATAATTGTGTGTGAACACACACAAAAGAACTGAAAATTGACATTATACAAAGAAGGCACATTTGAAAATTTTATACACTGCGAGGGTATATTGTATTACTTAGGAAATATAGCACCCCTCAAAATAGACAAGTTGACACACACAGACTCCTGAATATTATCTCATAAGTTACCATCTCATATATTGAAATATTTCGTACCATCAAGCTGCTAGTCTCTTTTCAGAATTTTGTACCACTTTGTTCAGATGTTGCACTGTTTTGCATAATGGCAAGAGCTCTGCTTCTTGAAGGATTGCTGCTTTCTGAGTCACGGAGCCCTGGCCACCATGAAGAACTAACTCTGTCAGACTGGAGGCCGTCAGTCTTATTACTGATGGCATCTGTGCCACTTAGGAGTGTGCACAGCCAGAGGCCTCTAGCTGCCTTTCTGTTAGTCCTTCCCTCCTCACCTCACACCCGCACTCCTCTGTACTACTTCTTTTAAGGATCTACACAGTGCTGTCTAAGGAAATGATTCAAAAATAAAATAAAATAATACAATAAGAAAGAAAGCGACCCCCGTGGCTGGTGTTCTCTCAGGTAAGTCCAGCTGCCCAGGACTCCTGTGTGTCATTTGTATACTGCTCGTATTAGGTGCAATTTTTTTCTGGGATAAAGTACCCGACAAAAGCAAGCTGGTGGTTATTTTGTCTCACAGTTTGAGAGTCCAGTCCATCAGCACAGGAAAGTCATGGCAGCAACTCTCAAGGCAGCTCTGCTCACTGCTTTCCTCTACAGAGTGAGACCCTACCATGGACTGGTACCACCAGCATCAGCTGGAGTGACTCCCTGGAAGACACGCCCAGAGGCTTATTTCTGTGCTAGCTCTAAATCCTGTCAAGGTGATAGTGCAGAGTAAGGGTCAGCGGCATTTGAATGTGTTTAGATTTCTAAGGTCCACATATTTTCCCCAAGGAGAGCTTATCTTCACTAAAAGGTACATGCCTAAAAAGTTGTCATGACTTATGCAAGATGACATCCTTGAAAAAAATAGGGAGACTGGAAAGGAAGTGGTTAAAGCAGGATGACTCTTAGATTAAATAAGATGCTAAATTAAAACAGCAGACACTTATAATAAATAAAAAAGCGAGTTCTGAATATTTACATTTTAATCCTATATTGTAGGATAAAGTAAAATATAAAGAAAGGATTTCTAAAACATGTACAGAGGGTCTAGCTCAGTGGCAGAAGATTTTTATCTCACATATACAAGGCCCTAGTTTCTGTCCCAACACTGGGCGTGGAGGGCACTCATATCCTTTTGTTTTCAGTAAGTGGTCTCTGTGGAAAACATTGAGAGACCTCGCTCTCACACTCCAGAGGTGACTTAGTTGGAAATCTGGTGCTGTAAGAAACCAGTGAGACCAAAGACCTGTATTTTTCTTTTGCCACACAAGAGGCGTGTTGTTTTCTGTGATTGGAAGAAGGTGCTTGGTTTGGACTTGATATACAGCAGGGGGCTTGTGTCCCTTACACTCGTCCAGAGCAGTATTCTTAGGAGTTCGAGGCCCCTAAGTATCCTCCAGATACTTAGGTTTGGCGTATCCTCAGAGATCTTCAGTAACAGCAAGACCACTTCCTCTTTCCATCTCTTTGGAAACGTGTTTGTGACAGTGTCTCTGTCACTCTGCTGGCCTCTTCTTCTCTTTTTGTGTGTTCTCTATACATTTCTTAGTTTTAGTATGAAACATACTCCTACCCTTTAAAGGCTGTCTTTCCTTTATTTTTGTATTCATAGGCAGTTTCTGTTATATATTAGCATTTTAAATTCTTTTATTTATTTTTTTAAAATTAAAAAATTTTGCTTTACTTTTGTTATTTTATATATTATTACTTTTATTTATTATCTTTATTTTTGAGGTGGGTTCTTACTATCAGACTGGGCTCAGTGCACCCTGTTTTTAACTTCTCAGTAGCTGTGCTTAGCAAGCATGTGCCTCTGCACCCATTTAGTATGTAACATTTTAAAACTAGAAGCTCTCAGACTTAAAAGCTCTTTGTAGATGTGTTCTTTAGAGCAGTGAATATTAGAAGTTAATTATATGGTTGTTTTAAAATGCAGGCATGCCCTAATATAATTAAGATGCATTGTTAAGTGTATTACTTAACTATGGGTCAAGGATGAGTGCTTATAATTCCATGTTTGGAGACAATAAGAAGATGCGCTAATGACTTTGGCATTCAAAAGGTAAAGATCACTCATCCTAAATTATATGAAACATATGTAGTCTTCTGTTGATCCAACTTCAAACATTGAGCAGAATTCTGTTTATAAATTAATATGGGAGGGTATTGTCCTTTGCACTATGTGTGCTGTCTGTGAAGTAAGAATTATTAACCCTCAATTATCTCCATTTTATAATGTAGAAACCCAGCAAGTTAGAGAAGCTGCTGGGGTCACGTGGTCCTACGTTACTGAGCCTGACCGACTCCAGTGCACACGTTGCAGCTTTAAGTCAGACTGGTCATTCCTGCTATATTTTAAAGTAATGAATCCACTTGGTGTCAGAACTAATTCTTTCCTGATAACCAAAGTGCTAACAGTCTTGTTTTCTTTCTGAAATTTTGCCTGCATCTTTCAGTCTAGAAAGTATATTGTAATTCAGACATGACCTCAACCCTACAGTGTAAATATTTTTCACACTGAAGTTGATGAATGCTTTTGTTTCAGTTACTATTAGTAACAAATCACTTGAGACACCCCTTTCTACAATACCAGTGAAGACTCCAGTATGGTGAAGTGTCAGGGTTGAGGACTGTAGCGTTCAGAAGCTCTTCTCAGACATGCTTCCTCCAGTCTGGTAGTTTTGAGATACATCACACAGTAGCTGGTCTAGCTAGGAAGTTATGAAATTTAAGATTGAAAGTAGAATAAAGTTTTTCAGAACTAAGAAAAGATGCTTAAAAGATAAAACTATAGTCACTTATTACAATAAAGTAAAAGTTTAGGTTTATATCTAGTCTACAAATGCTATGAAAACCTGTAGGAAATTAATCAATGTGTATTTAGTTTTCTATTCTTAGAAATAGTTAGGTCTGGGAGAAATGTTAAAAATGAGTTAATATTTCAGTTATTAAAATGGGTTAGTAGAGTATAAAGAACAATCATAAGCAATATTAAAGATCAGGGATATCCCTAGGTGGGAATGGCTTTAATTGCTGTGTGTTTAATTATAAGTCATTATGCTAAGCAGCCAGACTTAGAGACATGGGTGTAGTTCAGTACCCAAGAGGCTGAAGTAGAAGAGTTGCAGGTCTAAAGCCAACATGAGGTAGACTAGCAAAGTCCTGCCTCTAAAATAAACAGGCATTTTAAGTCTTGTATTCCTTTATATACTTAGGGTTACACTAAGGAATTATTGTATAGCCATTCAGCAGGTTTTAGACCTGGGTATGCAATCTTAATGGAATCCCAAGGATTCCTCCAGAGGTGATCTCAAAGTTAGAGAAAGGCACACGTTGATGCTTACTCACCAGAGGAGATTGTTCCATAGAAGCCTGTCCTCAGGAAATGCTTACAACTCTCCTAATAGAGTGGTAGCAAACAAAGATGATAAACATAGTCATCTTTATTTTATTCTGGCCTCTTTGTGTATGTTGCCAAGTTCCACCTTGATAATCGTGGAAAGATGCAGAAAAATGTGTTGAGCAAGAAAAGCATAATGGATACATTTAAGGACTGGAGGAATTTTAGGAATCAGAGAGTTCTTTAGCAAGCATTCAAAAGTTTAGTTTATATCTAGTCTACAAATGCTATGCAAACCTGTAGGAAATTATGTGTATTTAGTTTTCTATTCATAGGAATAGTTAGGTCTGGGAGAAATCTACAAATCTGTCTACAAATCATGTTGTTGCCACAGATGTCATTTAACCTGTGCTAAAGTATTTTCACTCTAGTAGCAAAGTGGACAGAGTTACTGAAACTCAGCTGTGTGTTTACTACTGACTTAAACCCCCACCCATCACCCCACCCCACCCCACCCCACCCCCCAGTCTAGCCTTTCTAAGTGGATATAAAGCTGTGATGTCAGTTGTATGGATCAGATATTCCACTTACTATGATTCCAAACATGTAGCAGATTTCCATCACAAGTTTTCATTTGAAGTATTCCTGAATTTCATGGGGAAGGGAGTGGGTCTACTTCTCTAACTTTAGGCTAGCCTTGGATGAGATAGAATGGGATCTACTTTATGATTGGTCTTGCCTTCAGCTTTGAATTCTTATGTACTGTTCTTTATATGTCCCAGGTTTGCATTCTTAAAGTAGTTCTTTCGCTACATCAAGCACATCTGCTATTTAGAACTCACTTTTTAATTCAGTTAGGACTAATCCTCCTATTTTATCTGGCTTTCTAATTCCTGCTCCTCATCTCTCAGTGAGACTTTAGCTTGCTCTGACCTTGCATTGGCTGCTGGCCTCCCTGTTTTGACAATAATGTGGTAGTGATTGCCCAGTCTCCTGCCTCCTCTTCTGCAAGTGTCTTTGTTGGCCAAGGTACATCCTGCTTTACCCTCATTCCCATCTCTAGCTTAAACTGATCAGTGTAAAGGGTTGTCACATTCGGCATCCACTGTATCTCCCGAGTAGCAGTCTTGCTGCTGTATCAGCACAGACTGCCATGGTTGTTTAAGGAGATAATGTGTGGAAAGAGAAAAATAGCACAAAATATAGCACAATTCTGAAATTTTATGTGCTGTGAGATCTTTTACCGATTTTTTTTTCTTTTATTCAAATGTTACCAAGGATTTGAAGCATTCATTACCGTCTGGACTTGGACTCTCAGAAACTCAAATTACATCTCATGGCTTTGACAGTACCAAAGAGGTGGTTATTGAAGCAGGAGCATCCCAAGGTAAGAACCCACATATTACAGAGATAGCCGAAGCGGAGGATGGCAGGTTCACTAAGCGCTACTTCTGTTAAAGAAGACAAATTGAGCTCTTTATTTCTCTGATGAAAAGTGACAATAAACATAATCACCTTTCTCTTAGATTTAAATAGTTTAAGTATTATTTTGCTGGTCGTCGTAGAAATAATTGGAATGAGTAATTTACTGATAACCTCCTTTCCAGGATGCAGCCCATGCCACACGCCAGGCACATGTCTTACCACTCACGCATGGCCCCTTCCGGTTACTACGTAAGGAACACTTTTTAATATTGTGAAATAAAGCTGTAAAATTATTTCAGAAAGGTAAACTACTTTTAGGTGGTATCCACAAAATTATAACTTGATTTGTATTAATACAGATTACATATTTCAAAAGAAATAAGAAAATGCAGCTCTTATTTTCCTATGCTTGCCATATAGGAAATCTTCACGATTACCTTGGCGTTTGGTCTCAGCAGACACTCACACTATGGCTTCTTACAGACAGTCAGTACGGCACAGAGACTTCTTAAGTCTTTCATTGTGAGTCTGGCAACATATCTAAAGTGTGGCTTCTCGGGGAAGATCATTGAACATTTAGTGTCCAGGGCTTTTATAAGGATTCCACACACAGGCATCCTGTGAGCACTGTCAAGATTCTAGACTTAACAGAAGTCTGGAGACACTCAACCTAAGCCACACTGTCTGTGTGAACAATTTAGGCCTTGGGATCCAAGGCTTCTGGGGGGAATTTTTCAAAGTCATCTTCTGAGGATCTGGACAAAGGCCGGTCTTATAAATAGCTTTTTTTAAGGACAAACAATAAGACCTCCTGTAACTCTTTCCTGCACACAAACTAAGAAGTATGTATATATGTATGTGTGTGTGTGTGTGTGTGTGTGTATGTATGTATGTATGTATGTTTCATACAGAGGAAAAATTGCCTCTTTTGTTAGTGACCTTGCTTATAACTTTTTTGAATGGGTTTTTAATGTAATACTTTCATTCTTGCATATTTTATACATGTATATAATATATTTTGATCCCTTCCTTCTTATCCTAACTTGTCCCAGATCTTCTACATCCTCTCCCAACTTCCCCTTTAAAGAGACAAAAAAACCTAAAACACTTAGTCCAGAATGCTTTTCCCATATACACACATGGGTGTGGCACCAACCACTAGTGCATCCGTGGTCAGCCTACCAGGACCCATGATTCTTAAGAATTTGGACTATTCCCCAGTAGCCGTCAGCTGTCCACAGCTCCTCAGCAGGGGAAGAACTCATGAGTTCCTCAGCTTTGTGCTGGAATGTTGACTGGTTAGGTCTGCTGGAGGCAACAACTGCCAGAGATCAGGAAAGCAGCCATCCTGTCAAGTCCAGAAGACACTGCTTTACCCTGCTCCCCACCCCTCTTTCTGTGGTGTTCCCTGAGAATTGTTTTTGTAGATGAATGGAAAAAAACCACCAAACATTTGAAGCTGTAATTAAGTAGCTATAGTTAATATTCAGTGTGAACTTTGTTAATTTCTTAATGTGTTGTGGTTTGATAGAGTAGATCTTGCTTTGTCAGTACTTGGCTTTCTTTCAGATACCATTGATCAATCTTTCTGTTATATTATTGGCCAGCTCTTTATTCAAGGGCAGTTTAGATTTAGAAATATATTATTTGTAATTCTAGTATTATGTTCTGAACTGTAGGTTGGGGAAATGGATGAGTGAGACTATTTTTCCTTCTTCTTCATTGTATTTAAAAAGTAAAGCTAGAAAGGAAGCAGACATATTGGCATCTGTTTTTGTTTGCTTGGTTTTGTTTTGTTTTGTTTTGTTTTGTTTTGTTTTGTTTTGTTTTGTTTTGTTTTGAGACAGGGTTTCTCTGTGTAACCCTGGCTGTCCTGTTACTCTGTAGATCAGGCTGTCTTGTCAGTCACTCTGTAGACAAGGCTGCCCCCAACCTCACAGAGATTGAGTTCTGCCTCTAACTCCAAAGGTTTGTCAGTATCTTAACAGTATATAGCTGTAAAGCTCTTGAAAATAAAAGTTAATACATGGCTGTTAAAAAATAGAGATTGGGGCCTATAAAATTTCTCAGCAGGTAAAGTCACTTGTCACATCATGGAATGAGGAAACTGAATCCTGCAAGCTGCCCTCTGATCTCCACATGTATACCATGATTGCCTACCCTCACAATAAGAAATGATGTCTTAAGGTTGGGAAGCTGGTTTGGTTGGTAAAGTGCTTGGTGCATGCCCCAGAGCGAGGATATAGAAACACCCAGCTTTGTCAGTTCAGTGATTCCCAGGCTAGTGAGAAACCCTCACTCCAAACACAAGGCAGACAGTATCTGAGAAGGAGCAGCACCATAGGGGCCCTCTGCTTTCTCATGCACGCCTGCAGGCATTCACAGAGACAGACACACACTATCTCCTCTTCCTGCTCGAGCGTTAGAGCATTCTCATGCAGGCTTCTTTGTCTTTGAAAGGGTTGACTAAATGCCTAAAATTATGATTGCTTAACATATTGGGTTACTTTACATAATTTGATTAGCTATTACTTACTAATTTTATTAATTTTTGTAGTATTGGGAGTTGAACTCAGGACAAATGTTCTACCACTAAGGCTACATTCCAGTCCCACTTTCAAATTTTAAATGTCACCATCAAATAAAAAACAAATGTACTATTTAGATATTTTAATTGTTTTTAATGAAATTATTTGTCTGACATTTGATTTAATCTTTTCTCCTGAAAGTTACAGAATTATAGAGTAATTGGACTAAAATGATCATTACAATCCGCAGTAAACATTAAAATGCCAGTTCATTTTATTTGCTTGTAAATACTTTCTTTTGTATTATTATTTATTTTATGTATATGAGTACACTGTAACTATTTTCAGACATATCAGAAAAGGGCATCAGATCCCAGCACAGATGGTTGAGCCACCATGTGGTTGCTGGGAATTGAATTCAAGACCTCTGGAAGAGCAGTCAGCGGTCTTAACTGCTGAGCCGTCTTTCCAGCACTTTGTAAATACTCAAGTTGGAGTGAGTGACAAGCGTGTTTTGTGCTAATGGAAGTAATTTATCTCTTTGGACTGAGTTTATAAAGTTTGTTTTTAACCTAAAATACATTATTAATCAGTGTATTCATAAGAGAATTCTGTGTGCTTGGACTAGCTCAGTACTTATTAGAAAGGTACAGTTACCTTAAGAGCACTCATTTTAGGATGTACAGATAATTGGAATGACCGTGGGCAAGAATGACATGCCAAAAACTTAGGAAATAAATCTGAAGTGTTGGGGAAATTAGGTCAGTGCTAGCACTCTGAGCAAAAGAATGAAGCATTTTGACTTTTTATTGCTTGAACAGTTACTATAAGATAATTAATACTATACTTTTCTATTTGTTTCTAAAGTAAAGTTAAAAAAATTATACCTAAATTTAACCTTAAAATCAACAACAGATATTGAAATCTGGTCACCAACAGAATATGGCAAAATTAGTAACAGCATGAGACAAAAGTAAATCTAGCTCCTGGCGACAAAACCTCCTAGTTCCCCGAGGTTTTGTTTTTGTTATATTTTTAATGAGAGTCCTACTCCTTGTACCTACCCAGATTTCTGTTGAGAGAAAATTGGCTAATTTCCCCAAATTTAGTCACTTAGCAAGATTCTGAAGTTGTTTGTTTTTCCTATTTTTCTCTTTTGAGGGATAGATAGGGTCATGTAGCGCAGTCCGGGTTGGCAAAAACTCACAATCCTACCTCTCATGGTAGGATTTCCTCTCTGGGTCCTAGGAGTAAGGGGTGTGTGCCGCCATGCCCAGCTTTAAGATTTTGGATTCCCAAGAGGTTTTGGGGGATTTAATGAGCACTTTTGATAGCTAAACTTAGTTGAGAGGGCTAATTTAAACTACACCAGTCTAAAGCCTTACAGTTCTGAAGATGGGAAAAAATGGAAAGTGACTTTGATGGCAAGGCAGACAACTGAAATGCCACCCACTTTAGCACCACATCATTTGCCATTTTAATATGGAAGCTGTGTCACTTGCTACATATGTTCTGCACATTCCAGGTTGTGCTGTAACATCATTTTTTCTAGAGACTATAAACTGTAACAACCAGAACAACGGAGCTCTGTTCCTGAGGTCATCAGACATGGAACCGTAGTCTGTTTCCATGTCTTTACTACTTCCTTATGGGAGCCCTGTGCCGTGGATAATAGGAGTATGGTCTTTACGTAATGTGGTTTTACCCTGGGTTGCCTATTGAAATGTCTTTCAACTAAAGACAAGTAACTTGTAGATAGTGCTTTTGTATTTAATTTGATAATGGAGATCCTGGTGCAGATTCTGTACTTTCCCATATGAGACTGTTTGGCCTCCTGAGCCTCAATTCCCAAAGGCTTTCGTGTAAGTGTTTGGACCACATTATTTCTATCAGCTTTATTTCTAAGTTTTGTAGTTCAGAAATTTAGAGACAACTATCTCTACTTTAAAAAATAGTGGCAATTAATTTAGGTCTATCATATGCTTGAGTTCAATGTAAGTGGGTTTTCATACTTTTACAACTGAAGCCTATCTTTATCAGAACTTTGTCTATGTGTGTATAGAATATGTACATTTCTAATTATATGTAAAGTGGGCATTGATTCTTTCCTATCATAAACGAATTTTATATAATTTTTTTCCAGAAAACTGGGGAAGATTATTATTAAAACGATAGTATATTGTCCCAGCTAGAGCTAGAGAGATGGCTTACTGAGTGAAAGCACTTGCTTTGTAAACTGGAGGATTTGAACTTGAATCTCTAGCACCCATGAAAAAGCCAGGCATAGCTTCTTGTTCCTGTGACTCCTGTGCTGGGGAGGACATCCTCTGACTGTCATACATACATATATACAGATAGACTGTCATACATACATGTATCCCCTCACAGGGATACAGATACATAGAGAAAACCAAATATTCTTAGCTAAATGGTGAAAAAATTTCTCATGTTTTTAATGATTACTCTCTTTAACTTGATTTAATCCTGGGTCTTATCAACAATGATGGGTAGCAGTCCTTTTTAAAAATTGCATTTATTTGTTTTCTGAGCATATGTCTGGGTCCACATGCCACAGTATGGATGTATATGGAAGTTAGAGGACCGTGTGTGAGAATCGGCTCCTTCTACATGGAGTCCAGGGATCAAGCCTCAGGGTGCTGGCTTAGGAGCAAGCGCCTCTACTTTCTGTGTGCTTAGTACTGTTCAGAAGACCACAGACTCAGATACAAGGAAGTTGTCAGTGTGTTCCTGGCATTATGTGATAGACAGAACCAGAATTTTATACCTAGAATTAGAATTATAACTTGATTGTGATTTATTTAAAATTTGTTTTCTTTCCACTTGTTCTCAAACTTAATTGTTTGAAAATCTCCCAAGTAGCCTTCAAAGGCAACAGGTGCCTTTTATAGTGGATCTTGAGAGAATCACAAATATTCCTTAAAGTTCCATGAATGATCCCCACGATCACTTGGGAAACATGACACCCCGGTTCTGAGACTTCCCAGTACTCAGAGTTCACCCCGGAGTAGCTCCTGGTTCAGTACCCTGAGCGCCTGAGCATCTGCATTTCAACAGGCCTCAGGGTACGTACTGAGTTGCTGTGACTTCTCTGCATTCTCGGCATAAGGAGCAGTAGTCTGCAGTGTATCATACTTGGTTTATGATTGGGAAAATTTGGCAACAGTTTCTGTAAAGGCTGTAATTCTTATGAAGAATATTCACATTTTTATGTGAAGTATTAAAAATGCTTTAGTATTCTTTTCTACACTTTTCTACACTTCTTCATATAAAGTCTGGGAAGTTATGAGTATATACCCCAACTATAAGTCATTTAACTCTAGGACTTTCATATGATTTGGTTTGAAAATAACAGACTCCAGGGAAACTTGTTTAGATATGATCTTACTGATTCTTTTATATAGTGAGGTGCTTTGTTAGGTTTCCATTAGCCTTAATGAAAAGTTTATATAGAACTTAGTAAGGCCTACAGCATCTTACTATTAGTCCTTACCTGCAAAGAAGCAAGTGTACTCATTGTAGTCTTTTTTTTTTTTTTTAAAGTTGGATATTCTTTATTTACATTTCAAATGTCCCCTTTCCCAGTTTCCCCCACTCCTGGGTAGCCCCATCCCATCCTCCCTCCCCCTGCTTCTATAAAGATGTTCCTCTACCCACCTCACTCCCACTTCCCTGCCCTCGATTCCCCTACACTGGGGTATCTATCGGGCCTTCATAGGACCAAGGACCTCTCCTCGCCTTGATGCCTGACAAGGCAATTCTCCGCTACATATGCAGCTTGGCGCCATGTGTACCCCTTGGTTGATGGCTTAGTCCCTGGGAGCTCTTGGGGGGGGTCTGGTTGGTTGATATTGTTGTTCTTCCTATGAGGTTGCAAACCCCTTCAGCTTCTTTAGTCCTTTCTCTAACTCCTCCACTGGGGACCCTGCACTCAGTCCACTGGTTGGCTGTGAGCATCTGTTTGTAAGGCTCTGGCAGGGCCTCTCAGGAGACAGCTATATCAGGCTCCTTTCAGCAAGCATTCCTTGGCATCCACGATAGTGTTGGGGTTTGGTGACTGTATATGGGATGAATTCATTGTCTTAATTCAGCATTTGACCATGTTAAAGGAGTTGTCAATAGATCTCTGTTCAAAGCGTACAGCATGTGGAGGAGGAAGTGGATTTTCACAGTTCAATGTCTGCCTTTCCAGGTTCCTCAGCACCACCTTTGCCATGTGTTCTGTCTCCCAGCAGGGTGGCAGCGAGTCAGCTGACTCAGCCAGCAGGTGATCTGACAGTTCCTGCAGGTATCCACTGTTTCTCCTCCTGCTGAAGCCGGCCTACCTCACTTTCATGATTGCTCGCTCTGTGTTTGTAGGCATGTGCTCTGGCTGCTGCTGCTGCTGCTGCTTTCTCTAGTAATGAGAGAAATAAATCACTTTTCTAGCCATCATCTACTTTTTCAACATAATTAGGTTGTGCCTCAAATCTGAAATTTAATTATTTTAAAGGTTAAAAGTATAGTAAAGTATAATTTGTTTTAATCCATTCTTTCTTTTCTCTGGTTGGTATAGACATACTTATTTGATTCTTTCTTCTCAGCTTTGCAGCTCTGCCGTCTTTACAAATAGAAAGGGAATGTTGACAGTTGTGTTATTGAGAATGAGTCAAGTGAAAAGGTCATGTATTCCTGTCAGTCTTAGCATGCAGATAGAGTGTAGATTGTAACAAAATACTGAAAATCAGCTGGATTAATAAGGAGTACATGCCTGTAACTTCAGCATTGACAAGGTTGAGACTGAAGAGTTCAAGGCTGACCTGGGGCCATGGAAGGAGACACTCTTAAAATCAAAACATGAAACGAAAAGAAACGGAAAAAAACAAACTACACATTTCTTTTTGTATGGCATTAACACTTTATTTTTATGAGACTTTTTATAAATTCTTACATGGTTTTGTCTCTTTTTTTTTTTTGTCTTATTTTTTGCTTTTGTTTTTTGGTTGGTTGGGGTTTTGGCAATGCTCTAATTCTTAGGTGTAGCTGTTGTGTGTAATTTGGCTGGTGAAATAAGTGGGAGAAGAACATGTATGCTCACCCTGAGTTCTGGTGGTGTTCCCATGCACACATGTATGCATGTACGTGCACAGTCCATAGGTCAACCTTGGACTTTGACCACTAGCTGTCACTAAGCCTGGAGTGAGACTGCCCGACCCGTGAGCTCCAGGGACCATCTGCACCAAGGACACTAATCTGCGCCGCCTCACTCAGCTTCCTACACGGGTGCTGGAGATTTGAGCAGAGGCCTGGTGCTTGTGTAGCAAGCACTTAATAGAATAAGCAATCTCCTAGACCACATGTTTGTTGTTTGTTTAGTTTTGTTTTTTGTTTGTTTTTTAGGTAAATTTGCAGCAGATTTTGTTTCTTAGAATAAGACAAACTATATGTTTGTGTAGTGGACAGAGATGTCTGTGATTATGAAATTATTCTGCGTTCTGTCCAGGAGGCTCTAGTCTGCCACACAGTAGGAACCTTTGCGTTCTTTTATTTAAGTAGTTCAGTTTGAGTAGCACCAGGCTTCATATTTTCTCTCATGCCCATTGTTTATCTGGATCGTGCTTTTGTCTTTTGTTACGATCATGCAGGTGGCCAAAGAACACATACAAAAGGCGGACCAGTTATCCTAGCAGATGAAATTAAAAATCCTGCAATGGAGAAGTTAGAACTTGTTAGAAAATGGAGTCTCAACACATACAAGGTTTGTAACTTTTAAATAATTTCTATGACTTTTCATTGATATGTAACTCATATTCATTATATGTTATTCATACCATATTGTTCCATAATTTATCTTTATAAATACTGTAAAATTGAATACAAAAGAATTTGAAAAAGACCTACTAAAACAATTCCGGCAGATAATATATCTATATCTATAAATATATATATATATATATATATATATATATATATATATTTTTTTTTTTTTTTTAAAACAAAACAAAACAAAACCCAACCTGTAATCCTAGCACTTAGGAGCCAAGGCAGGAAGATTGTTTACGTTCCAGGCCAATCAGGACTGTGGACATACACACACACACACACACACACACACACACACATGTTCTTGGAGTATCTTTAACCATAGAACTGCTAGGGTGGTACTCACTCCCTCTCCTCTTTTGATAATTCCTTTACTTCATAGGAGACACAGGCTCACTGTATTGGCCAGTCTAGGCCGCCGGGCAGGGATCAAGGGATGCTCTGCTTCAGCTTCCTGGGTTTCCTAGACTTACAGGCTGATGCCTCTGAACCCACTCGTTTCTTGATAACAGCGAAGATTAAGAGAGGCACACTAGTCCTCCAAAGCTGGCGACTCTGTGATCCTGTAATCATTCCTAAGTGTACAGGCAGCCCCAGATTATAAATTCAGATGGCTATTTGTATTGCTTTGGAGTCATTGGTGGCTACATTCCTAAGGATCTCAGCAGAAAAGTAAGTCACTTTTAGATCTACAGCACATGTGATACTGTCCAAGCCACAAATCCACTTAGTACGTTTGATTCTTACTAGGGATCAGACACTAGAAGTCACTGGACATGTAAGATGAGAAACCCCAGCAGCATACATAAGCTATAGTGCTTGTGTTTTGAATTGATTATGGGTCTAGTGGTTGGGAGGTCAAAATTGTTTACATTTTTACACACAGAACTTTCCTCTAAAGTGTCTTCTCAAAAGTAGAGTGGAATTATTCTTTCAATTATTTTAAAATATGACACGAAACCCTATATAAAAATATAAGCTTTCTTGCAATTTGAGAGACTGAATTTGTGTATGCTAGACCAGCACTGTATAATAAATTTTCTTCATTTTTTTAGATGTATGTTTTTATTTTTAGTGTACGAGTGTTTTGTCTGCATGTGCATATGTGCACACATGTGTGCCAGCTGCCTGTTATGAGAGAGTATCAGATCTGGAATTGGAGTTATAGATGGATATGAGCTACCATGTGGATGCTGGGAACTGAATCTGGGTCCTCTGCAAGAGCAACAAGAGTTCTTAGCTACAGAGACATCTTTCTAGCTCTCTAAGTTTTCTTAATAAGATAAAGGTGCTTTGAAATCTGTTATATGTGTCTTTCCAAAAGTTATGTAGTTCATGTCATCACATGACCTGAGAAATACTGGCGGTAGTCTGTAAAAATCTATGCCTGCTTACAGCGATCTTCTCATGCAGGGGCATCCTTGTAAGTCCTTGTCCCTGTTCTCCAGGGTAGGGATGTATGATTCTTGCCTCTGTTTTCTCTACAATACAATTGTTATTTGAACCCTCCTCCATTCCTTTTGTTGAACCTAATATCTAATCAGTCATTAAATCCTATGGATTCTCCCTTGGTTTTCTCTTGCTTTCTCTGGTCCCTATCTTTATTACTCTGTCACTATTGTTATGGGATACCAGCCAATTATCTTGGACTGGTTTGGTCATTGTTACATTAACAGTCCTCAGCATTATCTTTAACCGCCATATGACCCTTACCCACCTTCCCTGTTATTACCTTGCTGTCTTTGCGTGCAGATCCTAGCCTAGAGTCCCCAGGAATCCCTTGCTCTTGTCACTGCGCGAGGGTGTGCTGCCAGCTGTAGAATCCCCTTCCTCTCCTTGTGTAATTCTCATGCCACGCTGAGCTAGCTCCATTCTTTAAAAACAAACGCGCACGAAAATGGTTTCCCAAAAAATTCTGTTATAATCTAGGAAAAGAAACAAAAACAGACTAATAAAAAAATAAATAGAACAGGGTACCCTATTGAACTATTTATTCAGATAAAAGAAAGTAAGGAAACTGATTTGAGACAATGGATGGGTTCAAGACCTAAACTGGAAGTTCCTTCTGATGTGTTTGTTCTGTCTGTCTGTCTGTCTGTCTGTCTGTCTGTCTGTCTGTCCTTCCTGCCTCCTTGAGGCAGGATCTTGCTGTATTGCCCCTTTCGAAATGTTTCTTTTTCCATTTGTTCTCTCTTCCTTGTTCTTCTCCCTCTCCCTGTCCCTTACCCCCAAAGAATACATTTTCTCAGTTTCAGGCATTGAGCACCGACAGCTTTTCTTAATATGAAATACTGTTTTAAGGTCATACTTGAACTTCTGAAGCAGTTTCCATTAGCATTCTGGATACAGTTGATCACCTCTGCCTTTAAGCCTGTGTCTTTGGGCTTCTGTCCTGGTGTTCCTGCTGGGGCTGCCTCGTCTGTTCATTGGCTGACCCATATCCTCTGCTTATTGTCCTCTTAGGCTTCCTTCTGTATTTTGTCTTGATAGCCTTTCTTTAATCTGTAAACTTGTTCTTTTCCTTGTACTTAAATGTCTGTCTGTTTTGTCATCACAGCAAAGCTCTCTGCTATTTAGATAATGAGAGCACATAGTCTGTAGTGTCAGGCCTGAGCCTGGAGGATTCGTGATGGTGTTCCCTGTACCGCGTCATCTCATCCACCCGCCAGTCAGGACATCTGTCTCGGGCAATGATTTTTTTTTTTTTAACCATCCAGCTCTTCAAGTTAGCAAGTTGGCTTCATTTGGAAGCTATTATATTCTAAATAATTTGGGGGAAGGTGAGGGAGGGGTGACAAGATCTTGGTAGGGAGTGTGGGACTTGCTATGTAGATAGATCAGCAGGTCTTAAATTCAGCAGTCTGCCTGCTTCCGCCTCATAGTGCTAGAATCAAAAGTGTGCACCACCACAGCCTGACTGCCGGGCGGTGGTGGTACACGCCTTTAATCCCAGCACTTGGGAGGCAGAGGCAGGCAGATTTCTGAGTTGAGGCCAGCCTGGTCTACAGAGTGAGTTCCAGGACAGCCAGAGCTACACAGAGAAACCCTGTCTCAAAAAACAACAACAACAACAAAAAACCAAAAACCAAAAACCAAACAAACAAAAAAAAAACAACAAACAACAACAACAAAAATGTATTCTTTATGTAGGAAACTTGGATCAGTTTATTGTAAGGAGTCTCCATTTTCAAGGACTTTGGAGAAGGGTAGAGAAATTAGATTCTCTGTGTGAACCTGCTATGTAGTGTATTATAGTCTTCAGTTTTGCATTTAGTTTCAGAATGTTTCAGGGGTCATGCCAGAAACTTTCTGATGCACCAAATACTGAAGAAATGAGTAACAACTGTATACCTTCTTTACCATACTACACACACACACTAATAGTCTCATTTTTTGATTATTTAGATTTTCCTTAAGAATATACAGTTACCTCAGGTAGGCTTTGTAAATTCAGTTTCAAAATTTATTTGTCATAATCAATATCTTTTTCTTTCTACTGCCCTAGTTGTGTCTAGTGAAGAAAAGGCATTTCTGTTTGTGAACAAACTTTTGGTTTTTTGTGTTCTTTGTTTTGTTTTATTTTGTTTTGTTTGTTTTTGTTTTAAATAGTCACACAACAGTAAAATTTTCATTTTGTGCCATCTGCAAACCTCAGTCAATGAATTTGGCTTCTTTGCTCAACAGATTTCTGTTTCTGGGTTGTAGTGGAAGGCACTATGCTTTGATTTGCAAATAAACTGGTAGTCTCTGATGGGGGAACTCTGGGAACAAGTGCCACCTCTTATTTTATTACAGGTTCAGATACCATTTTTGGTCATTATTTTTCTCCTTAAAAACAGTATCTCCAGTTAAACTTTTTTATTTTGATTTTTATTTCCTAAAATGGTTTTATTCATTTATTTAGAGTGTCCGTGTGTCTGTGTGCGTGTGTCCTCATGCTGTAGTACACACCTGTGGAGGTTAGAGGATGACTTGCTGGAGTTGGTTCTCTCATTCCACCATTGAGGGTCCTGGGGACCAACCTCAGATCATCAGGCTTGGCGGGAAGCTCCTCTGCTGGCTGATGGTCCTGCTCCCTTGCCCTTAAGAAAACAAGGCAAACATACAGACAAACAGAAAGAGCTGGGCTGGGTGGACATGGCTCTCAGATGAAGAAACTGCAGCACCCCAGAATCTCAGCATGCTTATTCTATGGAACTGAACAGGGGGCCCCAGATAAACAAGGAGGTGTACAGCTGCATCAAGGACCTGGTACTTGATCACAGTAGAAACAGTCTCTGTTGGGGAGCCAGCTTTCAGGCTGGGAACATCCCGGGTGGGAAACCCATGGTGGACATTTGCTGCTCACACTGTGTGTGTGTGTGTCATTTTCTGAGCCTCCCTCCTAGGGAAGGGCTTTGCTGTCTTCCCCTGGGTCTGACGCTCTGGGCTCCTTGATGTGGCTGCACACACGTTCACTCGGGTCCTCACTCCCTGCAGCCGGGAACTTTGGAAGATGTGATAAACAGTATAATTAAAAGTTATAATACTCTTACTACCAATTTTGTAGTTGTTACTGTTGTCTCGTGTATTTTGTTGTCTCCCTTGGATTGGTTTTTTAAGGTAGGGTCTCATGTATCCTAGACTGGCCTTGGACTCCCGACCTACCAGCTTTCCAGTGTGACACCACATCTGGGTTTTTATTACCTAATTAGAATATTTTTTATTTTAACGATGAAGAATACATTGGTACATTACACGATTTTTCTTAGCACAATAAAATATAATTTTTATTTCCATAAAAATTATTACTAGAAAGTTTACTTTCTTCTCTGAAATTAGGTACATTTTTAAAAAGTATGTTTCTGGGACAGAACAGAATAACAGCTAAATAATCTGCTGAATTTGAGGAATTTCTAATCTCTCTCTTCCTTATCGTTTTACTGTTTCTTTTTCTATTCTCTCTCTCTTCGTTCTCCCTTCTACACAAGCACAGATTACTTAAGGGGAAAGTAGGAAGTAGACGTAACCCTCAAGAGAGTTACGTCTAGGCAGTCTTTGTTTTCTCTCTGCTTAAGTCTTCATGGTGTTCTACCAAACTGACAGGAATACCTGGCAGTATTTAAAGCTTTAAATACTTTACCCAAATGCAGTAAACTTGAAATATGATTATGTGGATACTACTTAAACTAGCTAAGTGCATGTCAGAATGTCCTTAGCTTAGTAATAGTTATTAATTAGACAGGCCTGTAAATACATTTCCTCAGTTGTGGGAGGGGGTGTTAGTTCAGCTGGCTAACTAGCTCTCGGGGTAGAAAACTAGTTGTGCAGTGTGCGGTGTGGTATTTTGCTTTGCTGTATTGTTTTATTGTTCTCTTTTTCTTCCTAAACAAAGTGCATCTTTCTGCTTTTAGTGTACCCGGCAAATTATATCTGAGAAACTAGGCCGTGGCTCAAGAACGGTGGACCTCGAACTTGAAGCTCAGATTGATATATTAAGAGATAATAAGAAAAAATATGAAAATATTCTGAAACTGGCTCAGACCTTGTCGACGCAGCTTTTCCAGATGGTGCATACCCAAAAGCAACTTGGAGATGCATTTGCTGACCTGAGTTTGAAGTCTCTAGAACTCCATGTAAGATTATTGAGAACAACTCTTAGGGGTTGTGGGTATGAGGGTACTAGTAGAAGTATTCTGAAACGTAATTATTTTCCATTTATAATGTGCTGAACTCTTAGTAAAATTGACATTGTTGTGTTTGTTTAGGTGCTGGACATTGAACCCAGTGACCATTGGTGTTATTCCACTGGTTCATATTCTCAAACCCAATGTAATGGGATTTTGAGGCATTCTTTTTTTATTTATTTATTTAATAAGTTTTTTCTTTTTTAAAGATTTATTTTATGAATACCCTATTGCTATCTTCAGACAAACCAGAAGAGGGCATCGGATCCCATTACAGATGGCTGTGAGTCACCATGTGGTTGCTGGGAATTGAACTCAGGTCCTCTGGAAGAGCAGCCAGCGCTCTTAACCACTGAGCCATCTCTCCAGCCCCGGGGCATTTTTTTTTTTTTTTAAGATACTACATCATACAGTCGTTTGTTTGTTTGTTTTTCCTTTGTTTGTTTGTTTTGTTTGAGACAGGGTTTCTCTGTGTAGCCCTGGCTGTCTTGGAACTTGCTTTCTAGGCCAGACTGTCTTTGAGCTCCTGGAGACCCTTCTGTTTGCCTCTTATCACCATTCTCTGCCTTCTGAGTGGGAGTAAAGGCGTGTGGCACTGTTGCCGAGCTTACATCATACAATCTTTAAGATGACTCTCAGTGTAGTGATCCATTTCTACCTGGAACAGATGTCAGCTGGAGGTTCTAGGAGAAGGTTCTTGGTAAGAGAGAAGGAAAAGGATTCTCCACTATACCCAAGCCTACAAACAATTGTAACTATGATTCTTTGGTGGGAATAAGTAGACACTTAACTGTGAAAACTTCTTACCAATCTTGAAATATTTTGAACAAATAGTCAGTTGCTTGAGTGGACTGGGGTATGTCTTTACTAAAATTATTAAAATAAATTAGATTTTGGGCTAGGATGCAGCTTCGAGTGTATGCTTAGCAATTCTAAAGACAGACATGTAGAATGAAGGTCTTTTTCCCCTAACATTTATATATTTAAATACGAAACAGAACATTCTTATTTTCAGACAGTCTCTAGCTGAGGCTGGAACTTAACTCCCTACACAACTAAAGATGACTTTGAATTTCTCATCCTCCTCCCTCTGCTCTCTGAATGCTGGAATTTATATGTGTGCTCAGTTATTATATACTGAGCTCAGTTAGATGCTGCTAGAGATCAAACCAAGGTTGACAAATGCCCGGCAGTCCCACCAACCGAGCTGTATCCCAAGCCCAGCGGAAACTTCCTCGAGAGCTTGTTTTGCAACCTTGTGACTGTTTATGTCTGGCTGTTTGTCTTGCCTGGAACGAAAGATAATTCTTTACCCTACAGATGTCTAGCCTGAAGAAGTAGATCATTAAAGCAGAAAATCATTTGGTCTTAGAAAATTGAATAAGAAATTTGGTACAGACATTGATACAGCACAATAATAAAAAAATACCACAGAAATTCAAATTTTAGATGATCTATTAGACTCACAGAATTTTTTTTTAATTTTTTATTTCTTTATTATATGTAAGTACACCGTAGCTGTTTTCAGACACCCCAGAAGAGGGCATCAGATCTTGTTAGAGATGGCTGTGAGCCACCATGTGGTTGCTGGGATCTGAACTCATGACCTTTGGAAGAGCAGTTGGTGCCCTTAACCACTGAGCCATCTCTCCAGTCCCAGAATCACAGAATTTGCTTTTGATTGAATGCATGGATTTATTTTCAGCGTCTCTATTTCTGTTGCTTAGGTCTCTGGGTTCTTTTTTTCCCTGCTGAGATTCTAATTTAATTTTATCATTTTGTCTTTTCCCTTTCCTTCCTTCAGATTGTCCCATGTACCATTTCTTGATCATCAGTGATTTTGTATGTGTGTGTGTTGTGTGTATGTTGTGTGTGTGTATCCTTAAATACATAATACAACCTGCTCTGTCTATGTAATGCTACTTGAATGTATGTTTTTAGGATAGGCCACTTTTGGATAGCCAATTGCAGCACTTTTCCCTGGGAAAGACTCTCTCTCTCTCCCTCTCCTGGTATTCCCTAGTGTGTGTAGGATTCCCTTGTGTGCATGACCCCTCCCCTTCGTCATCCTCATCCCTGTTTCCATCCCCCAACATTTCATCCACTCCCATGCCCACACCTGTCCCCTAACGACATCCATGTTAACATGTTGTTCCAGGCCCTATTATACAGTAAGTAAGATGAACTCCTTAGTTTTTGTTAACTATTATGCTTATGTAAGTCTAGTTTTTTTTTTAAAAGATGTATTTATTGTTTTTTGTAAGTACACTGTAGCTGTCTTCAGACATACCAGAAGAGGGCATCAGATCTCATTATGGAAGGTTGTGAGCCACCATTGTGGCTGCTGGGATTTGAACTCAGGACCTTCAGAAGAGCAGTCAGTGCTCTAAACCACTGAGCCATCTCTCCAGCCCTGTAGCTCTGACTGTCCTGTGGACTAGGCTGGCTTCAAACTTGCAGAGATCTGCCTGTCTCTGTCTACCAAGAGCTGGGATCAAAGGTGTGTGTCATCATGCCCAGCTATAAATCTAGTTTTTAAAGTTTTCTTTCTCTCTGTCTCTGTCTCTGTCTCTGTCTCTGTCTCTGTCTCTCTCTCTCTCTCTCTCTCTCTCTCTCTCTCTCTTTAATTTTTGGCTTTTACCTTTTAATGAATGTCAGAGAAAATAAGTACAATTATAATATTTTAAAATTTTCTAGAAGTTAAAGAAAGTGTTCTATTCCATATATTTTAAACGTAATAACATTTATTTATACTTCATATGCACGTTAGCTTGTAGAAAATATCAGAAACATTCTACCAGTATACCTTTCATAATAAAGATGTTATAATGATGATAGACTGAATAATTGCCTCCCCATTGATTGATTCTTTGAGACAGGGTCTTGTCCTGTAGCTCCAATTTACTTGACCTTGGAACGCTTTTGTTGTTTCATCCATCCAAGTGTTAGGATTGCAGGTGTGCAGCATTCTTCTTGTACAGTTCCTCATTTGTAGTCAGTCTACACAGTTCAGAAAACCGAGTGGAGAACAATGTACATGAGCCTCTCTTAAATGAAAAATGTTTTTAGCATAATGTCATTTTACTCTCCTAATACTTACTGAATTATTACATCATTTGTCATCTGGAAGTATAATTATAAGCATAGCCCTACATTGAATTTTCATCTTCTAGCTAACTTTGTTACCTTTTTTTATAGCCAAAATGAAGTGTTTATAACAGTCTGGAGAATTGAAGTTGAATGGTACATCTTACAGTAGATGGGATTACTGTATTTGGTCAGATGTGCTTTGACTGGGGAGCTTGCACTGCTGAGCATGAAGAGTTTGTTCTTGCCATGTAAGCAGGAGTTCTCTGAAATGTTAGCTGAGCAGAGACATGGTTTATTAGAATGAACTGAAGCCGGTGTTGAGTGAACCTCTCAGCTCTGTGCCCAGATAGGCCTGATCGTGCAAGGCTCCTGGACCACAAATTTACAAAGAAACGTGTCTTGTCAATATTTATACTTTGAGGAAATTCAATCAAAACACAAAAAAGAATGCAATCTATTTTATGTCTGAAAGTTTTAACCAATTGTTACCTAATTTGGTCCTGAGAGTTCTAACTTCTCTGATTAATAAGCTGCTGTATTTTCCCACACAGCTGTGCTTACAATGTAATAAAACAAAATGTGGAAACAAAAATATTCTGTATAGTACAAAGTAATTTAGCGTTTAAAATTATTTAGATTTAGCTGTGTGTCTGGGCTAATGATAATTTTGGTCTACTAAACTTATAGTAATTATGTAGCTAGCTGTGATTTAGATTCTTACATTTTTAAAGATTAGCAGAAAAAGTAAAAACTTCGGTTGCTAGATTTCTAATCCAAACATTTTCCCATTGATAATATGTTTATGACTTCAAAGTCATGTTCAGTGATTAGCGGAACAGTTAAGATGTCGTCTTTGTTTTAGGAAGAATTTGGCTATAATGCAGATACACAGAAGCTGCTGGCTAAAAATGGAGAGACTCTTCTTGGGGCCATTAATTTTTTCATTGCTAGTGTGAACACCTTGGTGAATAAAACAATTGAAGATACACTAATGACCGTAAAACAGTATGAAAGTGCCAGGTGGGTATTGATTGACCTTATGTTGTCTGTTTTACAGGTGGCTTGCATTTAGTCAAAGTTTTTTGTTCCTAACAAGAGAAACTTATTGTCCAATGTAAGAAGATAATTAATGTACTAGAAAAAAAGGTGGTTAGGCGCCCCCATGTCAAAGATGCTCGTTTCATGAGCCTCCACATTGGCTTACCTGAGACCATGTAGAGGTGGAAGGAGCCACATCCATAGAGCAATGCCCTCTTTTCCAAAACAAGAATGGCAAGTTGGAAGTTAATTCCCAAAAAGACCAAAGTGGGAGAGCCAGGTTCTGAAGAAAGCAAGAACCAAAGCCAAATAATGCCTCAGGAGTTTTTATTAGCATATGGATCCGGGACCCTAGGTGCTTGGTGCTGCCACTTTAGAAGTAATTTTCAAAAGCCCCTCGATCCTTCGCCTGGGGATGTCCAGTTGAGCCTTCGCCACGCCCCGGCCTTGCTTGCTAAGAGATAGGGAAATGGAGGAGTTCTCAAGTTTAGTGTCCTCTGTCCCTCCAGACACTGGAGTCTGACCCGGTGTGAGCCTGTAACTGTATTATTGGTGCATCCCACTGTGAGCAGTCACACTGCTTCCACTGTACCAGCTCTTGATTTTCATTTACCCAGGTTCAAACTGCCATTAAATGTTTTCACATTTGACCTTACACATAAATATTTCCCTTTATCTTGGTGGTTTATAATACAGATTTCCATTTTATTATTTTATTTTAAAATAATGTACTATTTTATATGTATATCTCTCTCATGATTTTGTTAGGTGAACAAAATGTATAGTAATAACTAAATATCTAAGAATATTCTTTAAAAAGTACCACATCCATAATAACTTTTCAACTTTTGATTCCATCTCCATTTTCCTCTGTGTCCCGACATTGTTGTTTACCGTCAGCATCGTTTTCTGGTAGTGTTCTCTGAGCACTTGCAGTGCTGTCTTTCTGGTACGCTCCCATACCATGGTTGAAGATGGTACTAAGTCTTACTTTGTAGGAATAGAACTCGACCTTTGACCTCTCACCCTAGCTAATGGCAGTGCTTGTGAGAACTCCGAAAGCATCAGTCTCACCATTTTGTGGCTGAGTGCTTATTCTTAGGTCTGTATTGTCTGTGTTTTATACAGGTCAGACCCAGGTGTGTGGCAAACTTAAGTTTTGATTTTCATTATAAGGGGAAGTGCTTCTGTTCTGTGCTGTCTGTAATTTCCAGTTGAATATTAATGTGGTATTGTTAGTGGTCACAGTAACAGCTAAGACTATCTGGTAGGAAGTGGGAGGTTTCTGGTTTTCCAGATTATTTAGGCTAAAAGACTTACTTTTTATTTGAATTGTCTATTAACATGGTAAAATCAGGTGGTGAAAATCGGTCTACGTAAATCCATTTCCCTGACACTGAGAGCGTGTTGCTGGAGCTCCTCTCCACAACGTCTCCAGTGACTGATCTGCCGGTCTGCTCCAATCCTTTCCTGGACATGGATTCATGTGCATATGAATAAAAGATTCGTTTGTCTTACTTCTGTCTGGGTCTGTGCTAAATCTGTCTATCATAATCAATCTCTAAGCATTTTAAGCTGTTTTTCAGTTTTTCTAGCTCTTATGACACTAGACGATTCAAAGATAAGAATTCTCTTTTACTTGTCTGCCTGCTGAGTGCTGGGGCCACAGGCAGGCGCCACCATGCACAGCTCAGCACAGAACACATTTGATTTACAGAGGAGTAAAGTAAGTCTACAGAGACTGAATGACCGGTTTGCTTACCTGGAGTTTCAAATGCCCATTTGGCTTCTTATCTTTTAATGTAAAATTTGGGCTGCAAGTGTAGTTCCGAGGTAGTGTCTTTCCTAGCACAACAAAACAAAAATAATGTAATTTTTATTTTTTTATTTTTTTATTTTTTGGTTTTTTTCAAGACAGGGTTTTTCTGTGTAGCCCTGGCTATCCTGGAACTCACTCTGTAGACCAGGCTGGCCTCAAACTCAGAAATCCACCTGTCTCTGCCTCCCAATTGCTGGGACTAAAGGCGTGAACCCCACCGCCCGGCTATAATGTAATTTTTAAAACCATAAAATTTTCATGTCTCATAATGAAAAATAATTTTTACATATTATAATGAGAACCTCAAAGGATAATGTGGTATCAAGTTTCAGGCCATACAGTATTTTGACTTATTTGGAACCTTTGGATAGTTACTTAAAGGAAACCTTCAGACATCCTCATTTGTATGCTTGATAAACCAGCAGCGACCTCAAGCCATAATCATTCTTTTTTATTCAAATTACACTAGCATATTCTTTAAGTTTAGCTTGGGGCTTGATTACTGCTAATCATTTCTTTGAGGGCTTGGTTAATAGTAATACTTGGACATTGGCTTCTTAAGGAATAATATTGAAGAAGAGTCTAAACTTCAAAGTTTTAAGTAGCAGTTTCTTTTTTGTTTGACAAATTTACTGCCTCTTAGGGCAAGGGTCATCCGTTTGACCAGCATTAAAAGTGGTCATTAAGGCAAACGCTGGGTGGTCTGTTAACCCGGCTTGCATTGTGTACAGGTCCTTCCTGGCCTTCTCGTAACAGCCCAGTGTTTCTCCACAGCAGCACCAACAAGGCAGGCAACTGTGACCTGTTCAGATGCGGACACCTGTACTCAGTAGAGAAACAAGCTCAGGCTGGCAATCTTGAGATGGAAGCTGCGCCTGGAAGGCTGGATGCCTGTCCCTGGGTGGCACTGCACTGAGTGCTCTTAGAGAAGCGTTGTTGGGAAGTTCTGCTTTTGCCATTTACAAACTGAGCGTCAAAGCTAAAGAGTGCAGGGTCAGTATTGTAGCTTTGCTCTATCTCAGCCAGCGCTGCTATTTTAAGAAATGCTGTGGAGGTTTGGAGGGCTTGTGACATCCTACCAGCTTTAGTTTGTCTCTCCTTTTTGTTTGCAGGTTGCTTTTAGCTCTTTCTTTTTTAATCCTAAGCATTCTAAAGGTTTTGATTATTGCCCAATGTCATAGATATGAAGTTTTGTGGTAATTATTGTTCCCATTCATAGATGAAAAATGGAAACACAAAAATGCGATGCTGACTGAAGACAGGAAAGCAAGTGAAAGGTAGTTTGCTCTCTAAACCCATGGGTTTAACCAACCTGTTGCCAAGTTTAAGTTTGTCTTGCCTTATTGGCTCTTTATGCCTGTCTAAATCCTTACTGCCTTTGTTCTAGTTCTGAGACGTCTTATTCCCTTAGTCTTGAGGCTGGCCTATTTTCTTAGTCTGCCCAGCCATCTCCCTTCCATACCATTAGAGGGCCAGTTCTTTATCCTAACAAATGAAGTCAGGCAGAATCACAGCTCTTCAGTGGCTTTTTACAGCTTGTTCTTGTTGGCTTACCTCCGAATTGTTTGTCAGGGACCGTGGGGCTGCCTTCTGTCCTGACAGAAACGTCTTCCATTACTGGGCATTACTTTTGGGTTGTAATACCTGCCTTGCCAGTGCCCACACTTTTCTCTTTTGGAGGTTGTTGTTTATCAGTGTTGTCGCCTAATGCTCTTTACCATCCTGCACATTTCAATTGTGTCATATTTTTGTTCTTAGAAATGCTTTAAGTGTCCAGTCACTCCTGCTGTCTGTAGTGATAACATGCATTATGCCATTTTGTTACAATTGGATACTCACAAGCATCTTGAGGATGAATTCAGCTCTCTTTAAACACAGAAGGCGTGATAACTCCTGGATAGATCACCACCATTAGTGAGCGAATGAGTAGTCCTCATCGTCCTGAAAAGATCTAGTTTGTTAAATTTAGTACAGGTTTAAAATTAGCTGGGCTTGGATGCCAGGCACAGGAGCACATGTCTTTAATCCCAGCATCCAGGAAGCAGGCAGAACAAACAGGTATCTGACTTTGAGGCCAGCCTGGTTTTTAGAATGTGTTTAGGACAGCCAGAGCTACACAGGGAAACCTTGTTTCGAGAAAAGTAAAAAAAATACTAATAAAAAAACTTGGGAGGCAGAAGCTGGCCGATCCCTGTGAATTCAAGGCCAGCCTGGGCTTCATGGTGAATTCCAAGACACCCAGGGCTATATAGTGAGACAGTCTCAAAAACCCAAAAACAAATAACAGACAAACTAGGGTCTACTGGGAGGGACTGACATAGTCCTTTTCAAGTTGGGTATACAATATAGTTTATTACTTAGCATATTCTTCATTCTTAGACTGGAAGATATAAATCTCCCCGTTGATATCTGAATAAAGACCTTTGGCTGTAGCACATAGACTTTTTTACTAAATTAGAGGTCACTTGCTTTCTTTCAATTGAGAACAGAATACTTGAGGCAGCTGGGAAGGTCTTAACAGTCAGGGCTATGGCAGAGGTGCTGTGTAGCTACTGGGAGAACACGGAGGGAGTAGTAACTGTTTTAGAATCATTGGGGCAGAGCATCTCACAGAACCAGACCATGGTGGCTATAGGAGACACTATAGGTCATTTTCACATTCTAAATGCTGCTGTAACCAAAATCCCTCTAGCATTATACTGTCATATATACCTGTCAAACACTGAAATGTAACCAGTGTCTGTTGGACTATGAAGATTTCAAGAGTCGGTACCCAGCCCCCAGATATAAATAGCTCATTAGCAATTGTCTACATTCATTACATATTATAGCAATAGTATTTTCAGTGTGATGGGTAAAAAGTGACATTAGTATTTATTATTTAAATACAGCGATGAGATCATTTTAAAGTACATGCATCACATGCATTGGTAACTCTCAGTATGACTTCTCTTACCAGTTTGCTAAGCATTCTAAGTTGACTGGTCTCACCAACTTTGTCTTATCATTATTAACCAGTTCACATTAAGGATTGATAACTATTTTGAACTTGGTTTGACATCAGTTGAGAGAGATTTTTTTTTTAATTTGAGTAGTTGCTAAATGTTGAAGATTTTGTTAATATTATAAATTTAGAGAAGAAATACTAGAAGAGAATAAGAAGTAGCCCCTCCTATTCACACATATGTGTGTGCATGCACAAACTTTACGAACAGAGCCAGAGTCTCACATTCTGAAGCATTCTAGCACTGAGGTTCCCCACCCCCTTTGTATATTAATAGATCTTTATTTTTAGGGAAAAATGATTTCAAAAGCATCAAATGTAAACTGTAGGGGAGGATTTTGAGTATTAATATGAGACTGTTGTTTTCCAGTCCATCTCTTGACTGTCCCAGTGTTTTCTGGTATGCATTATTTATTCTCCTCTTTTCAGAATTGAATATGATGCATATCGCACTGATTTGGAAGAACTGAACCTTGGGCCACGTGATGCAAACACTCTGCCAAAAATTGAGCACTCCCAGCATCTGTTCCAAATACATAAGGAAAAATATGATAAAATGCGCAGTGATGTTTCTGTCAAATTGAAATTTCTTGAGGAAAATAAGGTAAATTTATCCTTTCTTTTCTGATAGCTTTTCATGGATTTTAAAATAGTCACTTAAATTCACAGAAATGATTTATTTCTAATAACTTATTTTCATAACAATTGCATGAAGGAATTTGCTTCATAACTAATTTGAGTTTAGATACATAATTTCTATTACAAGATTTATCAACCATACTGAGTTATGCGTGCTCACATGTATCAGCTGGGTGGGTAAAAACAATACTTGTGTTCACCTTTGACCTTTAGACTGATGTTGGAGAGCAAGTGCTTTAAGTAGTTAAACAACAGAGCTTTGATCACTAGATTTGGTCTAGTGGCCCAGGCCTATAATCGCAGCATTCCTGCTTTTATTGTGTGCTTCTTCTTGGGTGCTAGGGATTGAATCCAAGCCTGGGCATGCTGGGTAGGGAAGTGGTCTCCTACTGAGCTGTGTTCTCAGCCCTTGAGTTTTCCTTTGTGTGAAGGATCGATTCCTGTAGTTGACACGTCTTTCTAGTTTTCTGTGGAAGACTGTAATTGTAAATAGGAGAACCAATAACAACCATGGTACAGCTAGGTGTTGCTGTCCTGTGAATGGATGTTTCATGGATACAGTTCCTCTTCCTATGCTGTCTGCATCCTCTGAAACCCAACAGGCCTTCAACCATCCTTGTTTTCAGGTGCCCTCTGAAAATTGGCGTGCAGTCAGTCAGTTTGTTATGGTAGCATACACCGGAGACAACTCATTTATAAAGTGAAAAGGTTGGCTTGGCTCACTGTTGCAGAGGTCTCAGTAATAAGGTGTATCGTGACAGGAGCGTGTGTCAGACAAAACTGCCTACCCTGTGGCAGCCAGGGTGACCCTATTTCCTTACTAGGCCCGACTGTCTGGTTTTTCTTCCTTTGTTTGTGGTAAGTTTAGTTTTTATACTGCATTATTTTTGTTGAGACAAGGGCTCACTATAGCCCTGGCTGTCCTTGGACTTGCTATATAGACCAGGCTGGCCTCAGGTTCACAGAGATCAGCCTGCCTCTGTGTCCAACACCATACCCAGTTGTTGTTTATATTTTTGAGACAGCGTTTTAGTAGATAGAAAAGAACTGGCCTTGTATTCATGATTAGCTCTGCTCTTGAGTTTTTAGCTAAGCAGGTGTGTGTCCTGTGCCTGGCCTTAGGCCACACTTAAAGATTCTACGATCTCCCAGTAGTGCCATAGGCCAGCAGCCAAGCCTTTTAGCACATAGTCCTTTGGGGACATTAAAGATTTAAATTGTAGCAATTATTTTTATTTACTTCTAGAAAACTATATTTATATGCTCCCTCATGACATCAAAGGGCTATATTAAATTATTACCTTCTTGCTTCCTTTAAGCCCATAGCTACCATAACATCTGCAGAATAACATATTTCTTTGTGTTCTACCATGTCTAGAAATGTTATTCCATTTTTAAAGAGATTGTAGATGAAAATACGCACCTGGAAGCAATATAGTGATAGGAAAAAGAAAGCTAAGTAGATTATCAGAAAGATTGTCCAGCATGATCGAAATAACCCATCCTTTTAAAGCATTCATTAGCTAAGGTCCACTAGATTATGCTCATTTCAGTCTGAGATGTGTTAATCATTACATTGTTAAGTATTTTAATGGATATTATATCAATATTTACATATTTGTTGACATCATAGTACTTAGAAGAGCCCTGCTCTACAGTAATGTGTATGTTGATGACTTTGCAGCCAGCCAGGCCATTTCTAAATTTTTATTACTTGATTTTTTTTTTTCAGTCCAGTCATCCCCAACCTGGTCTGTCCTCCCACAGTTCCTCATCCCATTCCTCTTCCCCCTGTCTCCAAGAAGTTATCCCCACCACCCCTTCCCCCACCAGACCTCCCCACTCCCTGGGTCGTCTAATCTCTTAAGGGTTGGATACATCTTCTCTCTCTGGGGCCAGACCAGGCAATCCTCTGCTGTATGTGTGTAAGGGGCCTCGGACCAGCTGTCTGGTTGGTGGCCCACTGTAAGAGATATCAGGGGTCCAGGTTAGTTGAGACTGCTGGTCTTCCTATGGTGTTGTCCTCCTCAGCTTCTTCCAGCCTTTGCCTAAATCAACCATGGGGTCCCCAACTTCAGTCCATTAGTTGGGTGTAAGTATCTGCATCTGTCTCAGTCAGCTGCTTGTTGGGCCTCTCAGAGGGCAGCCATGCTAGGCTCCTGTTTGTAAGTACATCATAACATTAGTAATAGTATCAGGTCTTGGAGCCTGTTCTTAAGATGGATCCCAAGTTGGGCCTGTCACTGGACCTCTTTTCCCTCAGTCTTCTCCATTTTTGTCCCTGTAGTTCTTTTAGACAGGAACAATTCTGGGTCAGAGTTTTTGACTATGGGATGGCAACCCTATCCCTCCACTTGATGCCCTGTCTTTCTACTGGAGGTGGACTCCCCACTGTTGGGCATTTCATCTAAGGTTTCCTCCCCTGTTCCCCAGGTGTTGTTTCTACATTTTAAGTGCTAGTCAGATGGATATTATTACAGCATTATTTTGTACGCACTGAAAACATTTTCATGTTAGGAGTAACAGAAAGTTAGTTGCAATTTAGGCACTCAGTCAGCAAATGTAAAGGATGAAATAGGCTAAAGTGGTGTGCGCTTTAATCCCAGCGCTGAGGAAGCAGAAGACAGTGTGCCGGTGAGTTCAAGGCCAGCAAGTGCCAGCCAGTGCTGCCTAGAGACCATGTCTCAAAGATTACTTAATTTAAAAAAATAAAGTAGATACGTAGCATCTTATAAGGGATCTTACCACTAAGTGGACTGCTGAACAGTTTGAACTCAGCTGTCACAGAGGGGCATTTCTGTGGTAGCGTAACAGGGACTGGGGCCAGATGGGATAAGGGTGCAGGTGACGCTTCTGTTTAAGCCAATGTCCAACTTTAAATAAGGGTGGAATATTGAAGGGAGATGGTAGAAGTCAACTGTTATATGTTCAGAGTTTGGCTTCCATGATAAAGGTCTAGGCATTATGAAGGATATCATTGTGTCTATTTTTTATTGTAAAATATAATAGAAAATTATCCCTGTTCTCATGGATTTTGTGTTCTGGGAATATTGTCTTAGTGTTTGGAAGCTGCTAGGACAAAGTGCCATAGATACATACCGTAAACAGAAAATATGTTTCTCATGTCTCTAGAGGCTTGGAGGTCTGAGGTGTCTTGGTGTCTGGTGAGGACCTGCCTCTGGCTCATAGATGGCTCTTTCTTGCTGCACCTGTACCCAGCAGGGAGGGGAAGGGCTCTAAGGCCTCTTAGAAGGGCATTAATCCATCATGAAGACTTGGGACCAAACACTACCAGAGGCACCTCTGTCCTGCCATCTCCTTGGGCTGAGGGTTTTGAAATGAATTTGAGGGGACCCAGCATTCAGGCCATAGCAGCATGGTTGTCCTCAGCTAGATTTCAGAGTGAACAGTAGTCAGTGAAGTCTAAAATCAAGTCTATATACCACTGATCTTTTATCCTTTTTACTTAATGGTTTCAAATTAAGAGAGATTGTCAGACTGTTATTTATAAGAGTTTTTAGAATTTAAGATTTTGCTCCAGGAGGTGGTAGCACATGCCTTTAATCCCAGCGCTTGGGAAGCAGAGGCAGGCAGATTTCTGTGAGTTTAAGGCCAGTCTGGTCTACAGAGAGAGTTGTGGGGTAGCCAGGGCTATGCAGAGAAAGCTTGTCTCGAAAAACAACAAAACAAAATAAAAAGGGCTTCGTTCTGTGAGAGAACTTTGCAGGCTTGTATGGTTTAACAACTTGTACCCTTTTTAATAATGAGAACAAAAGGAACTGTCTTTCATATAGTTTGCTTCCTTGACAGCTTTCAGTTCAGTTTTGTTCTATTAAACTACTTCTGAATCAATTGCTTTCTTATACACAGATGTATATAATCTAGGAGTTGAATTTTAACAAAATATAATGCAGTTTTTGGTTTTTTTTGTTTAGTGTGTGTTGACTTTAAGAATAGTATTCCTAGCTGGCAGTGGTGGCACACACCTTTAATCCCAGCACTTGGGAGGCAGAGGCAGGCCGATTTCTGAGTTCGAGGCCAGCCTGGTCTACAGAGTGAGTTCCAGGACACTCAGGGCTACACAGAGAAACCCTGTCAAAAAAAGAATAGTATTTCCGAATGTGGTAGTTTATAATTTGATGTGTTAAGGACCTGGCCTTGTAGTTCTTCGTGGTGCTGGGGTGTTCTGTACTAGTTCTCTGGCTTTTAGCTTTCCATGGTGATAGTTCTCAATAGGCAAGCACTCTGCAACCGAGTTACATCCCCAGCCAACTCTCTTCTAAAAGGAGAGGCCAAACAGCAAGGTGCTAGATAGTTCACACAATCAAGGCAGAAAGTCTTTGAGTATGGAGCAGTCAAGCCCCGCGGCAGTGCTATTAAGTCTCAGCATTAGTGTTTTTGTGGCTCCATTTTATAACTTAAAAAAAAAAGTGAGGCTGGCCATAAGATAGGTTCTTTGCTCTGTTTTAAAAGTCAAGGTGTTTACAGTATGTTCTTAGGATAGCCTTTCTGTGCTTTGGCAAAACAGAATGGATGGGTGTACGAGCGGCCCTTAGCCTGAGCCTTAGCCTGCAGCTGAGGAGCTTGCCCCTGGGGACCAGCACTCTGACAAAGCTGGTCCTAAACTATTACACCCCAGAAGATCATTCCAGGGCCAGAGGCCATGCTTGCCTAACAGGGATTCAGTCCCTAGCACAGGGGAGAAGAAAAGATTTACAAGATTACAGCCCCAGCATTCGAGGCTTGAGAGACAAGAGGATCCATACATTGAGGTCGGTCTACACCGCATCCTCAGAGGCTAGTCTGAGCTACAGGGGGACACCATATCTCAAACAAACAAAATGAATTTCAGGGCTGAAGTTAGCCAAGATAACCGAGTGTAATTGTCAGATAAAGGAAGCACACACCTTGGATTTTATCATCCCTGGGAACTTAAGAGGTAAGGCTGCTTGGGTGTGGGATTGTCAGGAAATAGAGGCACATCTTGAGTGTCCTAAAAATTTTGTTGTCTTTGAAGTTACATTACTCAAAGAATATAATCTATAACTAGGTTAGAAGATTATAAAAGGTTAAAAATTAAGGTGGTTTGCTTATCAAAGAAAATTGTCTCCTTGTAAGTGAAATTGTGAGGTGAGCCTGCGGTGCTTTGTTCAGATTTAAAGGCAGAAGCACAGCACTGATGTGTTAGTCGCAGAGACACAGGCTCTGGCCCTGAGGGGCACAGTCCATGTGTTGCCTTTCCCTCTCTGAGTCTCAGTTACACACCCCAGATCCTGGTGTAAGAGAAGGCTTTCTTTCTTTCCCGTGTTCCCTTCATTTCCCTGTTTTCTCCTACTGCAAGTGTGCACTGTACACTACCGTATGTGTGCATCCCCTAGTACTGAGGAGTAGCTGGCCATATTTCGACTTGTTATTCTCCCTTAGGAAGAACCCAGGCTCCACTGTAGTGTGTGTTTTCTGCCTTCCTTCCCCAGGATGTAGTTGCTGGCCTCTAACTTAATCCAATCCATATTACTCTCTGATGTGCCCTTCGTTGTCTGCTAAATAACACTGGGGTCATAGCAGTGAGGACTGAGTTAACTAGATTCTTGGGATGTCTCACCTTCCACCATTTCCCCCTTTAGACCTTTAAATAATATGGTTTGACATATTTTGTGACCTGAAGCAGCTTGTTTATCCGCCATTTGTTCTTTCAAGACTCAAAGCAAAAGATAGGCCACTTTAGTAAAAAGAACGAAAATCAACATTTTTGGTGCTCTGACAGGCTGTGAAAATAGGTACCAAGCTCTGCTTTAAGCCTTCATGGCATTCAGGGATGGTTCAGGCATTCACCACAATGTGTGCACACTTCCCCACAGTGGAAGTCTGCTGCAGGAACTGCCTGGCCTTTTGAGCCTGGCTCACTGGCCTGAAACACTGGCTCTGACTGGCTTTCTGTGCTTATTGTTGATATAGAAAGAAGCAGATTAGCTCAAGCAACTCATTGTTTTTAACCAGTTCTTGTGTGCTGGAACCACCAATAATGTGTAACACATAGTTTAAGGTTAATCTGAGGCTGGGAGTGTAGCTAATGGTAAAGAGGCTGTCTAGTGTGCTTGAGGCCCTGGCTGCTAGAACTCAGCACTAGGAAAGAGAAGGCAAAGGTCAGGTATTTTAAAGCTTTGCATATGTTGGGGGTAGGGTTAATTGTTCAAGATCATCCAATAAAACCATTTAGGGTATAAATCTAAAAAGTAGGGGTTTATTTGTTTTTAAGAAACATAAAATTACTCTTACTTTAAGACACTGTTAATGAGCTATGACCATCAAATGCAGGTTTGTTTCATTACTTTAATGACTTAAAAGATGTGAGGGTCAGAGGAGGATAGACTGGATTTTGGATAGAGTTCAATGGCAAAAAGAACAATTCACATTTTATAAAATCAGTTGTTCTTGTAAATAAATCAATCAGTTATTCTGAGTCTGAGGTTGCTATAACAATAGTTGTTTATACTCGGAGTCTTTTGCCTAAAATCATCATGCATCCTGTGAGTGATTTCTGTGTTGCTATTTGTGCTAGCCGGCACTTTGCCACTGAATTCTTTCCCTAGCCCTACAATTTCTTTTTTAACACTAAGTGTATTATTTCTTTTCTAATATATTATTACTATCTTACTTCATGTGTGGATTATGAATTTTAATTCAGAGGGCTAATTAAAATGGTTGGACAGAAGAAAGAATGCACGGAAACTAGAAAATGTCTGATTTATAAACATACACGCACTGGGACAACAACTGGGTGGGCTCTGACTGGGTCCATGCAGGCTGCAGCAGAGGAAGGCAGCACTTAGGACCCGAGGACCACGTGGGGCTTGCTGACTACACAGACATTCAAGGGGATGCCACACTCTGGTTTAGTTGGTTTCATTTTTCTCTAGTGCTGGGATCTGGAGCAAGGATCTGACTGCTAAGCTGTAGCCCCTGCTTCAATTCAGACTTCAGAGTTTAAAATGACTGTGCCACAGTCTAAGGCGGATGTTTACCTCCTGGCATGGACCAGCCACAGATGAGCCCTCAGACTCATCGTGTAGTTGACAGTGTCCTTTGATGGTCCTCCTGCCTTCACTTCCCAAGTGCCGCCCGCCCTGGTTGCGTGGTACTGGGGATTTAACCCGGGACTCGATGTGTGTTGGGCAAGCACTCTGAAAGCATATTCTTGGAATCTTTTTCTTTTTTAATATATTTAATATTATTTATTTAATGTATATGAGTACACTGTGGCTGCCTTCAGACACATCAGAAAAGGGCACCAGGCCCCACTACAGATGGTTATGAGCCACCATGTGGTTGCTGGGAATTGAACTCAGGACCTCTGGAAGAGCAGTCAGTGCTTTTAACTGCTGAGCCCTCTCTCCAGCCCCCAGAATGCTTTTCTTATTGTCAACAAAAAGAGCATCAGCTTGTTAGTGTCTTAATGTATCCATGCCAGTGATCAACTGTATAATTGTTTTTACAACAGGAATATGAGTACTTGGTGGGTTCACTCATAGATCAAGTAAGATCAAGTAACAGAGGTGTTACTTGTTCTAAATAAAAGTGAGTTAAAGTTCCTGACTCCGATAGACAACTAGTGTGTGATGCTGAGCACAAAAGGACCTGTCGACAGTGTGCAAAGATGACTACCTGCATTGGGTCCTGCGAAAACTCCTTATCGGTGTATCTTATCCAACCACTTTGGTTACCCACTCTCGTTCCTTTGGTCCTCCTGGCTGCTATACCTGGTTCCCCTCTCTTCCGCCTCCCACTCTCCTCACATAGCTCAGGGTCCTCTACCCTCTGCACTCTTCCAGAAGTTCCTGCCTCTCGCTATGCTCTCCCACATATCTATAATAAACCTTTTCCTCCACCACACCTAGGGGAAGTCATGTTCCTTTCCTTTTCCTTTTCCTTTTTACTTCTTTTTTTCCTTCACAAGTAAGACAGAATATACAGTCTGTCTTAATCTGTCTTGTATCACTTAAACTAATGATTAATGGTTTTCATCCATTTTCCTAAAAATATTATGGTCCCATTTTTTTTTTACAGCTGAATAAAATTCTATTGGATGTAAATCTACATTTTCTTTATCTGTTGATAGGCACTTGGTGCTTTATTTCTTCGCTCTTGTCAGTGGTAAAGCAGTGAATATGGATATGGAGATACTTCGGGTAAGGTTTAGAGTCTTAAGATACTTGTAGCTTTCTTGGGAGCCTCTGAGTCCCCCTCCAGGAGGGAGTTTTCCATTCTGGGGTGTTGAGTATCCATGGCTGTTCTGGAACTCACTCCGTAGAACAGGCTAGCCTTGACCTCAGAGACCACCTGCTTCTGCTTCCCAGGTGCTGGGGTTAAAGGTGTGCACCACCATACACAGCCATATTAATTTTTTTAATCCATATAAATGTTCTACCTAAGGCAGGTGTAGCTGTAATCTCAGCTTCTCAAGAAGCATGGACAATATGGTAAGATGATGAGACTTACCTAAAAAGCCACAGAAACAAAAGTACCAGTCCCTCCTATTTAAAAGCAGATACCTGACTAATGAGATGTTTTGGCTTGCCTCCAAACTGGATGACAGATCTAGTCCTGGAGAGCCACATGGTGGAAGGAGGGAAGTAACTACTGCAGTTTGTCTTTGGATCATTGTCCATGTTTGCTCTGGTATATGTGTACACACACAAAGGGATGTTCTGAGTTAAATACATTTTCTTTTAAGAAGAAAGGAAAATATATACAGCTAGACTATCTTTTTAATAGCATGCCTCACCATTTCTCCAAATTAGTCTCAAAATAGAGTTCTGTTTTCCAAATATAGCCAGAGCCTGTAATTCCCTGCTTTGCTTTAAAGCCTAGTGATGAATTCTGTGCCAGGAAGAGAAAGTGAGCTATCATAAGCACATGCGTTACCTCCCGTCATCCTTGAAGGACAGAGTAGGAATCATGTGATGAAGAAAATACTGGCTCATATGATAATGTTTCCAGCTAGTGGTTAAATGCCTTCCACATTACTGTTTGTTCTTCCAAGTAGAGGGGAAGTATTTTGTGGTTGTGGTATTGCCTCCTCCTCTCTTCAGAAATCAGGCAAAAATGAGCAAAAAGAACTGTGAGTTGAGGGTTGATTTTGAAATGAGACTTATCTAAATCTTACCCAGAACTGCTTAGAGCAGTTTTCAGAAGATGAGTGGAGATGACATCGAGTTGTGGCTGGGACAGACACACCAGGATGACCAGGTTAGTTTATCAGTTGCGCTCATATTTCCAACAAAGTAATGTGTTCTAAGGGCATATGCTTGGTTGGTAGGTTTAGGGGTTTGGCATTTGGGTTTTAGAGACAGTGTTTCATGTAGCCCAGGCTAGCTAGCCTAGACTCACCATATAGCTAAGCTTACGGGTAACCTTGAGTTTCTGACCCTCCTCCTGTCCCCACTACTCAGATGCTAGGGCTTCATAGGCATGTGTGGCTTCTGAGTCCTCCTGGTTAGAAGCTTGCCGGGCGTGGTGGCTGGTGGCACACGCCTTTAATCCCAGGACTTGGGAGGCAGAGGCAGGCGGATTCTGAGTTAGAGGCCAGCCTGGTCTACAGAGTGAGTTCCAGGACAGCCAGGGCTACACAGAGAAACCCTGTCTCAAAAAACAAAACAAAACAAAACAAAACAAAAAGAATCTTAAACTTAAAAAGCATTCTGATTTTCTGTACTCTTAAACGTAAGATCCTGATTTTCTCTTTTTGTGGAACTATTGAACCCTGGACCTCTCCATGCTAAGCAGGTACTCTGAATGAGCTTTGCCCCAGCCCTGCTTCCTTCCTAAAGCTGAACATATTACTGCTTGCAGTTTTTAAGAGAATTTATAAATTTCATTAAAACGTTTCTCTTAGGTAAATGAGATCAGAATTTTGTAATTTATATAAGACTTTAGATTCATAATTTTTCTTAAAAGTTAGTTTTCCATGATGTCAATAATACATTGCTATTCAAGAAAGCAATTTTGTGAATAACGGTGAATGTGAATGGGCCTTTGTTTCAGTCAGTTCTGTATTACACAGTGTCCGAATGCCCGAGGCGCAAGGCTTTCTGCTCCCTGGGTGACTTTCTGTCCACCCTTGGCTCCATTTTGTCACTAGCTCAGTGAGAGAACTTTAAAAAGTTAACTTCACGTAATATGTGCCTACACTCCCAACACACTGTGTGTCCTTCTGGATTCAGGAACACCTGAATGGACAGAACTGATTCTGAACAGGTCAGGGAGCAAGAAATGGTGAGAGAGGGATTCTGTGCGCTGTGTTTCCTCGATCGTGTCTGGGAAATGTCTGCCGCAGCCTGTCTGTGGACCTCTGTGTGTTGAGTGCTCTCCCGCCTGTGCTCACCAAACCCTCCTAGAAGACTCTGCTGACTTGCCCAGCTTCTTTTGAAAATTAAATGCTCGTGCAGATGACACGCATGGCCTCATTTCCTCTAGCAACTTTCATATTTCCTCCTTCGCATCAGCCCCTCCCCATGTCACCAGGTTCTAGTGCAGTAAAGCGTTTAGTTGTGTTGTCACTGCTACTGGTTTTAATTGCCCTCACAGACACACTCGGTGGGTGAGTCTAAAGTGCCTGGCATTTAGTCAGTGGACACTGCTCTGTGAGGAGTCTGTAAACGGAGGACACTCTTACAAGGACTTTGTATATTTATCTATGTAATACACGTTTGTTGTCTGAGAGAGTGCTTCCCGCTCTAGGGCCAGTGGGACCTGGGGGGGATAGAGCTGATGAGGGAGGGAGGGAGGGAGTCTCATGCCACAGCCAGCTTTACTCGGAGCAGCTGGCACTCTATACTCGAGGGTTGAGATGAGCCACATGAGCAAAGTGTCCAATCACAAGTGGCCGGTAAGCAGCACTTACAGCGTAAGACCTGTGGCAAGCACACGTTTCCATAGAGGCATGAAAACAAATGACAGCAGTGGGATGGATAATCTGAAGTACGTTCACTCCCACCTGATGCCTGAGGGGCACAAAAGCACAGTGTAAGAACAGCTCTGTGTTTTTGAAGAAACTGAGGTCACAAGACTCTGGTTTTGGTTTCTTGGAGTTTTCTTACAAGCACTCAGAATCTCACAGGCTTTATTCTTAGACCATGTTCCTACACGAAAGGTTTGGTGACTGGCCTGAAGTCTCACGGCTGGACTCGAGTCAAACCTCCTAACTGGCTCCAGAGCCATGCTTCTAGTTCAGCACTGGGTACAGCTCGTAAAGAATAGTGGGAATATATAGTATACTAATATACAATACATGATGTATGATGGGAGGAGAACCTTGGGAGACAGAATCTGTGCAGTCACTTCTAAACAGAGCACAGCCATGTGGGAGGGCACTTAGGGTGTAAGTCAGAGTTATAGAAGGCAGCTGACATTTTTGCCTAAGGAGAGAGAACCTCTACATTGAGGGTTTCGTTTGTTGTTTGAGTTGTGTTCTAACTGCGTGATCCAGGCTGGCCTCAAAAGTATGAGCTCTTGAGATCAGCTGGAGAAGCTGAGGCTACTGACGCCCAGACAGCACTTGAAAATAAAGTTGTGTGTGTGTGCGCGCGCGCGTGCGCGTGCGCGTGCGCGTGCGCGCGCGCGTGCGCGTGTGTGTGTGTGTGTGTGTGTGTGTGTGTGTGTGTGTGTTGGAGATCAATGAGGTAGTGCCTTATTAGCCTCAATGAGGTAGTGCCTTATTAACTTCCTACCCCCATTTCCTGAGGCTTTAGCCTTCTACTTCTCTCTGATTTGCTGAGTTAAATCAAATGAGTCAGCCATGGAACACTCCTCTTCTGTCCTCACTTGACCACACTACCTGCTCTCACGCCCTTCCCAGTGCCACCCGTGTCTTAATAGTGTTTCTCCTTCCACCTGATAGGCATGTGAGCTAATGAGGTGATATTTCAGGAACCTAGTGGAGGGCTGAGGGGGCTGCTCATAGCTGCCTTTCCTTCCGGTGTATTCCTGGAAAGCGTGGTGACAGACAAGGAAAACATAAAGTGTCGCTTTTTAAATAGCAGGAGTGGCTAGGAAAGGTAGTCTGTGGTATCCTGGCAGTGGGCCTCTTCACAGGGCAGCCCGTCGCACCCTGGCTGCAGTGCGTACGCTAGTCTTTGCTCCAGGATTCGGGATAGCTAATGCAACTCCTATTTCTACACTTACTGGGAGACTAGGGAATTATTTTGAAATGCCTCGCAATATGACTGTATTTATTAAGACGAATAACATATTTTAACTGGGTGATACCTGTTGTTAATTCTCTGAATAGGAAGACGTGTGTAAGGTTAAGGCATAGCATAGCTCTTAGGCTGAGGAGCAGCCTAGCATGCATGAAGCCTATGGTCTTACAGCCTTGCTGTCTACAGGGCAGTGCTCCCTGGAGGACTTACTGTAGGAACCACATCGCGCTAATCTTCCCAAAATGCTGTGGAGGTAGGAGAAAGTGTCCACTGGCATCATCTCTGAGCAGGCTCTTAAAGAAAGCCTGGTTCATCTCTGCCTTTAGCAGTTGCTCTGGGAGTTGTTCTGCCTTTAGCAATTAAGTATTATGTGGTACGTTTAGGGCACTTGACAGCCGGGGCTGGGATGGCTTCGTGTGGATCTCCTCCGATCTGTTCACCAGCAGATCTTCATAAAGGTTCTTTGTAATTGAGCACACTGTGGTTTAGTATATTTTATTTTAAATTTCTTTATTTCTGATGTTAAAAGTTTTGAAGTCCTGTCAAATTTGTTGTCTCTTTTTTGCCTGTAATAGTTACCCTTCTCACTCCTACGTCTCTGCTTTTGTTGTTTTATGTATCCCTTTAACCACAAAGTTTTTTTCTAAAGATTCAAGTAGTTCAGAAAGTTTTCCTCTGCTTTGTATGTACAGAAAGATGTGTGAACGCTTAATGTTGAGGCTAGGGATGTAGTTGAGGGACAGACAGAGTGCTTGCCGAGCATACCTAGGCTCTGGGGCTCGTCCTTAGCAGTGCGCACGCAGACGGACACACACCACACACACACACACACACACACACACACCACACACACACACACACCACACACACACACACACACACACACACACACACACCACACACACACACACACACACACACACACAGCTTCAGTGTTGTCCTTTAACTTTAGAGTCTCTCTTGCGTGCTCCGACCCTCGAACTAGGCTCTTGCCCCACTACCACTGCTCTGGGGCGAGCTCTACCCCCAGTGTCTGTCTCTAATTTTTGCTTAGAAGTGTTCTGCAATGTTTACTGTCTCGTGAGTGCTGGCTGTACGCTAGGTGAGATAGCATGCAGCCACCCAGGAGCGTGACAGGTCCAGGTTCCTCACACTCTAGGAGGTCTAGCCTTAGGCATTTCTTGGCTTTTTGAACTGAGAAGTTTTGATTTTCTGTTTCTTTTCTTTGAAAGATTCTCTGTGGGGTGGGAGACATGACCCAGTAGTAGACCATGTGCCTCAAACCCATTAGACCTTGGGTTCAGCCCTCAGTCCCCCTTGCCTGTTTACTTGAAACAGGTTAAGTAAAATAATACAAAATGTATTTAATAAATTTACTTAGTACACTATTAAGTGAAATAATACCTCACTATAATGTTAAAATTATTGTATTATTATAGGGCAGGCATTACAAATATCATACCACGTAGATACCATCTCTTAGTATCTGCCTGGACCAGTGTATTTTGGATTTCAGAGTTTCTTGTATTTTGGAGTATTTACATATATACAATGAATTGTTATGGTGAAGAAATCTAGTTCTAAGCACAGAATATACTTAAATATATACCGTTATACATGTAGCCTGAAGGTGTCCCATGTACCACTTTCAGTAGCCCTGCATTTGGACCATACATGAGGTCTAGTGGTAGACTTTCCACTTGTGTCATAATCAACACTTAAAATATGGATTTTGTAGTATTTTGTATTTTTTTCAAGTTGGGTTGTTTAACCTGTAATAAGATTTTTACAAAATTTAATTATTTTGAAATTATTTTGCAACTGCTTTTCTAATACTACTTAATTATTATTTTTATTTAATAATGCTTTCTCTTTATATGCTTGGGGTGGGGCGATGCTGCTCGTGCACGGAAAGGCCACAGGAAGGCCTTAGTGTCCTGCTCTGTGTGGGCAAGTCTATTCCTTTAAGACAAGCTCTCTTACTGAACATGGAGCGAGGGTGTGCCCAACAAATCTGGTGATCCTCCTTCCTCACTGCCTCGGTTTTAGGTGTACATGCAGTGCTCAGCTTTCTCTCCTCCCCTCCCCTCCCTTCCCCTCCCCTCCCCTCCTCTCTCTTCTTCTCCTCCTCCTCCTCCCCTCCTCTCTCCTCTCTTCCCCTCCCCTCCCCTCCCTTCCCCTCCCCTCCCCTCTCCTTTCCTCTCCTCTCCTCTTCTCTTCTCTTCTCTTTTCTTTTTTTCCCAACATAGTTGCTAAGGTTTGAATGCATCTCTTCATGAATAGCTAGTACTCCCCGCTGAGCCATCTTCACAGCTCAGCTCTTCCTTACTTAGTAGCCAGAGCAGTGTGTTAACACAACACAGCAGAGAGTGCCGGCTCCATCACATGAGTGTGTGCATGACGCAGGAGGCTAGCAATTGAGTGTGTGCACGGTGCAGGGCTAACAATGAGTGTGTGTATGGCGCAGGGCTAGCAATTGAGTGTGTGCACGGGTTCAGGGCTAGCAATAAGCAGAAAAGCAAGCTGTCCTGCTCTAAAATCAGGAAGTGGATGAGGAGTTACTTTGATTTACTAATGTTTTGAGTAGATAAGTGAGTTAATGTTTTAATGTTCTTATTTTAATTCATGCCTGATTTTAAGACATTACTATGAACACTAAACACGTGTCTAAGTTGTCATACTCAGTATTGACAGAAAAATGAATGACCTGTTTTGGCATACGATAAAGTTAAAACTGTGTGGGAGGAGACAGTGGCTTGTGGTGTGAGGTGAGGACGGAAGCCGATGCTGGATTAATGTCTGTCGGGAGGGCTGTTTGCTTGTGTTCTTTCCACTGCAGCCCCAAAGCTTTGCAAGTAGGCTGTGTATGTCAGCAAGCTTTTACACCTCGGCCTCCTCACGGCTGGAGACTGCCTTTGTGGCTGAGTATCATATTGTTTTGTTGTGAAAACACAACTAGAATTTACCCCCCCCCCCAAAAAAAAAAAGCCTCTCTGTGTGTTGCATGGACTGTGCTCACTGTGGGATGGGGAAGCTTGAAGCACAATGGATGCTCCGGTCAGAACTCCATGAGCTCCCAGGAAGCTAGCGCGGTCTCTGTCTGTCTGTCTGTCTCTCTCTCTCTTTCTCTCTCCCTCCCCCCCCTCTCTCTCTCTCTCTCTCTCACACACACACACACACACACACACACACACACACACACACACACTTGTGTGACATTGTGGGTTAGCTAGTTACAGCTCTTTACAGGTTCAGTTCATGGATTAAAAAGTCCATCTTCTTCTGTTCTCTTTCATTGAAAAGTGTTAGGAGTTAAATTTCAGGTCAGGAAATATACTTGTGGCCCAAACAGCAGTAAAGTGACCAGTTAAAACTTCCTTGAAGAAATTGGACTTTCATGATCAAAATACAGTGGTCCCTTATTTGCTATGTAGTTCAAGAATCAGCCAAAATAGAAGTTCAAAAACACAGGTAGAGCAGTGCTTTTGATAGCAGAGCAAGTGGAGAGTGCCTGAGCCCTTGGCAGGCCACTGCTGGGGAGGCCTCAGGCAGAGGGAGCTGTACTCGGTAAACTTTATAAAGTGCAGTCCGGCAGTCCCCGCTCCTTCCTTCTGGTCTCCTCCACAGAGCACGGGGCTCTTGCGGCTTGCCCATGCTGCCTGGATGGGTTGCTTGGTTCTTCCTGTTGTTGAACATTATCCATCTTATGGGACTACCCCAGTGCGTCTAGTCACTGTGGTTGACATTCAAGTTGTTTCTGCTTTGAAGCTATCACAAGTAAACCAACCCCTTACTCTCACTAACCCGGCCTGACTGAGCTCCCCTGTGTAAGTGTCTGTGTGCACCTAGGTTTCACTCTCTTAGGTAAATATCTAGGAGTACAGTGGTTGGATTGCAGATTAGTCATATGCTTGACTGTTAAGAAACTGACAGACTTTTCCATTTCTCATTTCCACAAACTGTGCTGGAGTTCTGTCACTCTGCATCTTTACCAGCGATGGGGTCACAGTGTGGGATTAATGTAGATTTTCCTAATAACTAAAGATGTAGGAAGTATCTCCATGTGCGTATTTAGCCTCTCTATATATTTCTTGGTAAAATAAATATTCAATCTTTTCCTATTGCATGTGCGGGCGTTATTACTAAATTATTTATATGTTCTGTAATCAAGCTCTTTACATGTTTACCTTTCATTTTCATGGGGGGTGTATAAAAAGTAAATCTAAAAGTAGTGTTGGTGTGTTCTTGGTATCACTATAAGTAATAAATAGTTGGAAATAACTGAGTTATATAAATTTAAATAAACTGACTTTCTGGGCAATGTTTGCTGCTGTTTGATTTCTTACCATTAAACAAACAAACAAACAAACAAACAAATACATAAAATACAGCATCTAAAAGTATTCGGCCTACCCAGATTTGTGTAAAGCTTTGTCTTAATGCTTCTCATACCTGATATGTACCTGGTGTTGTATTGTAATTGTAATTGTAGATAATGTTTGTTCCCTTTTCTGTACCTCACATGCTTTAAATATACTTAACTCCAGAAGGAAGTATGATGCTATTTTTTGTTAATATTCTCAATAATGTTGTTTGGAAATGATTAATAGGACTGGGTATTAGCTCATTGGTGAGAGTATTTTCCTAGCCAAATGCAAGTTCCTGAATTCTATCTCCAGCAATGCAAAAGCAGAACTTCCCAAGTCGGCCTTTAGGTAATGAAAAGGTCACTGAACTGAACAGACACTGTGTACCTGGTCTTTGTGAATGTTGTCATTTTATTAGAGGGGGTTCTTTGGGTGACATGTAAATTAGGGATGTAGTAAGTCTCACTGTCTGTATGCTGCCCGTGTATAATGTCACTCTGCCCTGTCCACAGGTTAAAGTGTTACGCAATCAGCTGGTCCTTTTCCACAGTGCTGTTGCTGCCTACTTTGCTGGGAATCAGAAGCAGCTTGAACTGACACTTAAGCAGTTCCATGTCAAATTGAAAACCCCTGGAGTGGATGCCCCGTCTTGGCTTGAAGAACAGTAAACTCAACCTGGAAAAGAAGGAACAGTGTGTTGTTAAACAACTAATGAACTAGTAAGAGTTGAGTAGTGTTGGGAGGCGGCGAAGTGACCACCATTGCAGTAGCTCTGGCACAGAGAGCTTTCATTTTTCCTTTTTCATACGTAACAATTGAGCTGTTAAATTTGATGGGAAGGTAGATGATTTTTATGTAAACATACTTTCTATAATCCTAAACATAATAATTTTCCTTTTTGAGAAATCCTTTTTGTATTGTGAGGGTTATGGCTATTTCTGTAGGTTGAAATATTTAATATAGATTTGCACTGGCAAGATAAAAATTCAAGGCTTTTTTTGGTCCCAGAAATGAGGGCCAGCTATAGTTTTTCAAGGGAGGTTTACATGATTTGTATCAGTCAGATATTTTATATATGAATATATTCAACATCTTTAAGAAGTTCATGTTTGTGTATTATCTTAAAGAAAAAAGAAGCTATTTTGCAGAGTAAGTTTTATGATGTCCTGCAGTGTCACATGAGGGATAATTCGAATAAATGATCAATTGGCCCGTAGCTTGTTGCAGATACACTTTAAAAATTAATCTGTAACACTGTAATTTTGTTTAGATATTTTTAAAGGCCCAGGAATCACACTGTCATAATTTTTATGACATGTTTAAACTTATGAATTTGACAGTTGTGTTAGCAGTTTTGATTTATAATGAAATCTGCTTAAGAGGGGTAGGTTTGGGTTTTTTTTTTTTTTTTTTTTTTAATGTGGACATAGAAATGGAAATTCTTAGCAGTTTCTAGAGTAGAAATTTGTAGATTAGAAAGCTAGTTTTGGAGTAAATTCTGTTTTGATAGAGAATTTCCAGACCATGTTCATTGGCTTCCATGTGTGACTATACCAGTTAAGCCTTAAATCACAGATACGTGCCTTCTCAGATGCAGTAATTCTTGTCCAACCATTGTACATACATGAAGAAACCCCTATGGATAACATTTGATTCATCTGTAACGTTGGGATTTTGTGTCCTTGTAAAACCGCACTTGAGGTGGATGGCAAAACCAACTTTTGAATTTTTTGTTTGGTTTCTCTTAATTCCTCTTGGAAAAGGGGATGATGGGAGAATTTTTCCCACTTGGGTAATGAAAAGACTGTAAAGTGTGTGGAGGTCCTAGGAAGGGAAGGCCCAAGTGTGGCCCTTGTGTATGTGGTTGGCTTGTCTACTGTGTGCTTCCTCGGTGATGCAATCTTGTTTAAATGTAAAGTTCCCTTGATTTTGTCATACATATAAATGATTATTTTCAGAGATGCCACTTTACCTGTTATTTCTATTGTGTTGAAATGAAGTACTTAAAATTACTGTTATATGTGACCTTTGTAGACTATATGATGTGTTACATATGTCCAAATGTCTTTTAGCTGGCCTTTTTATTAATATGCCTGTTTTGAGTGCTTAATACAGTATAATGTGATTGTAAGTCGTGAGCCTATTTTAAATCATTCCCTCCTGTGTATGTGTACTCTGCGAGCTTCGTTTTATTCTTCCAGCAGAGTAACTGTGATAGTTAGTTACGTTCCCCAGAGCGTGCCTCTGGGGGGAATTCTGTCTTCTCATTAAAGTGTCTGCTGCAGTATCCAGTTGCCGTGGCTTTTTAAATAAGAAGTAACTCTGTGGACCTAGAGAGAATGTACTGCTCTGATCTTTACGGGAAGGTTCTTCTCTTCCTCTGCTGTGCTCCGACTCCTCAGTCTGAGTCTCTCAGGAGCCGAGTACACCCAGTCTCACCAAAGTTCAACAACAGTTGTAGTGAAGGACTAAATATTAATAGGCTCATGGATTAAAGAATCTTTTCCAGAAAACTAAAAATAACAATGATTTCTGAATAGCGAGCACATAGGCAAAAGAAGCGCAGCCTCATGCTGGACAGTCACAGCCTCATGCTGGACAGCGGTTTGTTGGTGGTGGTTCAAAGGCAGTTCCTAGCTACTGTAGCAGAAGTTCAGCAAGTGGACTGTAGGGCTTGCCGTCTGCAGGAAGTCGCCTGGAGTTAGATGTCTAAGTTAGCATGATAAACTCGGGGAGAGATAGATACCCCTTAGTCAGCTCTGTCATTCCTAGGGTCTGTTTATAAGAAGAGAAAACAGGCCATTAGAATGCATACACACTTTAAAGATGGTTCTACATTGCTGACTTGTTTTCAGGAGTAAAATGTGCCCATTTACAGAAGCATATGTAGGAACTTGAGCATATTTTTTAAGCAAAAATATAGAAAGTAAAATGACTCCTGAATCAGCAGGAGTCACTTTGTGGGTGTTATAGTTGTAAAGGGAGCTGCTGTCCAGAGGATAGATAAAGGATTAAACAATCTGAGGAGTTTGGAGATGTGCCTCAGGACAGTGGGGTGGGGGGAGCATGGCTTTTCTTACATTGAAATAGAAGTTATTCTAGGAAAACATACACAGAAGAAACTGGCTTGCTAGACTCTGGGCACCTGCTGGCTAGCCAGGGAGCTTCGGGCTGATTCTCAAGTCTCTGATCCCCAGGTCAGGCTGGGCGCTGCGGCTTCAGGTGCACACTGCACTGGGCTTGCACATCCAGTACCCACTGGGCCACCTCTCTGGCCCTGTTCTTTTACATCAGAGCCTAAAAAGGTCCCCAGCCTTGCAGGAACAGTCTGGTTAAGTCTAGACATTTTTTAAAGACTTATTTATTGTTATATGTAAGTACACTGTAGCTGTTCTCAGACACTCCAGAAGAGGGTGTCAGATCTCATTATAGATGGGTGTGAGCCACCATGTGGTTGCTGGGATTTGAACTCAGAACCTTTGGGAGAGCAGTCAGTGCTCTTACCCGCTGAACCAACTCTCCAGCCCAAGTCTAGACATTTTAAAGGTCACTCCCCACACTGCTTCCCCTCCAAGCCTGCAAATGTGGGCTAACCACATTAATTACCCGGGAGACTGATGGGCGCAAGTATATAGTCAGGTAAAACAAGGAAACAAACATTTACTGATAAATCATGACATTTAATTTAAAACAATTCTTAGGAATACATATGATTTCACAGTTTATTGGAGACAGGCACAGATCGGCATGGTACCGAGATGGGTGCGCTTGCTTAGTTTTAACAAAAAAAGCACAGTATCCAGTGCTTCAGAACGGCGTCTCCATTTCTCAGGGCTGACCAGGATTTTGATTTTCTAATCAGTTGGTAGCACCAAGACCACAGCTTTGTGTAAGTGTATAGAATGACTGAAATGTTCTTAGGAACATTTCAGAAATTGTGGAAAGTGCCGTCCTACTAATCGCAAGCCAGAATGCGTCTAATACTTCTTTGCTTGAGATTGCAAACAGCGTTTTTGTTTTAATTGTTATTTTCACTTCCTGGTGTTTGGGGACAGGGACTTGTGAGGTCCCACTTGAACCTGCTGTGTAGTCAAGGATGGCTTTGAACTGAGCCTCCTGCTCCTGCTTCTCTAGTGCAGGAATCACAGGCAAGCTCGACATCAGACATGTATTTTATTTACATGTGTATATGTGCACTAAGTGTGTGCCTGGTGGCCCCAGAGTTCAGGGAAAGGGATGCGGCCTCCCCTAGGTGAGCCATCGTGTGCATGCTGGGAACCAAACCCACACCCTCTGGAAGAGCACCAAGTGCTTTTAAAGGCTGAGTATGTCTTCTGCCCCCAAACAGCACTTTTTTAAATTAAACATTCTAACACAGTACAGTCTAGAGCAGGGCAAGATGGCTCATCTGGGAAAGGTACTTGCTGCCGTGACTTATGACCTGAGCTGGGAATTTGGGTGACATTTGTGAGACTGACCACAGAAATAAAAACACTTAAAACTTCTGCTTGGTCCCAACATGCTTTTTGGGAAATACAGTCTTCTGTTAAAGACTTGAGCTTAAGTCTGTTCAAATGACCATGAATTGTTGAATCACAAGAAAGGCCTAACAGCCGGGTGGTGGTAGTACACACTAATCCCAGCACTCAGGAGGCAGAGGCAAGTGGATCTCTGAGTTTGAGGCCAGCCTGGTCTACAGAGTGAGTTCCAGGACTACCAGCGTCAAACAAAGAAATCCTATCTGCAAAACAAAACAAAATGTCCAAGAGGAATAAGATGCCTGCTTAGGGAGCTAGGGAAATGCTCAGAAAGTGCTTTCTGTGCATGCATGAGGTCCCGAGTTCATATAAAAGCCAGCCATGGAGCCATTTGCCTGTGACTGGGGAGTGCTGGGGACTGGGAGGCTGGAGCTCACAGGCCACTGTTCTAGGTGAATGGAGAGCTCTGGGTTCAGTGAAAGAGCCTGGAAACCTTGGTGGAGAGCTACTGAGAAGACATCAGGCATCACCCTCGACCACACACACAATTCAGAATGTTTGCTGGCTTTGAAGGTGACTTTCTGTAACATTTTCTTATCGCTCTGCTTCTGGTTCGGGTGTGCACATGTGTTTGTATAAATCACGTCAGGGTAAAATGTGGGCCTGGCCAGCATAGACAGACAGAGAAGCCAGCCATGTCCTGTTCATGCTGTCTTGGAGCTTTGGCGTCTGAAGTGGCCATCCAAGGAACTACAGACTCTCAGTGTGGCAAAAAGGAAAAAGTCACCTCAGCGGCATCAGCAAGCGGCAGCGAGGCAGGAGAAGGAGGTAAATGGTCCAGTTGAGCTGCCTAAAAGGAGATGCAGAGAAAAAGTGACGTTTTGAAACGGAGTAACCTACTCAAGAGAAATTATATGTGCTACCTCACATAAAAAATTTTTTGTATGTTGATTGATTTTGTGTGTGGACACATTAGTGTCACAGCATGAGTGGAAGCCAGTGGACAGCTTTGCAGGACTCAGTTCTCCTGCCACATAGTTCCCGGACTGAAACTCAGGCACCGGGCTTGGCAGCAAATGTTCTTCCCTGCAGAGCTATCTAGATAGCCCACTCGGTACTCTGCGTTTAGTCTTCCTCTGAGTGATTTCTGACTACATTAGAAACACACACACAAACTACATATACACACATACTATCTGTAGTTTGGGGGCAGGCAATTACAACTTTCCTTGAGAAATATATACTTACTATGGCCAGACACCGACCTCCCTTGAATCTGTAGTCCATAGTTTAAAAAGCCAACCAGCTGTATGAAACCTCGAGAGACCCGCTGAGGACCTTGAATGTGTTTGATGTGTGAGAGGTTTTGCATGAAGTCTTTAACTCTGCCACTGGGTGTGTGTGTGTGTGTGTGTGTGTGTGTGTGTACCATTATTAGATGTGTGTCAGAGCACAAAAGGAGCATGAATGTTGCTTTTAAAAGGGTTAGCTGCAGCATATGGGTGCAGAGCCATATGTGGGAGGAAGAAAGGAACAGGCCTTTTTTTGGTGCTTGGGACAAGGGCTCACTGTATACCCCTGGCTGGCCAGGACTCAAGAGGTCACGTCCGTCTGCCTTCTGAGTGCTGAATTTAAAGGGATGCCCTTCGGTGCCCAGCAGGAAAAGGTTTCTTAGATAATGGCATAATGCTTCTGGTGATAGTGAGATAGATGGGTGGCATATATGTGGGGTTTAATAGTGGTAATCAACTTTTCTTAAAATGTTCATATTAGTAAATACTAATTTTTAAGTGGCGGTCTGGTCTAGAAAGGCAATAGGATTCTGTCAAGTTTTCTTCTTCCACTAGGGTAGCAGTGGGGTGTATATATATATTTTTTTCTTGCTCCATACATAAAGATTCCAGACTTACACCACCTACGCCAGCACGTGATGGGAGCAGAGATAACAGCAGCAGCAGGCTAAGGCACAGAATGGGTCCAGGAAACACGACCAAGGCTCAGAAACTCGTCCCCTAAGCCCGGCGTCCCCCGGGCCTCTCCTTGGCTCTTCTCTACCCAGCTCTTCGAAAGTTCAAGAGAATTGGGCCCAAAACAAAGCTAACTTTATTTTAGCTGAATTAGGATAATTCTCTGTCTCCACTGTGTGCTCTCTGCTCCTGAACAAGCATATAGTATAGTACTTTTCTGTACTTTCTAGTTCCTTAAAATCTAGCTGATTGCTTAAAATGTTTTGTTTTGTTTTTATCTAAAAAGGTACTTTTTTGAGGTAGCCAGGTGATCCCTAGTTCAGACTAATAAACTAATAAAGTAGCCTGACTGTATAAAGATAAGTCCTAGATGTGTGTGTTCTCACCGTGGGCCCCTTCTCCCATCAGTCCTCTCCCAGTGTAGACTGGGAGCATTACTCCAGAGCCAGGTGTCCAGGCCGGCTCATAGTCATGAAGGAAGCCACCGAAACCCAGGCAGTGTTTGGGCACCGAGGTCTAACCGTGTCAATGGTTACTATAGAACCGCTGCTTATCACGGGAGCGGTGAGTGTGTGAGTTTAAACTCGAGTGTTTGCTGAAAGGCTGGTCATGAGTGTTTGCTGGTGCTGGCCTTCCTCGCCTGGTCCCACCACCACCCTGAAGAGGACCGCGTGGTTCCCGAACCGGATGCCAGCAGGCTCTCCTTGGAGGACAGACTCCCCCTCATGGCTGAGATTTCCTGTGTTATAAAAACATAAGCCAAGGGGCTGACAGTGAGGTGTGGCGACACTGCTGGTCTGGATTTGACCCCAGGACAGCATCCCCACCACCCTAATCTCGTGTCTACTTTTCAAAAGGACAGGATTTTCTTCGTGACTTTTAGTTAGCGTGTCCCTCCTATTAAGCCAGCTGTAAAATAAGAGAAATTAGTTAAGAATAATAAGACGGGCAGTTCTTAATTTGACAAAATATGACAAAGTCTTGGTGCACTGAGAGGGTGCCTTAACTCACAAGGAGAGGAAAGTGCAGCATTAAGGCTGGCGCGGCAGGCTCCAGGCTCGGGCCCTAACTTGCCTCTTTGTCCTTTTCAAACAAAACCGCAGTGACATAATGGGCTGTTGTGCTGTGCTGGGGTTTGAGACTTGAGAGTCACTGTTTGTGCCCATGAGCCGGGCAATGAAAACAAGTCCTTTTCCCCTTCCACACAAGTCGTTCCAGCCCACGCCACTTCAGACTTCCTTGCCAGCGACCTCCACGGTGACCTTGGTTTATTCTAGGAAGAACTCTTCCCATTCAGTTCTTGAAGCTCAGTCTTGACTCCGAGTTCCTGCTCGCGGGCGGTGAGTTGGGTTCGCCCAACTAAGGAAGCTTTCGCGATCATTAGTGTGCTGACATTCCATTATTCCAGTATTTCCCTCCTCCCTTGCCCCTCTGGCAGCCTCACACCGGGCTTGTAGACGCAGTTTGGCCCTAGGCCCTAAAGAGGCAGCTGTCTTCTTCCCAAGGGCGTACCTAAGTTGTTGTCAACTGGAGTCAGGGGTCCTCTCTTCTCTCGGGCGTACCTAAAGCAGCGGGGCTTCCACGTGGAGCGCTTCGGTCCTCATCCTCTTTGCTAAGTTTTTGTTTTTGTGTTTATTTCACCTGGAAAAAAAAAAAAAAACCCTCTCATCACTCTCCTTCCCAAGCCCTGTGAGAGGGAGCTTGTGTTGTTTCTCAGTCCACCTGTGGGCTGCCTGGCTTTGGGTCAAGCACCGGCATGTCTTTCTGAAATGTTAACCGGCCTGTGCAAGCCTGCGTTTCTTCAGTTCACCATAAAATGCTGTGATGCCTGGCTGTTGCCTTCATGTTTTTATATCCTGCTTCAAAGAACCTGAGCTTGCATCTGTCCGATGGCTCCCTCCGTACGGCAGAGGCAGAGGCGTGTGGAGGACAGGGTTGAACTGTTTGTAGCCTTCCCTGGGGCTTGCATAGCAAAACACAGTGTTCTCGGCAAAAAGAAAGGGGGGCAGTCCTATGACTGAGGCTTCTGGCCCTGAGTGACTGAAGACCCGCTGGTGTAGGGAAGAGAAGGACCAATTCAGAGACCGCATTTATAGTTCAGTATGGGAGCTCCTAGCTAACCAGGTAGGACGGCTCAGTTCTGTGCCTGTGGCTGGTGAGGGCTGGGAGGGGCAGCATGGGCTGTGAGCCTCCCAACTAAACCTTAGAGCACAGGACTCCCTTTGTAGCCTTTCAAGCTTAACCCCCACCCCCACTACCAGTCCACACAACATAGAAGGCTTGCAGTCTGGACTCAGTTTCTTCCAGTGACATTTTCGCTGAATTGGGTGGTTTTGTGTGTCAACTTGACACAGGCTGGAGTTATCACAGAGAAAGGAGTTTCAGTTGAAGAAATGTCTCCATGAGATCCAGTTGTAAGGTATTTTCTGAATTAGTGAGCAATTCCCACGATGGGAAGAGTCCATCGTGGGTGGGGCCATCCCTGGACTGGTAGTCTTGGGTTCTATAAGAGAGCAGGCTGAGCAACCCAGAGGAAGTAAGCCAGTAAGAAACATCCCTCCATGGCCTCCACATCAGTTCCTGCTTCCTGACCTGCTCCAGTCCTGACTTCCTTTGGTGATGATCAGAAGTGTGGAAGTGTAAGCTGAATAAACCCTTTCCTCCCCCAACTTGCTTCTTGGTCATGATGTTTGTACAGGAATAGGAACCCTGACTAAGACTCTCACCAGTAGATTATGGCTGGGGACCTCTCGGGGACAGAACAGATGGGTCATCTTCTCAGTTTTCAGGTTCTTATCATCAGAGAAGGAATGCAGAAGTGAGACCAGGCAAAAAATATTGGGAAACTTTATTATATAGTGTAAGTACACACAAGAAGGACTGTGGAAAGAGACAGACAGACAGTCACCCTTTTCCCTTTTCTCACTTTAGGGTCACACTTAGGAGAGGGAAGGATTCTGGGTGTTCTATGGTGGGGTATCCTGGGACTAGATGGGGATTTTCATGGAATAGGGTTTACCCACCCTCTCTGGCTTTGAACAGGAGTTCCACGTGCTTACCATGGTGTCAGACACATGACGACAGCGGACAGCTCTGCAAAGTTAGTATGGAGATTAATTAGGAAAATGCACAGACCAGTTCAGTTAGCTGTTGTCTTGAGTCCTGTTAGGTCCACTGGTTTGGGAGGGTCTTGTGTACTGCTTGAGTGGGCACATGATGTCCCGTTGTAACAGCTTTCTAGAGCACAGGCCTGTACCTCTCTTCTCCTTCTGCCTGACTAGCTCAGGCAGCCCTAGGCTTGGGCAGTTGAAATGACAGAGTTGTGTGAGCCTTGTAGGTTCGGGGGCAGTGGGCTGTTTCCTGCCTGACCTCAGTTTCCACTCAGAGGGAAAAGAAATGAGCACCCAGCCATCTGAGCGTGGGGATTATAAACACAGGCACACAGGCTAGGGGGCGTGACTGTTTCAAGGTGATCCCGAGAGACCTCAGAAGCTGTACACACGGTTTTCTGGACCTTGAAAACAGCTCTGAAAGATACACCCTTTATTGCAGCTCAATGCAGAAGAAACTGGCTTTTCATGACATGAGACACGTCCAAAAATACCTAGTGTTTTTAAATAAAAGTCCTTGTTGGTCTTCTCAACAACTTTGGCTAAAAGCGTGTGACTTTTATTAAAAGTCTAGATGCTAATAAAAAACTGTGGTGAGTCAGGATCTTGTCAGCTCCATTCTCCCTCGATGCCCAATTCCTGCCCCAGATTTCCCAGCTGACGGATGCATCTACCCCACTTCTATACACAGCAAGGGCCCCTGAGCCAACAGGCAGGCTCTGCAGACCCCGGACCACGAGCATGGAGATCCCAGGGTCCCCTTTCCCCATGAGCTCCTTTAGGTGAAACCTAGTTATGTTTGTTATACACAAAACAGCCACTCTCATAAACTGGTGTTCTTACAGACAGAAGCCATGGTGCTTACAAAGGAAAGAAAGCTTAAGTTGGAAATCCTCATGGTGGGGAATGTGAGCCAGCGTGGAGCTGTGTGAACCCCTAATACTGTTGTCTGCTGTCTTCAGACTCCTCTAAAGCTGCAAATGCTTATGATCCCAAATTTTGGTTAAGTAAGAATTCACAGTTGCTTGCCAGGGAAGAGATTGCAGTGTGTGTGTGTGTGTGTGTGTGTGTGTGTGTGTGTGTATGTTACCATTTCCAGCATAAAAATAAAACTAATTTGTGTGTAGATAGGCTTGCTCTAAATTCATTGCCTTCCCTCTGGTAAAGAAGACACCCAGAGTAACTGTGTCCAGTCCCCCCCTACAGGAAGCAAGGCCATTCAAAACACTAAAGTCATTGACCTGTGCCTTCCACAAAGGGCTAGAATGTATTGAGGAACAGAAGTTACTTAAAAACTCTGCCACCTTTCAAGAAAAATAAATAAATGTGAAGTTGGGCTGTCCTCTCTGTACCCCAGGTCTGAGCGGTCATCACCAGGAGTCCGTTGTACAAGTGAGTTTTACTATATTAGCTATTAAACATTTTAATAGCTACTGCACAGAAGTTGATTATATGTAGAAAACACTACATAAAAGAGATTTAGGAGTGCGAGGAATTGTTTTCCATCCATCCTACGATACTGATTGTCAAGTATTTAGTAGCCCCTTTCTTCAGGAGGAGGCCAGTAAGAAAGGATGAAAGATAACTCCTAGTTTTAACCCCAACAGACCCAGCTCCTGTTTTAACATTAGCCTGATCTGGCTTGGGTATGGTGAAGACTATGTAAACATGAACTAATTGCAACGCTGAACATTTCATAGGATTTCTTTTTGTACTCCATATCCAGCTAAACTCCACCAATAATATCCACAACAAAACACCGTCTGCACTTGCTCAAGAAGATGGCCACAGCCTCTTCTCTGGGTCCACCTGGGAAGCAGGAGGATTCCGGTTAGGGCCTAAGTGGCGTGGAGCCTTGAGTCCATCGCAAACACTGCCCAAAACAAGCCAAGCCCAAACAAAGCATATATTATTGTGGGCTGGTCTTATTATTGCCTATCGGAGCCCAAGTATGATTATTAAACCTGCTCATTAAAAGCAGAGACTTGCTGCAAAAGCATTATCTTCCACGCTTTCCCAAACTAAGTATACTCTTGGTTCCCAGGGGCACAAAGGGGCTTTTTTTTTTTTTTTACAAAGTCAACAGTTGGTCCTTTCTCCTACCTTTATACCTCCTACAAAGTCTTCACATAGCATTCCCACAGGAAAACACACACACACACACACACACACACACACACACACTATTGCTGATTCCTTGGTTTGTTTGGGAACTGCTTATACAATTAGAGGTATGGCTTCGAATTACTCTGTTTGTTCTTCTAGCTTCTTGGAAGGGTAAACAACTTGGAAAGCCAAAGCCAGTAGCAAAATAAACAGGCATCTGACCAGTCTAACGTTTATCCAGGCCAGGAAGGAAAGAAGTCCTGGGCTGTTAGAGCACATTTCGCCATTATGTGTTCTGCTCCAAGTTGGAATGCTGTTGTCACAGGCAGCGTGTTCAAAACACTGAACTGGGGGTAAACGCAAACAGTAGGTGCGGTGAAGACTTTTTGAGGAAATTCAATGTATAATACCGTCTCCCTCTCCCTTTGTCTCCTACTCTGTGCTCACCTTCCAGAACTAACTCTCTCTCTCTCTCTCTCTCTCTCTCTCTCTCTCTCTCTCTCTCTCTCTCACACACACACACACACACACACACACACACACAGCCCTGAATGGGGAAAGTGGACAATTTGCTTTACAGGCAGGCATGGACAAGGGTCCTCAGCTATCTTATTACCCCATACCTATGTTGGGTAAGAGTTATTTTTAACCTCTTGACTCTTACCTCAAACAAACTGCCACAGTTACTGACAAGTACCCGCACAGTCTCAGGAGATGTCCTTGGTGCTGCCGTGGATATTCACAGAGAAAGCACTTGTTATAGAACACATTTGGAAATCGTTACTTAGCATCTTACAAAGAGTTCTACCCTCTTAACGATCAGGGCCCAGCCAATGTTTACTAAACGTAAAGGCAACTTGCTATTTAAATTCTGTAGCCTGGGGAAATCAATTGGCATTTTTCCAATTAAAAAAAAAATTGTTAGAGTGGAACAAGGCTCAGTGACTAAAGGTGGCCCAGGTTCCATCTCTAGAACCCATGGGGCAGAAGGAGAAAACTGGCTCCTGAAATGGTCTTCTATTACATGCACAACACACACACACACACACACACACACACACACACAACCTTAGGAATACTTGGGACAAAAATGGTGGGAATCCCACAAAGCTTGTTTGGAATCCTATAAGACTATAACATTTTCATTTTTTCCAGTAAGTGTTTTAAGTTTGTATCCAGACTGATAGCCACGATCCGCAGGTTTCATTTGTTGTGTGATTTCCACCCCTTAGAGGAAACAGAGTGCCAGTCTCCCTTAGCAGTGGCAACTGCTAGGTAGGTTTGTAAGCCTTTCCTCCATCTGCCAGACTGTTAACTATAGAACTGGCCATTTCTTTTCTCCTGCAGTTCCAGACCTTAAGAGGCAAAGCTAATCGCTGAGCAAGTGGCCCCGTCGGGTGTATCTTTTAGGATAAAGATGAAGACTGAGCTCAGCAAACACCAGTCCATTATAAACATAGGAGAGGGAATGAAGGGGGGGGCAGGGAAGAGGGATTTAAAGTCAGCTTGTGTCTTCAGATGTGTGCCTGGGGGAACTGACTCCAGTGTGTCCGTGGACCTGTGGAGTCAGCACACAGCCTAGACCTACTCCTTTAGCAAATAAGTCTGCTTTAGAACGATGAGATGAGACTTAGAATGGGTGCTGAAATGGAGTCATGCCAATTCGAAGGCTTTGTTCAGTCAGCGATTCCTAATGGCAGATTAAACACTATTTCTAAAGGAGGTGGGGGTCGGGGGAGAAGACTGAGAGGTGGAAGCCAGAAGAAAGAAAATTCATTTGGTGACAGGAATGGAACTTTCTGGAAAGACTATTCTGGAAGAGGGCAGAGCAAACTGCACAGAGAGCAGGAAAAGCCGGTGTGTCCCAAAGGGCGTTCTGCTAGCTCTGGGTGATAGTCCAGCCATGCTAAAAAACTAGCACCTGTTGAGTGTCTCGCTTGGGACCCTCCATTCGGTCCCCAGGGTCAGCAGGGGCAGCAGTGGCAGTCACCTTGAAGTCAAGAATCTGGTTCCCGGGCTGACTTCAGGCACAATGCTTTAGGAGCCTTTCTGAGCCTTACCCCCCCCCCCCCAGGCTGGTTAGCAGAGCTCTTGGCTGGCCACAGCAAACCTAGGGAAGGTGTGGACAGCATATGCATATATTGCTTCCTAGGCTGGAGAGCTCTGCATTGCTTCCTTCCAGGGCTTTTAGAGCATCTATTGTGCAAAAGGAAATCGAGTGCCAGGCTTGGTGGCGCACGCCTGTAATCCCAGCACTTGGGAAGCAGAGGCAGGTGGATTTCTGAGTTCGAGGCCAGCCTGGTCTACAGAGTGAGTTCCAGGACAGCCAGGACTACACAGAGAAACCCTGCCTCGGAAAAACCAAAAAAAAAAAAAAAAAAAAAAGGAAATCAAGTTGAAATAAACGGGATCTATCCCGAGGGGCCTCGCACAAAGCGGCTTGTAGGCAGGGGAGGCCCAGAGAGCAGGAGCTGGTACAGGGATCCCCTGCTTCATCTGACTGAAGGCCACATCTATGCACACATGACCCAAAGAAGGACACAGACCGACGTGGAAAGCCTTGGGGTTGGCCTGTTTGTACAGCGCACAGTTCCCTAAGCAGTTTCTCGGTGAGTGAATTTGGTGAAGAGGAGGAAGACTAGGTCTAAGCTTCGGGGATATAGATGTCCAGTTACACTCCCCTAGGGTGGAAACCAAAACGGAAGGGTGGTGGGTGGTGGGTGGGAAGACACAGGGTGTCCCACTTGTGGTAGGGAGCGGAAGGGCAGCACAGGCCACCTTACTCTAGAGTTAGTGTGGTGACTGTGGGGTTTGAACTTCCCAAGCCAGACATTAGAGAAAGGGAAGAGGGAAGAGCGAGGTCTGAGGGGAGGTGAACAGGCTTCCAGGCGTTGAATCTGGACGCATGTGGATCCGAGTTGCTGGCATACTGAAGACAATTGGCCCTCATTTGTCTGGGCCCCTTCCGAGGATGGAAACCCAAGGCCATGTGTATTCGGTTTTTACTGCTTTTCTTTCAAAAAGGCACCCAGATTCAAGTCAGAAGGGAGCCCTATGGGATTATAATGAACAATAGATCAAGGGTTGTTTGACTACACTCAGAGGAAAAGAAGGGTCACCAGGGAGGGCCAGAAAGGCAGAGGGAGGGTCTGCGGGCCAGATGGAAGCTGCGGACCAAAGGCCAGAGGAGGGTGGGCCCCGGGCTTGAGTCCTCCAAAGTGCTTTTTTCTTCTTGGAAACCTCACCATGTTGCCAAGGCTGGCTTCAAATTCCTAGGCTAAAGCTAGCCCCTTGCCGCAGCCCTGGGCCTGCTTCTCTTAGCAGTCTGGAACCACGGACAGGAGCAGAAAGGGGCTGGGCTTCCTGCACCTGCTTCCTACAGTGTGAGGCCATGCAGGCCTTGGGACAGTGGAGGGGAGAGATCGATCTCAGACTAAAGCAGGGGAAAAGGGGGGGGGCTGGCTCCGTGACCCTTGAAGATCTCTGTGATTGGGGGACAGCCTGGTCAGCAGAGTGATTTCAAGGACATCTAGGAGGAGGGAGGGAGGGAGGGAGGGAGAGAGAGAGAGAGAGAGAGAGAGAGAGAGAGAGAGAGAGAGAGCCTGTTTCAAAAAAAAAACAAAAATAATAAACAATAAAGTAAGGGAAAGGTCACGCTCACACTTAACACTCAATACTCTTTAACCTGGATACCAATCAATATTCATTTGAACTAACGTGTGTCCCCAGCCTGAGACCCTGAGACCAGCCTTGATATTTTCAGTGTTTGTGGGTTGTGTTAAATCGTAAACTACATTAATGGCCAAATAGCCATCAAGAAGGCCAAGAAATAGGCTGCCGCGGGTACGGGGTCGTGGATACTGGGCTGGTTTGGACTAGCACTTCTCTTTTCCTATGCAAGGCTCGCAGAAGGAGGCGAGGACTTGTGTCGGAGTAGCTGGAAGTCCTCAGGCCCCAGAGCTTGAGAAAGGAAAGCTCTGGTCGGTTATCAGGGCGCACCCAGGAAAGGGCAGGATGACTTCATTCCCGCAGAGGGCGCTTCCCACCTCGGCAGCTGAGGTGCCAGCAGCCGGTTTGTCCAGGGTAAGTTTTCTTTGACTACTCACTTCGCTCTCTGCCTGGCGTCGTCGCAAGTCACTTTGAAAAAAAGAGAGAGAGAGAGAGAGCGAGAGATTAGACTGACTTCCCTGTCTCCTTCAGTGAGTGGGCGGGCTCTTCCCAGTTCCCAGACAGCTCCTGCATTCAGCTAGGACTGCCAGACTTTTCCCCCCTTAATAAAGCCGAAAAGTTTGTTACCATCATTCAAACAAAAGAATATAAAGAAAAGGGGAGGGGAAGGGAAGGAGAGGGAGGAAAGGGTGGGAAGGTGAGTGGGAGAAGAGACGATTTGGCGTGCCCCACAGAGGACCTGACCTCCAGAGCGCTCTGGACCTCCTGAGAAGCGCTAAGCTCCCAAAGAGAAGCTACTGTGGAGCGGAGCGGTGCTGGCGCCCGGAGGTTGTGTGAATGTGTGTGTGTGTGTGTGTGTGTGTGTGTGTGTGTGTGTGTGTGTGATAAAGGTGCATGCGTGCTTATGAATATACGTGGGGTGTCCATGCGTGTGCGCGGGGTAGGGTGTCCAGAGACTGCCGCAGAGGTTCCTTTTGTAGAAAGCGGTGACCTGCTCAGAGGCGACCATGACGCCTTCCCCCTCGCTCCATTAGGACACCAAGGCTCATCTTTTCCTGCAGCGATTTCCATCTCCCTCTAGGGTTGCCCGCCCAGCCCCGCGCTGGTCTTCAAGTCCAGGAGCTGCGTGCCGGGCGGCGGCTTTCGAGTCTCGGGATCCCGGAGCTGGCGAGGGCGAGGGCGAGCGCAGTGGCGGTGCTGTTAGGGTTGAAGGGGGAGCGAGGGAGGCAGCCGAGCAGGAAAGGGCGTGCTGTCCTTTGCAGCCGGCTGGAGGAGCAGCCGGGTAGGCAGCATTGTTACCTGCAGCGGCCCCGCCCCGCCCGTCCGCACCGCCCTGCCCCCTCACCGTCCCTGGCCTGCAGTCCTGCGGAGAGACGGCGGCGCCGGGACAGCGGGCGGAGGCTGCGCGGGCGCCGGGAGCGGGGGCGCGGTGAGTGCGGGACGACGGGAGCTAGAGCCGGGGCTGCGAGGCTGGGTTCGGGGATGCCGGGCTGAGCGGCGGCGCGGGGAGGATGCGGGGAAGCACGAGCTCTGTCCCCGAGTCTGGCGACCTGATCCCGGGGCGCAGGCCCTGTGCCCCGAAGCGCATACGCGCGGGACTGGCCCGCCATCGGACCCCCGAGCTCGGTGTGGCGCTGTCCGCGGGTGGGACCTCGGAGGTTTGGTTAGCTTTCGTGGCACTTCTGCGGGTCGCGCAGGTCACAGGAGCCCCTCTTACCGAGGACTCGCCCCTACCACCGCGGCGTGGGGGTAGAGGCTTACCATGACTGCGCACCTCCCTGGAAGTTCACCTCCGAAGTGGCGTCGGCGCTTGTGGAGTGGCGGGCTAGCAGTCACCCGTGGTCCCCGAGCGTGATGGTTCCGGAGCGTGCTGGGTCTCCGTCTCCAGCCCCAGAGACTGCTTTTTGCGTTTCGGTCGCGGGCTCATTCCCTCTCCCTTGGTGCAAAACCGCAGTGCGGCCGAGAGCCGTTCTCCCTGGAGCCCGCGCTGGGGACCACACGGCGTCGCCGCAGCGGTAGTCCAAGCGGCAGGCGGCCACTGTTCCGTGAACCGCGAGCTCCGCAGAGAACTGGGACCCCGGTTTGGGCGGGGAAGCCTGGACAGGACGAACCACTCCGGGTGGGATCCGGCACCGAAGGAGCCCCCGGGGTTCCGCGGCTGTCCTCCAAAGGCCTCTGAGCTGGTCCGGGACTGGGGAGTGCCGGGCACTCATGGAAGCTGAGGGTCGATCCTTTCCCGGGAGGGTTGTCCCTACCGTCCCCGCTAGGGATCCTGCGTGGCGCGTGTGGGCGTCTCTTCCCTGCGACGCGCGCCTTCCCGGCCCAGATAAGGCGGCCTCTGAGCTAGTACGGGGACCGCCCATTCGAGGCTCGCCTGCTGTCCCGGGATCCTGGGCTGCGCGGCTGCTGGACGCTGGTGGCCTTGGGGGGAGCTTGGGCTAAGCGCGGCGGGAGCCGGAGGAGCCAAGGGCCTTTTGGTGAGTGGATCCGCCAGAGCGAGGGGCTAGAGACCAAACGGGGTGGTGGGCAAGACTTGGGAAATAACTGCGTCCATCCTGACTGGAAAGAAATCGCGTTCTGGGTGCTCCCTTCCTCCCCTGTTCCGGGCGAGTTTCACAAAGACCTGGAGCTAGTGATTTTTTTTTTTAAATCTGCTTTGAGCTGGACACTCCGGGGGCACCCTTTTTGGTCCCCGGTTGTCTTCCTGGAGCTTCTCCCCCGCCCCGCCACCCCGCCACCCCCGAGCATCCTTTGGTGTTCCTGGGCCTATTCTTCCTGGTTTGGGAGCTGGGAGAGAAGAAACTAGAAACGTGCTTTCAGAAATAGGCAGCTGTGAATGTTTGTTTATGTGACGTGACAGATTAAACCTGCCGTCGTGGGTTCTCTCAGCCCGGCTGAAGTGCCGAGTCAGACTGTGCTGCTCGCAAACTGACTGTGTGTACTTCTTCCTCAAGAAAGGGTTTGAAAAGACAGGTCGAGGCGGAGGGATGTTCCTCAGAGAAGAGAGCAGTATTTAAGAAAGGCAGGAACTTTCCTCAGCCCTGGCCCTCTGTTCTCAACCAAGAATACTGTGTGTGTAGCCCAGCTTCCTCCAGGCCTCGGTTCATCCGATGGACGGCTGCACTTCCAACGCATCCATGACACACATCAGGAGGCAAGAGGAAAGCCGTCTGGTTCTGTGTCCCTTTTTATTACTGTTGAACAGAGCGGTGCAGACCCTCTTTTGAAAAAGCCCTGGTTAGAGCTGAGAGCCAGACAGCTCTTCCAGGAACCCTTGGGAACTTTTTTATTCTAACCCCGTGTGCTGGCTGAAGGATACGTTCCTGATCATAGCATCCCTAACTGAAATCTGAGTTAAAAGATGCTCAAGGGAGCAGTAGCGTCCCCAGTGGGAGGGACATTAACCCCCACCTCTGATGAACCAAGGTTGTCACTCAGCAGACCTGAGGATGGGTTCTGTCTTCAGCCAGCCTGTTGGTGACAGCTCTTCATTTCACAGCCTCCTCGCTGGGGGGGTGGGGGGGCGGGGGGGGCTCTAAATACTAGCCTGCCTCTGTTTGTCTTGGGGAGATTGATGGGCTCCTTGGCGGTTCCCAGAATGAATCAGGGCTGATCCCATTGTTCCTGCTACCAGCTGCCAACTGTGAGAGGTAGGGGACAGGGTCCTGTGTCAGGCTGTTTGCATCACCTGCATTTCTCTCCGGTCTTTGAGAGTGTGTGGTGTCATCCCTGTGGTGGGCAGTATGGTAGAATGGTTTTTTTTCCGAGTCCTCGACTTTAATACAACATGTGGCTGGAAAGAGATGGGATGCCGTCCCTGCCCTTCTTCTCTTAGCACCTCTTTAACGTTGCCGTCGTGCCTAGTGTTAGTAAGAGGGACGCCCTGCTTAAGTAACAGCAACGAAAGCCCTAGCATGCAGCCACCGTTGCTGGTGCACTGTTGGAGCTGGGGTCCTTGAGCATTATGGGAGGGGGTTGCCAGGGGCAAGGAGGTGCGCTCCCCTTGGCGCCTTTAGCTTCTTAAAATGATGTTCTCGTGGACTGGGCAATAGTCATAGAACCAGATCAATGCAAGTTCACGTGTGTCTCTTCTCAACCTTTGCAAGCTTTTATCAGGAGCTTCCACTATGCAGAGCGCAGCACTCAGAAACAAAAGTCTCATTCCTTTGGGCTGTGGGTGTCGGAAGACAGTGACTGGGGATGTCACATTATCTTTGATAATTCAGCTTCTTTATTCGGGATTTCTACACACGCACTGAGGGGTTAATACTACACCTGTAAGCGTCTGATACAGAATGAGCATTCCTTTCCGGATCAGACGGTTTTTTAGTGTACCCTCTTTTCTACTCACCCTTCTGCTGGGGATCCAATTCAGGGCTTTGAGGTAGAGGACTTGCCTGGCATTCGTGAGGATTCTGTGTTCATTCCTCACCACTGGGGTGGGGGTGCGGTGGGAATAGTATAGAAATACATCGGTCTCTATGGGACCGGAAGTGATTTGGAGAACTAGAAACTTTAAAAGGGTTCCTTTATGCACAGAAGTATATAAAATATGTGAGAATAAACTGCCAAAGTTACCTGTACAGTCTTGAAAAAAAGAGTTCAAATGTAACTATAAACTGTAATTGGCCGTGAGTCATGCCAGCTTAGGGGTGCCAGCTATGAAGACAGCCCTGGTTATGCCCCTAATGATAATTATGAAAACTCCTTCTAAAAGCCAGTTTCATCTCTAGTGAACCAGACGTCAGCTCGGATACATACTTACAGCTTCACTGATTTAGAAATTACCTAGTGGTGACAGCTGAATGTGCTGACACCATTGAATTATACGTGTAAAATCACGAGAATGATTGTTTTAGTGTCGGATTAATAGTTGGAAATGTCATTTTCTGTTCAACTGTTAAACCGTCAGGGGATGACTATGTAGCTTAGTGGTCACACACATCCTGAGCGTTGAATGCCTAGGTCCAAAGTAAAGAAAGGCAGGGCTATCTGAGGGCAGCTGAGGAGGGGTGCCTGGCGGGCGTGCTAAGGGTCCAGGTCCAATCCCCTCAGCACCACAGATTGAATAACCTTAGACTGTTAACTATCTCATAAAAAGTCAGTCCCATATCACAGAGACGATTTTTATCATATGGTCACTGAAATTTTTGTTTGTTCTTTTTGAGACAGGGCTTCTTTGTGTAGGTCTAGATGTCCTGGGCTCCAGACTAGGCTGGCCTCGAACTCACAGAGAGAAGCCTGCCTCTGCCTCCTGAGGGCTGGGATTATAGGTGTGTGCCACCACTCCTGACCTCTTGGCCACTGAATATTAAAAGAGGGGGGAAAAAAATCTCACAATTCACAGACTTTGGTAGCGAAGTGGAGATATGACGTGTATTTCTAGACGCCAGAACTTTGGCATTTCATCTACAAAGTCAAGAAATGTTTCCTTTTTAAAGGATTTTTTTAACTATATGTTTAAGCGTATGTGTGGACATGAGTGCATACATGTGTATGTGTGTGTCTGGGTGTATATATGTATTCTTGAGTGCAGATGCTTTTGGAGGCCAAGTGTCAGGTTCCCCCGGGGGCTGGAGTCGTAGGTAGTTCTCAAGCTGCCTGACATGCGCACTGAGTCCTGGAAAGAGCCGTAGTCACTGTCAGTCGCTGAGCTGTCGGTGCAGAGCCCTTCCCGCAAGTGTTTTTTTTTTAAGTCAAATTTATTGTTTGTGAAGATAAAGGGAAACTGCATATGAGCAATTATTATTAGAGATGGTTACTACTTTCCTGTTTTGGGCACAGTTTTCTTACACAAGCCTATGGGAAAGGTGGCCTCCGATTTCATAGCTGAAACGCTGAAACTGAAGTGAGGTCATTCTGCCCTGCTCGGACTGCCGCTCAAGGAAGTGGCAGAGCCGGGCACTGAGGGGGACATGTCTCTAGACTCCACTCCTGCCCCCCAGGAAGTCCTGCCAGTTGTGGGTACAGTGAGTGGCTCATAATGTCTGAATTAATGCTATCAGGTGGTTCACACCTGTCTCACCCGGTGTTGTGGGGCCCACTCGTGTCTGCCAGCGATGACGTAAGTGGATACGTAGAGCCAGAGAAGCCTTGTCACGCGCTGGGACACTGTATTAATGCCTCCCGTGGGTTCCCGTCACGCCTTTGCTCACCTGGCTCCTAATGAGAAGAAATGAAGTTATTTTGATTCTGTTTTGAATTGGGTTAGTAATAACCAGTATAAAGCCCAAGCCAAACATCTGAAGGCCCATGAACATACAAATCTTCAAGATAAGTGAATGAATAAGGGCGAGGCGTGTGGTGAGCTGGATAGGGGCTGTGTGTCCTTGTTCATCTCCTTTGCCAACAGTGTCACATGGGGCAGAAGAGGGAGGTGACAAGTTTGGGGCCTCAGAAGAGTGGCTCTTCTGGACTCCAAGGCGACAGCATCTGAAGGGGGCAGTAGGCGTCGTTTAATGTACGGTACTTCTGTAGAGGCGAACATGGAAGTCTGGCGCCGTGATGTCACATGTCTCGCACACATTCCCCAGCTGGGGGAAACGCATTGCCCCGTGGAACAGGAACGTGGTGACCCTGGCCCCAGGGAAGCAAGCTGAGCGATTCCTGTCTTCTTTAAGTGCCCTATCTGCTCTCTCCAACATGGAAGATGCCTTTTGACCCAGTGATCGGCAAAAACATGTCCAGACTGGAAAAAGGCAGGGTCACTCACTAAGCACCTAACGCTTCAGCAATTTGGGCAGTTTCCCCAAGGGCTGGTATGCGTCGTCCAAGAGAGCCAGGAAGCTCTTGGTGAACAAGTAGTTTATTCATAAAGGGAGAGCTCCTGATCCTATAGCAGGCACTGCTTCATTGATTAATGGGAGATTTCCAAACTGGTTTTATTGCTGATTCCTTGGTAGTTTTTTTTCCCAGTAGTTTGGATTGAGAACCACATGTGCTTGTCACAGTGTGCTTTGACATGTCCTCTTGACCCAAATACCTCACCCCATGGTGGGCCAGCCGACCCTGGCCTCTGAGGGATAAGCTCGTGTGACGACACTCACTGACTCTGAACTTGCTCTGTGTGCGCAGGTCTGGAAGCTGACATGCAGCAGGGTTGCCTTCTCTTCTGGCAGCAGACTTATGAGCCAAGAACGACGACTAGAGTTTGCTGTTTGCGCCTGCTTCTCCAAGGCTAAGGAATTAGCTCCTTAGAAGGCAACAGTACTATGCATGTTATGAATTGTGTCTCCCTGGCCAGCGAGAAAGAAAATGGGACTCCTGCCACCGCAGCTGCATTCATGACTGGGCAGCCATCCCCCTCTGCGTCTCCTCCACCTCCTCCTCCACCGCCTCCACCTCCACCGTGTCCACATTCCGGGGAGGGCTTTTCCCCCTCCCCTCCTCCTCCTCTGCCACCTCCACTTCCTGGAGGACCTCCCGTCCCCCCTCCTCCCCCTCCAGGACTACCCCCAGCTTCTTACCTGAATGGCTACAGCTCCCTGGGTAAGAAGAAACGAATGCGAAGCTTTTTCTGGAAAACCATTCCGGAAGAGCAAGTTCGAGGCAAGACCAACATCTGGACCCTGGCCGCCAAGCAGCAGCGCCACTACCAGATCGACAAGACCACCGTGGAGGAGCTTTTTGGGCAGCAAGAAGACACCTCCAAGGCTTCTCTCCCCAAGAGAGGAGGAGCCTTGAATTCGTCCTTCAGAGATGCCCGGGAAGAGGTGAGACTAGAGGAAGGGACAGGGTAGGGGGAGAGGGGGGAGGGGAGGGGGAGGGGGAAAGGGGGGAACCAAAAGATTGGGGGGGGCGGAGGCCTGTGGTCACGCTGCTCGGAGTGGCATGTTTCAGATCACTTGGTAAATTTCCCTGGGAAATGAGGGCGTGCAAGCTAGCTGTGTCTGGAAGCCACAGAAAGGGCCAGCAGGATGAGCTGGGGCTGAGCAGCCAAAGCGCAGGCAACGCCTCCCAGGCATCCCCACGGATTATGACCTCATACAGAGAGCACAGAAGTTGGGGCCGCTCAAATTGGCTCCGGCTTCTCAGCACCGCCCTGTTGCTGGTGAATCTGCTGTAGTTTGCTCAGGGAGAGAAGTTCAGCTGGAACCTGGGTTTCCGCAGTCTCCCCTGGGACAGAAGGCTGAGCTGCGGAACTACCCAGCTCTCTAGGATGAGCTGAGCCCATCTGGGATCAAACGCCTTTTGTTAAGAGACAGAAGTACTAGGAGGCTTTGGGATTCCCTCCCCTCCCTCCCGTGCGCCCTCACCTCAGCGTGTGTTTTGAGATGGCCTCCTTGCCTCAGCTCTCGGAATTAAGTCACAGCTTTTGTGGAGATGGATTTCTAAAGAGCCAAACCGTCGAGCTATTTTTCAGACAGATTTTATTTGAAGCATGTTTCCAGTTAGCACTAAATGTGTTACTTTGAAGGAGGAAACAGCTATTAAATTTCTAAACACATATACAACTTAATGTGAGTCCTGTGTTTTTTAAACTGTTGTAAAGGAGCAGAGAAAATAGGTCATTGATGGGGCTGCCCAGATAAGAAAGCGGGCAGGGCCCTGGGGTGAAGGATTCGCTCCATGCATTATTGACTTCTTGGGCCAACAGTATTGACCTCTTTTCCTGCCTTAGGAACGTGTTAACTCCCTTCAAGCCAGTTGTATGAGCGCTCCTGACATTGCTAAGAGATTTCTTAAGAAATACAGGGACCACAGGGACCACAGTTGTTGTGACAAATGTACTGTGAAGTGAATTGAAAAAGGGAGTCATGTGGAGAAGCTACAGTGTCTTCAAGGACTGGTCACAGGCTTTTCTGTTTGTCCCTTCGTATGGTCAGATGTCCTTTCAGTATTGGAAGAGACTCAATCATTTCCTTAGTGCCCTGGCCTCGGCCCAGCTTCCAGGGGAGGTGTCTGACTGAGCAGCTGGTCACAACTCACCCCTGTCTCCTGGTTATCCTTGCTATGATGAGTGGGCTGGTGTGTGTAGACTTGAGACATTTGTCCCAGAGAAGCACCTAGAACAGATGGGGTTCCACTTGGTGTGCCCCTGGGAGGCAGCCCTCAGCTGAGAGAAGTGGCTATCCCTAGGAGCTGGGAACACTTCAAGGTGTTAAGGACCACTTGATGCTTTATAGCTGAAAGCTGAAGAGCAGGCTAGTCCCGTGAGAGCAGGCTAGGCCCCTGAGAGCAGGCTAGACACCTGAGAGACAAAGCCAGCAGGCAGGACTGTGAGTTGTTCTCAGTCATGACAGAAACAGAGTGATTCCTATCTGGGCCAGATCCAAATTTCAGGAGCAAATGTCTCTCTGTCCAACCTCTTCCATCTCTGCGGCCTGCATCATAGACTTTTTTCCCCCCCTTTAACCTCCTTTTTGAAAGAGTTATTTTAAAATAGTGTGTGTGTTCATTTGAGTTGAGGAGTGTCCACATGCTACAGCATGTGGGTGGAGGGCAGAAGACCTCTCTCTCGGTTCTTGCCTTTTATCTTCTTCGAGACAGAGTCTCTCTTGTTTACCACAACCTTTACCGCAACCTAATGCCAGCTGGCCCACAAGCTTCTAGAGAGTTCCCTGTCTCTGCTTCACGCGGGAGTGCCGGCACTGGCAACTCTGTTACCGCAGCACGGTTTTCTGTATGGGTTCTGAGGATGATCAGGATGGCGATGGTCAGGTCATCATGCTTGCCTGGCGGACACTTTACCCGCTGAGCCACCCCCCTAGCTCTAAAGAAGTCCTTCTAATTTTGTAAAAGATTTCTTCATTTGATTTTCATGTGTGTGAGGGCTTTGTCTCCATTGTGTCTGTGTACCACGTGTGTGCAGTGCCCTTGGACGAATGCACTGGAAGAACCTGGCGTTAACAGATGGTTATGAGCCACTGTGTGGGTGCCCACCAAACCTGGGCCCCCTATATGAACAGCAGGCGCCCCTAACCACTGAGCTACCTCTTTACCCCGTGCTGTTTAGATGCTGAGAGTGGAATCCAGGGCATTACATATGTAAGCAAGTGTTCTAATATTGATCTGCACCCCCCCAGCCCTAAACGTATACACTTCAATGTAAATTGCATATAAAATGTTCTACCTTAATGGTTTCTAGTGCATCCATGTTGGGGTGCACAGACTACCATTCATCTCCAGAACCCTCTCAGCCTGCAAACCGCATAGCCATTGACAAGGACTTCCCATCCCCCCTCCCTCTTGGCCCTGGCAGGTCCATTTTTCTTTCTGTCTCTGTGAATTTTATTATTCCAGGTTCCACCTTTGTCTTTCCATGGCTGATTTATTTCTCTTACCCTGATGTCCTCAAGGTTCATCCAAGCTGTAGCATATGTCAGAGACAAAGCCCCACGACATTCCTCTGCGTGTTTATACCACATTTTGCTAGAAGTCCCTCCATCTGTGGGTAGTTGGGCTGCTTTCACTGTTTACGAATGCTGCTGCTGTGAGCCCGGGGCGGAGATAGTGCTTTTGACGTGTATGGGTCTGACTCCAAGAGATAGCATTTCGAAAAGTTAACATGGCCGAATGCCAAGAGATGGTCCAGCCCATTAGCTCTTCACTATGCAGGAATACAGAGTTTAGATTGGTCCTTTGAGGTCCATGCTAGTTGACATTGCCACCTACGAGATTATTGGGGGCTATTTTTGAGTTTCTCCATTACCCTCAGCATGACTAGAAGTATTAGGGGTGCCTTTTTTTGTAGAGATAGCCTGGTGTGTGCCATTTTCTTTCCTGACTGGAGCCTCTCCTAGAGGAGCTTTAGTTCAGCAGGGCTACACTCTGACAAAGATCAGCCATGAATCTTCCAGCTCACCCTGCAGTGAGAAAAGTCCAGGGTCAAAAGCACCGGTCCTCACCCTCTGTCCCGGTGCCCTAGAGAACAGGCTGAGCAGTGTGTCCCCCGAGGGCTTGCTCCTGAACCCAGACAACAGGCCATAATTCTGGAGGCTCAGACGTGCAGAGGAGCAGGTTGGGTCCCTTGTCATATAATGACCTCACATAGAAAATGGCCGGATATTATATGATTGGCTTTTTGTTTTAAAGGCCTTAAAGAGCGTTACTCGAAAGTTCCATTGTGGTCCAGAGGAAGAATTTGCTGGAGGGGAGGGAAGACGTTGGTTTCGGAATGCCAGGCATAGAAAGAGCAGCACTTAAAATAGTAAATTGGGGGAAGGAGGTTATGAAACGCTACCATCCTTGTATCCTTGTTACTGGAAATTAACTTGGGAGATCACAGATGTGATGGTGTCATAGTAATTAAGCGGTAATAAAGCAATTGGAGATATACTGATATAGCCTGGACTCCTAATAAAAGGTTCAGCTCAGACTTCCTTTCACAGTCCACTGATGCCATCTATGATACATTGTGAAGTTTCTGTCCATCCATTCCAGATGTCCCCAGTCCTCAACACTGGTGTAGTTGTCTCTGTCTCAAAATACCGGTCTTAGTCAGATTTCTGTCTCCCTTTATAATCTGAGCGATTTTTTTTAAAATCATCATTTTATAGTTTTAATGTTTATTTATTTATTGCATGTGTTTGCTTGTCTGTATGCGCACCACATACATACAGGAGCACTCAGAGGCCAGAAGAGGGATTCAGACCCCTCAAACGGAGCTGCCTTGTGGGTGCTGGGAACTGAACCTGGGTCCTCTGCTAGAGCAATAAGTGCTCTTAACCACTGAGCCATCTCTTTAGCCCCTTTGAGTGACTCTTAAGGATAACGGTATGGCTTATGGTTTATCAAGCTGGTGAACTCTAAAGAAAATGAAAGGAGAAGCAGACAGAACAGACCCAGGGCGAAGGATCCATCTTGGTAGGGGAGGACAGATCAGGATGGGGCTGGCCAGCTGTCATTCACCATGGTGACTGTGTGGCACCGGGTGAACACTCCCACAGTATAGATGGTGGACCGGAAGATGAGGGTGGGAGAGGAAGAGGGAGGAGGAGGAGCTGGGGGCTGGGAGGGCGGCTGCAGGAACCATGGCTCTTCCCAGAGCTGTGAGCAATGCTGCCTCCCGCTCCCACGCCTCCTCGTTGGGGAACCAGTCGTGCTCCTGTGATCGTGACTACACCCCCATTATGTCCTGGGATTCTGGGACGTGCTCACAATCCAGAACTGCAGAACTAGATAGTGTGTGGGGATTGAAACAATACAGATGCTTCAGGTGCTTCTTCCTGCCCCCCCTGATAAAATATCTTCCAATAGATAGCCAAGCAAAGCTAAAACAATGGAGAACTGCCTCAGAAACCAAAGTGACAAGAAGCCTGTGCTGAAAGGAGAAAGATTTTAAATTGCTTTGCTTTTCAGGTTTTAAATGGGGTGAAAATAGCCACTGGTTCAGGTGACCAGCATATGTAAGGACACCCCCTTCGACATGGTGAAACGAAAGTGGTTTATAGAGTTGAGATTTGGTTCAACAGCAGAGAGCCTACTTAGCAATACTGAGGAGGCCAGCTTTCAACACCAGTCCCAGGAAATCAAAACCCCAAACCACAAAACCCAAAACACACCAGCAAGGAAGCACACCAAGTGAATTAAAGGTTTGTTCCTTCCACCTTGAAAACACGCTAAATGAAATAAGCCCACTATGTAGGGGAATTCTAATTCTGCCTACAAGAGGAATCTAAAGGTCAGTTGTTTTGAGGTCTACACATGTGCATACCAGTGCACATAAACACACACACACACACACACACACATACACACACAATGCATACATTCACACATGCCCCATGCACACATTGCCCCCACACACACACACACAAAACTTAAAAAGTAGAAAAAGTGGATGGAAATCTCATAGAGACAGAAAATACCAGCCAGGGCCATTGGCTAGGGTGGGGCGTGGTAACTACAGTCTAATGAATTCAGGGCTTTGATCTTGCAAAGTGTGAACTCTTGGGAGCTGGGTGGCATCATGGAACCATGTGGAGACACATGACGGTCCCCATACTAATATAGCTTCCTACAATTGAAACAAGTCTCTCCTCCTTGTGACACAGGAGCAGGCTCTGTATCTGACTGATGCGAAGGAAGAGTGTGAGGACTGAGGAGTGGTGGGTGAGCTCAGGTGTAGGGCTCCTGTCTTGACTGACATGCCAGGCCTTGGGTTCTTCCCCTATAGAGAGAATGGGGATGAGGAGAGACCTGGTACAGGTGGCATGGAGCTGGAGAGCAAGGGGACAGTGGTCACGGCTGGGTTGGCACATCCTGGATCTGGCACCATGTCTTCTCTGACTTAGCTTTTACAGCCCACTGGGGCTTTTGTCAAATGCCACTGTGCGTGCATGGTTTCAGCATACCACAGCCAGTCCTGAAGGGTTTTGCAGCCGAAACCCTAGCTCTGTGGCAGCCAGAGTTTGGGAAGTGAGATAAGGTCCTTACATGGGCTGTGATAACCCTCTTTTGAAGGGCTTTAACAAATACCTTTATAGCTGGTATAAGGATCCCGTTTGATAAGAGGGCGGAATCAGTCACTAGGTGAATCTGAGGGTGCCCGAGAGCAGGCGCTGTCCTGAAATCCTATCGTTTGTCTCTTGTTCCTTGTTTGGGTGAAGTGCTGGCCTTTGTTTTCTTGGTAAGCTGATCAGTCTGGACCAGCCCAGGCTTTTCCTTGGGGACTGGCTGACTGTGACCAATTTCAGAAACTGCTTGGGCTGTGGGGACATCTCCTGCAGGCTGGAGCTGCTCCTGACTTGGGCATGTTGGCTACCCCTTTGAGGGGCTTGGGCCCCTGGAGGCTGCTCTATCTGGTGAGAACATGACGCCACCTGGCATCCACACTAACAACTCCGGGGATGCCCCTCGACTTGGCCAGGGCAAGGATGCTTGGCTTGGATGCTTTTCACAGACCTGCCCCCTCCCCCCCCACACCCCTGTTTCTGGAGAGACCTCCCCACCTTGGCGTGGGAGGAGGCTTCGGATTCCATGGGAGACCCACCAGTACTAAACTCACAGGAACCCGAGGGAGGAAGAATCAGAGAGAACCAGGCTAACACTCTGTGCCAACACTGCTTTGGGGGAAGCCACAAGATGACACTTCTGAGGCGCAGTTTCCTTATCTGTCAAATAGGGATAATAAGAGTAATTTCTCCCTTGCTTTCCAGCAGCGGCGGCTGCGGACCCGTGCCAAGTATTCGGAGCCCCAGAGGGTGGAAGGGTGAACAGGATGAGGGTGGAGTTGGAAGTGGGGGTGGGATGGGGGAAGGATGCCGGGTTAAACACAACAAGAGGTGGCAATTTAGTGATAGAGAATTATACAACATGGAAACAATGGCTTGTTTCCACTATAGGTAGACAAGGATACAACTGTATGGGTATAGTGTTAGTTCTCCAGGCCTTTTAATTTACAAGTTTTAATGAGCACTTTTCTGTCTTAAGAAATAGATTCCTCTTTCCGTGGGAGTGTTTCTCTTCAGGGTGTTGTTTCATGGGCTGTATTTGTTCCCTCTCTTTCTCTTCCTTCTGAACTTGAGCCGAAGTCCCTGGGTAGGATTCCTGTCCGGAGGGTGCCCTCTCTCCACCTGGAAGTTTATTTTATGGCTGGCAGGTGATTGTGTTGACATCAAATAAACCTATAGGTTAGTAAATAACCAGATTGTTTAAGATTAGTCTTCAAAAGGAGACAACCATACCTTGTAAAAATTTAACCTTATAGCCAGGAAGTGACATTAACGGTCTTGCTGCTGCTTACGAACTTGAATCGTCCAGAGATGGAGAATTTGGTCTGAAACCCGATTCCCTTCCGTACTCCATGAGTCTCCGCTGCTCTCTGGTTCACCTCGCCTCCCTTTACCAAAACACAAACGGAACGTCGGCTTCTGTCCCCTCTCCTGGATGAACACTTCCAGAGGCAAAGATCCCTTCTCAGCAAACCCCTAGACGGTCTCATCTATATTTTAATAAAATCTTTTAAAATTATTGTTTCTGAATATTTAAACCTTGCTACAGCCCAATCTGGGTCTTGATGGCACAATAGGATAGTTACATTAGCATCTGTTAAGTCAAAAGATGCCATATAATGCCCGGCCTGGTGGTACGCTCCTTTAATCTTTGGGATTTTGTGAGTAGTCTGGTCTACGCAGTAAAACCATATATTATAAAGTACCTTCTAACTCAGAGACAGGAAAAAAAAACATAAGGGAAAATGTATGGATCTAAGATTTCCTGGCAAAAGAAAAATGTTTTTAAAAACCCCTGAGCAAACAAAATGTGCAGTGCTTTCTTTTTTGAGACAGTCTCTGGCTGACCCTGAACTCCTGATAACCCTCTTGCCCCAACCTCCTGGGTGTTCATAGGCACGTACCCCTGGTGGCTAGGACACTTCCTTACTTTCTCCTAAGTGGGTGATTTGTGTCTGTCAATCAGACCCTGGCCCAACCTCAGCAGGATCTTTGCTTTCTTCTGCCATTTCAATTCTCATTTGATAAGTAGGGGCTGTTTGTAAAAGAACATTTTAAATCAAAGTAGAACATTATCTGTTTGAATGTATTACTAGTATAGTAACCATATATCTTGTGTATTGTTTTGGGATTAGAACCCAGGACCTTGAGCTAGATAAGTGCTCTACCACTGAACTACTACCCAGTTCAAGAATGAATTTGGGTGGGGTGGGGGCGGTGTGGCTATTGTCATATAGACCAGGCTTGCTCCAACTCACTCTGTAGCTTAGGCTAGCCTTGAACTGCTCCTCTTTCCTTTGTCTTTTACACTAGGGTAACAGGTGTGTGCCCCCACACCCAGTGCTGTGTGTCATTTTTACTGCTAGGGAAGGACAATAAAAATTTTCATAAAACTATATTAGGAGCATGTGTTAATTACCCTATTTACATATTAGAAACTGTTCCCTTGTGCACACCAGTATTATGCTTTGACAGGGTTTTAACGTTCTTGTTTTCCCCAGCCGCTTTTATTTTATTTTTATTTAGTTATTTTGTTATTTTGAGACAGGGTGTCTCTGTGTGGCCCTGGCTATAATATACCAGAATTCTTTCCGTAGACCAGACTGATCCAGAACTCACAGAGATCCTTCTGCCTCTGCTTCCCAAGCACTGAGATTACCGCTGTGTGCCACACCCTGCCTGCCTGCCTGGACTAGGCTGTTTTACTTATATTTAAAACGTCTTATGCATCTGTTTCCTTCCAGATTACCGTCTTGGATGCAAAGCGAAGTATGAACATTGGCATATTTCTTAAGCAGTTCAAAAGGTAAGAGTTTTGCATATGTCTGGAATTGTAGCTATATCCATGCTATGAGGGTGTGGCTGAACTGAAATTCAGGTTGTAATCTTAGCTAGGGACATTCCGTACTCCTCCGTGTCCTCCCTCGATGTGTGGCTCTGTGGCCTACAAGTGTCTGTTTTTGCTGTGAGCTCACAATCTTAAAATGAAGAAGAAAGGCCCTGCAGTGTCCACTGGAGGCCTGGATATCAAGGTGTGTGTGTGTCTGTGTTTCTCTGTATGTGTCTATATGTACATGTGTATGTGTCTGTGTGTATGTGTGTGTATGTGTGTGTGTGTGTCTCTCTCTGTGTGTCTGTGTGTCTGTGTGTTAAATTCCTTGACGATATCACACATACACAGGTTAGGGAATTTAACCCCTTATTACTCTCATCCCTGCGGCCCCTGAAAATGTTCTCCCTAACAAGCTAACGAGTCCAATTCTATATTGATGTCATTTTTTTAACCTACTTAGTTTAAATATGGTTGTTTCCATAGCGGAGGGGTCATTTACAGGGACACAGGCATGGCACCAGCCCCCAGGACCCATTCCTTGTTCATTGTGCCTCAGGCCTCCCGAGCCCCTCGTCAGGGAAAGTTCTCACTCCTCCGCCCCTGAAGATCCCAGTGGCTGGTGCTGCTGTCCCCACCTTCCTGGGATTCCTGGGGACTTTCTCTGGAGGAGGGAACCTTAGAGTTGTTTTCAGTGGTGGCACTGGTAGGTCCTCTGGACCAGGAAGAAGCAGGCGGAAGAGATGGAGGGGGTGCCCGAGGGGGAGGGGGTGTGATCTGGTTTCCATTGGCTCGTGTCCTGTGGTATGGCAGGCAGTGAACCCAATCCCGTGTCTTCTCAAGGTCGCCTCAGTCCATCGTAGAGGATATCTACCAAGGAAAGAGTGAGCATTATGGATCGGAGACGCTTCGAGAAATCCTTAAGCTTTTGCCAGAGTCAGAAGAGGTAAGGACCGTGGCACGCTGAGTTTTGGGTGTTTGGAGTGGGGTGCAAAGCTATTTGTTCTACTGGGTATCAAAGGCCCTGTGCGAAGGGTACTGCCCTTCCCGGGGTCAGAAGGGTCTCATGTCAAAATAAAAGGAGACAGACAGTCCGATAGAAAGCCAAGCTTATCAGCATGTCTGTTCACACGGAGCGGTGCAGGAACCGAGACACTCGGGCAAGGTGCTGAACACCTGTGAACTTTAGATTCCTCACCTGTGAAATGAGGACAATAGCCTTACCTCATCCGTTCCCAAGGCGACTAAGCCCTGTTTTTACAGCCAGCATGGTGCCTGGCACATGGAGCGCAATACGTTTCAGACTTCTTCTCCATCGTCTTAACATTTGAACTATGCTTAGAATGAACCCAGGTCATGATACCGACACCTTGGGGTATTCTGTTTGCTTGTTCTTTGGGGTTTTTTTTTTTTTTTCATTTGTTTGTTTGTTTGTTTTTCAAAAAGGAAAAGAAAAGCAGTTTGGGATAAAGATACTGTAAATGTCATCGGTATTAGCATAGGACGTTCCTGTCATCGACTAAAACGGAGGACTTGCTGTGGTCACAGAAAGTACTGTGCTAGGAAGGTGTTAGTGTTGCTTAGACCAGATTAGTTGGTTATTGGGTAGTTAGGCGCTTCAGAGGAGAAAAGAGGACAGCAATTTAAAACTTTACAAGATATATTTCTTATTATCGTGTGTGTTGGGGTTGAGCGAGTGGTACAGTGCTCCATTGGAGGTCAGAGGGCAGCTTTGTGGCCCCCCGGGGGCCAAACTCAGCCCCCACACACCCGACTTAAAGGCTAGAAAGAGCCCTTCCCCACAGAGCCAAGTCCCTGAGCCTAGGCGCTAGACTAGCAATTGTTAAAACCGTCCACAACTGTGCCAATGCCGATTATTTCTGAAGAAAGACTCAATAAGAAATTGCCCATATCCATATGCTAGTAACCCCTGAAATCAAACAGCATATACTTTTATAAAAGATTTTATTTCTGTAAATAAAAGTGAAAAGAGACATTTTTATAAGTCAAAGGTAAGGAAGGGCTGGCGCGTGGCTCGAATGTCTGAGGCGCTGGTGGCCCCCTGGCACCGTAGGAAACCACACGAAGGGGGTAAGCGTCTCACGACTCCTCTTTCCCCAAAGTCCTGTGGACTCTGCACATGAACCCCACCCCAGACATCATTTATGAAAGCTGACTTTAATGCCACCAAGAACAGGAGGGATAGATTTTTTTTTTCTTTTATGGTATTAAGTTTGCGGTGGCTATTACTGGGTAACTGGAGACCCCAGTGACATTCACATATGTCTGATAATGGCACACTCTCTCTGTCCCAGATTCTGTTTACAAATGAAGTGTAATTGACTTAAGCCCAGATTAATTAATGACATTTATTAATGTAATTGAGGAGTCTGAAGGACCAGTGGTCCGCTCTCTTTTTCCCTGCGAGAAGAATGGGGCTTTAAGAATCTTTGCGAGGACAAGTAGGGCCTAGTTAATTCCCGTTTAGATAAGACTGTTTGCTCCCAGCTCAGAGCGCCTCCCTGGCGTGCATGCAGCCCTGGATCTGAGTGGGTCTGAACCTGGGCTCCTGCACGGCCTCTGCCCTGACCCTCCTCAGGGTGGTTCTGAGTGCTCCACCCTAATAGAACTTATCATTTTTTTAAAAAGAAATTATCAAATTTGACAGTGCATGTGGTAGTGCTCCCAAAGCTCCTCATGGTAAACTGAGACCCTGGGGGAGGCTGCTAGCTTCACGCTGCGGCGAGCTGGGAGACGCTGTTTGCCATTTGGATTTTTCATGTCCAGTTCCAAAATGAAATGAAATTAGAAGACACAGATTAGTTTTTTTCACCGAAAGAGCGAATAGCAGTCAAAGCGCCTCTGTTTTGAAGATCCTTTTTCTGTTGTTTGGGTTTTTGTGGGATATCACTGGAGCAGAGACTTGTACAGGGGCTGTGGGGGAGGGGCGAGTGAGGAAGAACCACCTAAGAGCTAGCCTGGTCTCCCGGGTCCCCCAGTTCCAGTTAGTGAGCTAATTGCAAAGAATCCTGGGATAGGGCCCCTGATGTATCCCCTGACTGCAGCACACACACACACACACACACACACACACACACACACACACACCCTGTGCAAGGTCATCCTCCATCTAATCCTGTGACAGGTCTGTCCCTCATCTTGTATCCATTACTGACTCTTGGCTGCAGCTTACCACACCTCCCCACTCAGCTTCCGCAGAAACACCGGCCAGGCCACACCCCTCCTGGAGCTGCTGGGTGTGGGTGTTGTGTGTCCAGGGGAAACAGAAGCTGCCTTGGGCATGCTCTGTGACCTGTGGTAGTCTCTAGACCCTGAGAGCCCCAGTGGTCTATGATGGAGGTGAACGGATACACTAAGGACACGGAGGAGCCTGGGCCGAGTGAGAGAGGTTTAGGAAAGTGGTGGAGACCCACGGCGAACAAACGCTTACGTGTGTGGGAGTGCAACCCAGATCTTAGTTTTAGCACAGGAAAGGACTGGACTTCCCGGGAAGCCCTCCTGTGCCAGGCACTAGACGGGACAACATGAAATCCTGCGGTGCCGTACTTAGAGCACTTACCCAGTGACTGACAGAGAAAGTCCGTCAGGCGTGGAGGTGATTTCTCTGGAGCCTTTTCTTCATCTGCCCTCCCAGGAACATTAGGAGATTCGCCTTATTTGCAAATCGCATTGGCTCACACGGGTTAGATGGAGTCTCAGCGCTGCTGGGTGGTGGGAGACGGGTGGACTTGAACCCGCGTCTCTTTGACCCTGAGCAGTTCTTTCTGCTGCTCCCTGCTCCCTTGCCTTGGAGGAAGGAAGGGCAAAGGTTGTCAGAACTGCGCAGCCCCACACCACGTGGTCTGGCGGCCTTTCATCACGGCTGCTATCTCAGCCGCGGTGTGACCAAGTGTCACTCCAGCCCTCCGGTGACCTTATCAGCCTGCTGACAAATATGAGCGGAAACAGCCGCTTTTCGCTCCTGCCCCGTCTGCTCAGCTGACGGGCCGGCTGAAGTCAAGGCTAATTTGTCATCAGGAATTTCTCTGCCCTTCTCCACTTATCTTTTACGTGGCCTGTCCGTTCATCTTTCTTCCAGTGTGTAGTTAACCCCTGCAGAGGAAGAGCTGGGCCCCCCTGATAAAAGTTCGAGGTGTGCTTTTGTCTACCAGTAATTCCCATGCCAGGGATGAGGGCGAGGAGGGACAGGGTCGAGGCCCAGTTTGGCCAGCCCTGCAGTCTCTGGTGGACACTCCCCTTACCCCTTACGGAGGAAGAAACCCTGGGCTGCCTGAATGCTGGAGCAGTCCTTTGTCTCTGAGCACACCCTCTCCCCTCACCGTTTAGTTGCTCGGCCCCTGCCTCTTCTGTAGGTAGCATGTTTGTGGGAAGTCCTGCCTCTCTGAGGCTGTGCCAGTAGATAGGGGCAGGAGGAGGAGGAGGCTGCCATCAGGCCTTGTGAATCTTAAGAGCTTGTTCCGGCTTTTACAACACACCACGGGGCACAACCGGGCTCATAATGAGAGGCCCTTGGCTCAGCCGGCAAAATTGCGCCTAACAGTGTTTAAGGCGTGATTTTTGATAATGATGGAGAATGCATAATAATTACAGGGCGCTCACCTCTCCTCTGGCCTCTCCGCCACTGGGAAGGCACCGTAAGCCCTCTTAATGAATGCAAGGCCTGCTGGGAACTGACCTGGAGAACTGTATACATGACACCTACATTTCTGTCTTCCATCTCCTTTCCTTTAAGATCTATAAACAGTTTTGGCCTTCTGCCTAAGTGAAGGAGATTAATCCTCGCTCGGCCACAGTTTAGCGTATGTTTAGGAGAAGTACTTAAAGTTTACTTAGAATGGCCCATTCTCGAGCCTCAGCCTGCAGTTTGTGCTGTTTTCCTAAGCTTTGCACACAGCGAGCAGGGGGTCTTCTGAAGGGCTCAGCCTCACTCTGCCCCTGCCCATATACAGTGAACTGTTCCTTCGACTCAGCTCCAGGAGGACTCGGAATGCAGCCCAGGGCTGTCTCTGCTCACAAGCCAGGCACGAGCTGGGGTCGAGCTGAGCCGGAAGTGTTCAGAGTCCATAGGTGCAGCAAGGTTAAAAGCTGGTCAGATTCACTTTGCGGCTCTCTGCAAGCGGGGCAAATGCAGTTTTATACGTGGCTGTTTTCTGCCCTAAGCAAGAAACAAGCAGACAGCAGCAACAGACGGAACCCAGAAGCATTCCACACGCAGGTCAGGTCGGCAGCAGAGCATTTGCGTAGCAAGCACGAGGCCCTGGCTGGCTCCATCCCAGCCCTGCAAAGGTGAGACAGGTGAGGAAAGCAGGAGAGAGAGAGAGAGAGAGAGAGAGAGAGAGAGAGAGAGAGAGAGAGAGAGAGAGCCAGCTCCAGGCTCCCGGGTACCACCGGGACAGGCCGCAGCTTCCATTGCTTCAAAGAGCTTGAAATGATGCTGCCCATAGTACTCCAGGGAGAGGGAGAGAGCAGACTCGCAGAGAGCCTTGTGATGGCTGCGTGGGTGGCTCCTTGGTAGACCTGGCGTGTAGCATTACAAGACCCTGGGTTAAGATGAAGTACAAATGGGTCCGTGCTTCCTCTCAATGGTCAGCTGCAAGCGTGGGTAGGGCCTTGTCACTTTATAAAGACTATAAATCAGATTGTCTTCAGAAGTGAGTCTGCTCTTAGCTTGGGCTGTTTTCTGTGTGGAGAAGGCAGGACTTTTCTGTCTCATCAGCTTGAGAGCTTTGGGTCTCTGCCTGCCAATCCTTTTGCTGTATTCCTCGTTACTACAGAAGGTGGCTGTGTGTGTGTGTGTGTGTGTGTGTGTGTGTGTGTGTGTAAAGACCTTCACTTAGTTTTTTTTTAAAAAAAAAAACTATTCATAGTAGATATGTAAAAATAATTAAAATGAGGAGCTAGTAAAAAGAAAAACCACTGGTGATGTTGCCACTTGGTTTACAGAGACCTTCCTGTCCCCTCTCCATGTGCTTGCACACACACACACACACACATGCACACACACACACATGCACACGCGCACACACACACAACACACACACACACACACACACGCACACGCACACACGCGCGCGCGCGCGCACGCACACACACACACATGCACATATATGGAGGGTGGGGTGGGTAGGGAGTGTAGACATCATTTCTTCTTAATTTATGGAAATGTGATCTTCATACTGTATTGACTGTTTATTTCCTTGTCTTTTCATAGGGCAAGTGATTTCTATGTATCTTAATTCAGATTAAGTTCATTACGCGTACACGTAGGCGGGGCTGGTTCCATATCATGCATGACAGCGTGTGCTGGTCAAATCCAGTTCCTTTGTCCATGGCCTCCCTTCCCTGGATGAGCGTACGAATTTCCACCCCACAGTCGCGACGTTTCTTAGCATCTGGATAGGACAGACGGTATCCGGCGCGTGCCTTTCAGCAGCCGGCTTACTCCATTTACCATAACGCCGTCTGGTTCCATCCATTCTGCTATGAAAGACTCTCGTCTACGGATGAGTGATACGCCACTAAGTATAACTCTGGAGTTTCTTTCTCTGTTACCTGCCGATCCGCATCTAGGCCTGCTTTATAGCTTAGCTGCACCACAGGCAGACATCTTAACATCTATTGCTCAGGTGAAACTGCTTTTCCTTTTTACTACCTGCTGGAGATCCAGCCTGTATTCACTCCAAGAGCGTAGTCCAGGCTGGGTTGCAGCCCAGTGGAAGAGCGTGTGTTACCCATGTCCAGGCCCCGGGGTCTCTCTCCCAGCACTGGGGGTGGGGGTGAAGAGGAGCCAGGCAAGATGACAGGAATCTGTAATCCTAGCATTCAGAAGGCTGAGGCAAGAACATCAAAAGTTTGAGGTTAATTTAAGTTAAATAGCAAAACCCTACATAAAAAGAACACACAAAAACAACAGTTGTGTAGAGCTACATACAGTCTGTTGCCTTGTCCTGAAAGAAATTAGTGAAGGGGGGAAAATGAGTTTATTTAGTTCCACCATGAAGAGAAAAAAACAAACAAACAAAGAAAAAAACCCTGATTTTTCTCCCCACTGGTGCCCAAGGCACTCTCGGACTTTATAGAAAGCCAAGAGGCAGAGGCCAGAAAATGTGTGGATTTAGTGGAAGCGTTACCTGCCCTTTTCTCAGGGAAGGCAAGGCTGCCTCCTTGTTTTCACTAGGCTGTGTTCACTCTCTTGGTGTGGGGGTCACTAGTGTGCCTTTAGAGCTTAGACGCTCTCCTCCATCAATCACTCCACTGGGTTCTCCTTCGGCACGAGCCACAGTATCCAGCACGGAGCATCCAGCCCCTGGCGGGTTGCTTCTGACTTTAATGCTACCGTTTTATTTTCTTGTTATTTTTAAGCTATTCAGTTTGTATCAAAGCCACGGTGCTAAAAATGCACGACCTATTGCATTCCCCATGAGCAGGAGCCCTGGCCACAGCATGTACCGGTCCAGCAGTAGACCTGGGCCCGGGACCCCGAGGTAGAATGCTTGACCAGTGTGCTCAGGGTCCTGGGCTCATCCCCGGCTATAAGGATGAACAAACAAGCAAGCAGACAAATAACAAGGCTGTTGCGGAGTTCCTTTTCTTTCTCTTAGATCTACAGTTTCTTAGTTTATATTTCTCACGGAAACATTATTGTCTTAGAACGGTTCTAGGATGAAATGTAATCTTATTAATCAATGATTTGGCTTTTTCCCCTCCCCGCTTTCCTTTTGTCTTTTAGGTAAAGAAACTAAAGACATTTAACGGCGATGTGTCCAAGCTCTCTCTGGCAGATTCCTTTCTGTACTGCTTGATTCGGGTGCCAAAGTAAGGACGCAGTCCCTGGGGGCTGTCCCCTGCGGAGCGGGGTTGCTCCTGGCCTTAATGCTACAGCTTTCTTGATGTTTTTTTAGCTATTCGCTTCGGATCGAAGCCATGGTGCTAAAAAAGGAGTTCTTGCCATCCTGCTCTTCTCTGTACAAAGACATAACGATTCTGAGAGCCGCTGCGAAAGGTAATTGAATATGTGTTTTCCATAGTTAGTTTGTGTCGATTCTGATAGCTGTTTATTTATTTATTTTTATTTTTTACATTCAGAAATGGAAGGTCCCATTTTTGAATCACCTGAAAAGGAAAAAGGTGTAAGTAGGGATGAGCAGTTCAAGTAATGAACATTAATTTGCATATTATCTTTCTGTGGAAGAAAGTTTTCTTTCATCTCAGGCTTCAGAGTAAACCTTGCAAGACACAGCCTGCCCTGCTTCTCGGCGTTGTTAACTTTCCATGGTGTGTCTGTGTGTGTGGTGTAGATGGTATGTAGTGTGTGCAGTGTGAATGTGTGTGTGTATAATATCTGTGGCGTGTGGTATAGTGTGTGTTATGTATATGTTATAAAGGTGTTTGCATTATGCTGATGTGTGGTGTTGGTGGTATATAGTATGCATGCGTGTACTATATATTGTATAGATAGTGTAAAGGGTATGGTGTGTGTGTGTGTGTGTGTGTGTGTGTGTGTAGTGTGTATGTGATACATGTCCCTGGACCGTCTGCATCTTCCTTTCTCTGGCCTCTTTTGACCAGAACTGATCTTCCAAAAGCAGGCAGGCCTCTGTTACAGCCTGCACGGGGCATTGTGCCTTTTCCTGCCCGGACTTCTGAGCTCTCTGTTCTGTGGTTTCTCTCACCTCCTGTCCCTCTGGACTCCAGCATCTGAAGGTCTGTTAGGTCTGAGATAGGTCAGCTGATCCTTCCACCTCTTGTAACAGCTGGGCTCTTCTCATCCAGCCTCCTCCGTCCTGCTCTGCCTCCTAGCACGGAGGCCTTTGTTCCTGGCGTTTTGTGTGTGTCTAGAGCGTGAGCAGCCCTGCAGCTCTCGGGCACTCACCACCCTGGCACAGACAGGTCCGCCCGCCTTCCCAGCCTCAGCCCTCCAGCCCTCACCAGAGCCAGCCTGGCTCCCGCACAGTTACCTCTCTGGATATTTTTCTGGAACTGTCTATCCCTATTTGGTGGCCCCTGCCTGTGCCGAGAGGAAAGCTGTCCCTCTGGCCCACCACGTTTTCTTCACGTTAGAGCAGCACTAAGAAGGAGGACATTTTCCTTCCAATATGGAGGCCCCTTACAGTTCTTCCCGTTCTGAGGTTATTTGTTGCTACAACGGTGAGAGGATTGAGCTTCCTGTTCACGCAGCCATGGGCGAGCTTGTTTTGGTATTGAGCAATATAAATTTGTGGGCACGGAGGAAACGTTTCTTATCTGCGTAACCTTCCCAAACTGGCCTTCTCAGATAACAAAATACGGGCACTGATCCAAATATCATGTTTTGAAAGTAAGGCCAGACTTGGTGGAGTCTAGTGACCTACAAATATCATAGGTGACATTTTATTACCAATACTGTCATTTTAATAACCGAGTGTTTGTTTTAGCTTTCCAAATACATAGTTTTAATTGTGTTTCTTCATAGACGTGTTTAAGAGATTTTGTGTAAATGAATAATTCGTTTACCAATCCAAATGAAATGTGCTTTGAATAAAATGGAAAGATGTTTTGGGCAGCAGGGGCCTGAGGGTTGGTGCTTTGCAAGTTATTTACATGACATCTCTGCTTGCTTATTTTTTTTCTAACTCATTGGCTAAGCAAGATGTTGCTGGCTCTTGGTTTTCATATTTCATAAAAAATGGTCTCAATGAATAGTGAGAAATTGGGGAAAAGTCAAAGAATTATCTGCTGGGGGTGGGGGGAGTTGGCCTCCACAGCACAGTTTGAACTTCCGTGTTTTCTAAGACTTGGAAATCGTTAGCAAACCATTTTGCATCTGGCTGCCTTGTTTGATTCCCAGCTAAACACCAGGACACAGACAATCTATTATTATTATAGACACGATTACGGCAGAGAGTGTGTTTGGTTTGCGGTAAGCTTGCTTCACACACACACACACACACACACACACACACACACACACACGCACGCACGCACGCACGCATGCACGCACGCATGCACGCACGCACACACACACCTGAACCTGGATGTGGTGACTGTCCTTCATGCGTGCGAGGCCTTTCTAACATGCAGTGGTGTGTTCCTTTGAACAGAGCTGATGTTATGTGAGGAGCTACATTCAATATTACACTTGGTGCTCCAGGCTGGGAATATCATGAATGCCGTAAGTATAATCCCAAACGAGATGTATAACCCGCCCATCCGCTGTCTGGCTTCAGGCTCCACACGGTTCTTTCTCTCGCCTTGTCTCCTTTAGGGAGGGTATGCTGGCAACGCCGTAGGATTTAAACTGTCTTCTCTTCTCAAATTGGCGGACACAAAGGCAAACAAGCCTGGTATGAATCTTCTGCATTTCGTAGCTCAGGTAAGTGATGTGGCGACAGGGAGAGTGTGAAGACCTGCGGGCGTCAGTGTGCTTTTCCCCGGGCGAGAAATGGTTTCTCAGTTAGGAAGAAGAGAGTGTGCCTAGAAGATTCTGGTTGTGGAAGCTTTCTGTGTGGATAGCCAGTTTGGTCTACTGGAGGGGACTGAGGAAGGGAGGCAGTGAGGCTGGGTTCACAGAGCAGGGAAGGATTCAAACGAAAGCGGTGCCGATTTGGTGGTCATGCTTTAGCCGTGGGAAGCAGGCTGACGTTTGCCTGGTTTAATGGCGCGGCCAGGCTTTCTAGTATAAGAAAGTAGGACACGGTAAAGGGTGGGTTGAAGAAGAGCAAGAAATTGTTCTGGGGAGACATCCTGCTGGTAGCTGCCTGATAGCTTGGTGCGGGCTAGAAAGGGAATCCACTATAGGGATCGAGTGTAGAAGGCTGGGTGTGGAAACCTCAGGGGTAAAATGAATTTGATTTGTCATTAGTCCCTTGGAATCTGTGCATGGGGTGCCGTCTGTTACTGCAGGATCTGGAGTGTGGCTCTGTCCACAGTTTCTTTCCTTTGCAATCTGGGGATGGAAACCAGGGTCTTATCATGCCAGCATGCATCAAGACAAGCAGTCTACCAAGAGTTCCCCTACCCACCCTAGCCTCTCGTCCTCAGCACTTGGTTAAAAAGTCAATATTCAAAGCACTGAAGTGGGAGACGGTTTCCTTGTCTAATTTGAAACCCTGTCTGGTGGGGCTCTTCTGGACAGACCTGAGCATTGGCTCTCTGTGGCTTGGCCCCTGCTCCTGTAGGAAGGAAGCCCCTAAATGGTTCCTTCCCACTTGCCCTTCCCAAGTCAGCCTCCAAACAGCTGAAGAATCCAGACACCTCCTTGGCTTGTATGCCTCTTGTTAAAGTTGGTTTACAAACTGGTTTAACCGTCGACAGCATCTCACGCCTTTATCTGAAGCGCATGCTCACGGAGACGGCTGGGATTTAGGCAGGGTGTATTGAGTTCTCTCGGAAACAAAGGGTGCTAAGCCGCTACCTCATTCCATTGAGTTTGAATGCACATGCGTTGAATTTCATGTGAGGATCATTTGTCTTGGGAAGGTTAAAGCTATCTGAACAGTGCGGGCAGTTCTGGTAAATCTTAGGAAGAATATCAGAGTTCCTGTCTCAGGGGATTGCTTTCAATGTGATTTTCAAGCTGAAAACTAAGAGTTGTTTCCGAGGCTCTCCGAAGCTCTGAGGGAAGAGCCTCTCCCTTGCCCCCCAGGATTTACTCATCTGGTAAGAAGAATGTCTGCTTTTGTTCCAGGAAGCCCAGAAGCAAGATGCCAACCTTCTAAACTTTTCTGAGAAGCTGCAGCATGTGCAAGAGACATCGAGGTGAGCGTAGAGGCAAACTGCACCGTGAGACTTGGTTTCCTGGATGGCCTTTCCGTGAAAATGGCGGGGTGATGAGCATTCAGACTCCAGTCTGAACTCTGAAATGTGTGTGTGTGTGTGTGTGTGTGTGTGTGTGTGTGTGTGTAATTTGGGACTTTGAACAATTAATTGTTATTTTTAAACCAAAAGAAACCATTTTAGTCTATTCTAAAGAGCATCATTCAGTCTAAGAAAAATAGGGATTAGGGTTTCAAATCCCTCCCACACCCCAGAGGCTGAAAGTGCTTAGCTTGGGAGTTGGTTCAGATCAAACTTGTAGGGCCATACATCACTCTCCCCGTGGACTCAAACGTGCTACATTTATTTTCTATTGTAGTTAAAGAGTTTGGAACCACACCAAGGCCTGTGGAAGGACTTGATTCTAAATTAGTGACAAGGTTTTACAAAGAAAGTGTCTACAAAGCACGAAGCCCTGATTACATTACTCTAACATGCTTCTAAACCTAATATAGAAGATGCGTGCTTAAGTGCAACAATGATCTGTGTGCATATTACCTCCAATATGTTATTTAACTTATAATTGGCCCAGGTAGCCTCCGATAAACACTTCGGTTAATCCATTCTTCCAGAAAAACAGTCTTGATTTTTCACATTTGCTGGTGTCTATTCCTTAAATACTGCTAGTCTGGTTGGCTTCTGGCCGCTAGTGCTGAACTACTTCATGTAAAGTTGAGAAGAAATGCACAGAGTTGCTGGTTCAGCTCACCGCTGCCCGGGTCAGCCCAGTTAATATGATACGCTTTGTCTTTTTCTTTTTAATGAAGTCTTACTTTGTCACTCAGGCTGGCCTAGAATCCCTGAGCTGAAATGATCCTCCTGCCTCAGCTTCTTGAGACTCTGGGACTGTAGGCATATGCTAACATGCCTGGCTATATAATGTCATTATTATGCAAGAGACTATAGTCACCATGACAGCACGAACCAGCTACAAATAAGGAAATAAACCACAACTCAATCCTGTCATTAGACAGTGTCTAACTGTTACTGACATCTAGCCACAGATAATGTCTTTCAGACAGGAGGATTACCATTACAAAGATTAAACATCTCATAATTCATGTTTACAGCTCGCTGGATTATGCTCCAAGGAAAACAAGACATAAGATACAAACTTTTTAAATCCCTAAAATAAATGAATATGCAAATATTTTTACTGTATTAATACTATAGAAATATTATATAGAGAGAAAAGTAAAATCTTTTTGAGCTAGCATTTCTCGTTTGCATTGGAGAGCTTCAGCTGAACATCATAGTCTTAGGAGGCTCCGCCCAGTGAGCTCTGTTTATTTGGAGCAGAAGGTAACAAGTGAGGTGTAGTGAATTCTCCAATGGGCACCAATGTCAGTCAAAGTAGAAAACTTTTTGCACAACAACAACAACATTCCTAAAATCCATAATAGCAAAATGAATGCATCCAAATGTATGAAACCCCCCTGGATCCTGGGTTCCCTGGGGACAGGACTATGGTGGGCATCTGCTGGCCTTGACTCAGTGTCTGGAACTCAGTCCAGCTGCTCATTTGCAGAGTCGGTGGCCATGTTCCCGTTCTCAGTAACATGTAGGGAGAGGTAGAATCTGGCTGCCTGTGATCTATTAGAGGAAGTCTAAAAGTCAGCCTCTGTCGCCTGCTCCCTTGTCAGTGAGAGCATCCTAACCCAGGGAAGGCGGCTGCTGGCCTCTCGCTGGATCTCAGTCATGATGCTTGCTGCAGAGGTGCTGAGACCTCCTGTGTGAAAAGTAACCCCAGCCCCACGGTCTGCGCTGGTTGGCAGCCAGCGTTCCTTAATTCTCGAGTGTCGAAGAAGCACTCAATGTCTTAAAAAAAAAAAAAAAAAAACAGTTGGAGACTCACTTGGAATTAAACACAAGGGTGGGTAAATGTGACCCCAGTGACACGATCCTGGGCGTCCTGGTGCCCACTCTCCCCTTCCGTCCGCAGACTATCTCTGGATATCACCGAGGCAGAGCTGCAGTCACTCTTTGTCAGAACGAAATCGCTGCAGGAAAACATCCAGCGGGACCAGGAGCTGTGCCAACAGATGGAAGACTTCCTCCAGGTCAGTCCCTCCTAGCACCCAGCACTCCCAGCGGGCCTGCCTGTTTGATTTGTGGAGGCAGCAAGCGCCCAATCATGCTTTTACCTCACGTGAGTACAAGCATCCCCGCGCCCCACTGCCCTTTCCTGTCAGAGGATGTGCAGCGATGATGATCCGAGCGGGAGGAATGGCTTCTGATGACAGTGCCAGGGTCTTCTGACCACTCCTTCCCGCACTGAAATGGCAGCAGTGCAAGCCTCTCTCCCGGAGACCCTGCCTGGCGCCTTGAGATTTTTGATTCTGTAGCTTTCGTAATTTTGGAGAGAGTTCCACAGAACATCCAGACACCGGAGCACCTGGGCTGATGATGCTCCTTCTCCTGTTTCTACAGAAGAGTGAGAGCCATTGTACCCGTCGTGATTTCTGCTGAGAGGAGCAGGGCGCAACACAGCTTTGGTGCCCATTAGCACCCAAATATGTCATCAGCCCACAGGGTGTGGCAGGAGCCACTCTGAATAACATCAACAAAAACCAGTAGAGTGGATGTGTTTGTGACAGCTCATGGTGACTCACTAATCACATAGTCTGACACACTTTTTTTTTAAACCTTCCTTATTTAAAAACAAAGCCTGTACCTCCATCCTGTTGCATTCAGCCTTCCGTGAGACCCCCCCCCCCCAGCCATGGCAGGAGGCAGGGACGAATGCTTGCCCAGCAAAGTCTCCACTGCTTTGAAACCAAGGCCTCATGCCCACCAGGCAGGTGCTGTGCTGTGTTTGTGCCACCCACGGTGCGACTGCAACCCAGAGGCAGCTGCCATCTTGGAGCCCAGAGCAGTAGCAAGCCTGGTCAGGTGTATGAAGCCAAGCAGAAATCCAAGAGTAAGAACCGATGCGGTACATCAAAACTTAGATTCTGTTTGTCTCCTTCAGCCTCGTTCTTATTCTAACTATCAAGAGCTTACACTAAATGCTTTGTTCTGGAGATGCCAGGGCTTGAACTGATGGCTTTGCACATGCTAACTGCATGCCCTCCAGATGTAATCTTGTGCCAGATCTTAACATAGAAGGCTCCACTATAAAGACCCTGTTGCATTCTCCTCGATACTGGCTGCTTTTCAGTGCAACCTTGTTTTAGATCTTTAATATTTATTTATTTATTTATTTATTTATTTATTTTGGTCGTGTTTGTTTTAACAGTGCTGAGACTGGAATATTGTTCATGCTGGACCAGGACAGGACCTTAAACCAGCTTCAGCAGCCCTTACAACCTATATAAACAGAAGATGCCACACAGATGGGCATTTTCTAGAGTGAGATGGGGCTCCTGGGAGTGGGCCAGGGTGGGGCCACTGGCCCCTGGACACCGGTCAAAAGGTGATGCCCCTCTTGCTATGAGCAGCTCAGAGCTCCTCGAGGCTTGTGGCCTTGTTTTCTCATTTGTTGGGTGACTGGGTTTGCTTGTGTGCGGGGATAGGAACCCAGGGCCGCATACATTACTGGAAAGTCCTCCCAGCCCTCATGCGAGGTCTTTGAACAGAAAGGCGACAGAAACGCTTTTCTTCCATCTTTATTCCATCATTTTGGATCCCACTTTGGGTGAGACTTGGGCCTTGACTTTAGCTCACAGCAGGTCAGCCAGTTAGTGGAGAGTGCACAGGTTCATCTCAGAGCCACCAAACTGTTGACTCCTTGGCCAGAGCGACTTTGCTCTGGTTCTGTGCAGGATGCTATAGAATTTACGGCGTCAAACTCCACTGTGGCTGTTTTTCAAGCCGGTGTTTAGAGTGTTTGGTTGTCCCGGGTGCCGAGGACAACGTGGGCTCTGTTAGACTGTTCCTTCTTGGTGTCCATCCACCTGTCCGTCCCCACTGGGTCTGCAGCTAAGTCATAGGAGGTGTGGCCTCTTGTCAGGAGGCCTGTGCTTCTGCAGCTGTTCGCAGCTCTTTGCCCTGCAGAAGAATGACAGACAAAGCCTTATCTTTCTGTGAATACCCTCTTCTCTGTGAGGCAACGTCAGGAAGGCTCTCGCTGCCCCAGGCCATCAGCTCAGGCGGCTTCTCTCTCTGCTCTCACTTTCCTAAACTGTCTCGGTTTCCCAGTGCCCCTAGAATGTACCTGGTTAAGCAAAGGCTTTCTAAGGGGAAAGGTTGAATTGCTACACTTCTGCTGTGTGGCTGGCTGAGTGCTCCCTCCTCCCAGGAGGTCCCCCTCTTCCTTTCCTATACCTTAGGCCCAGCCCCTCACTCCAAAAGACCTGTTCATAGGTAGACTTTCTTAAGATACAAACATATGCGTCATTTCATGAAATAATTTGCTCCCTACTATTCCTTCTTATTAGCAAACATGGTAGTAATGACAGACATCCATGCAGTAGCTCAAATATTCCGTCCCTTTTCTCTCCACACACTGCCACCTCATTGTGGCTCAGAGGCCGTCGCTAACCTATATCAGGGAACTATGCTTCGTGACCCTTGGACGTCACCAGCCCCACTCTTGTCTTGGGAATGTGCTGGGGACACACAGTCTTCTATCACGCCCTGTCCTTTGATGAAGTAGCACTAAAATTCTTGGCAGCAGCCATACTCCAGAGGAGCCAAGGAAAGCCAATCAGGAAAGAAGGGATTGGGGTAGGACCCACCCAGTCTCCTAGGGAGTTCTGATACAGCCCAAACCCACTGCACGTGGGGTACAGCTGCTCTGGGAGCACCCCAGTCTTCCATCCTGGGCAGTAGGGATAGTGACCTAATAGTGTGTATTTGGGATTAAGTGTAGATCCCCTCTCAGCAGAATGGCATGGGCAGCTTGTCAGGACAAGTTAACTTCTGAGACCTTGGCCCAAAAGAGAGTCTGTCTTAAGAAGAGAGAGAGAGGAAAAAAAATACAGCAAAATTTCTAAATGACGACAAGCTGTTTCTCTCGGCAACTTTTCTAGAGGTCTTAAAGGTAAACTCTTGATTAATGACATGCTACATGAGGGTTAAGGCTCTGTGTTGACGTACTTAGAGACAAAATCTCGATGAATAACCCAGCTGGCTTTGAACTCAGTCTCCATCTCCCAAATGCTGGGATTACAGGTGTGCAAACCCCCCCCACCCCACCCCCCACGTCCTGCCTGCTTTAGTTGGTTTTGTGGCCTCTGGGTCTCAGGGAGGAGGTCGCCTTGTTCTCTTGAACTTTGGTTTGGGTTGCAGCCTTCCCTTTCCAGAAACCCGAACTGGAACCCTGGCGGCGTGTCCACCTCCACTGACCCTGTTTACCACACGTGTCCCTGTTTGTTTTCTTGTAGTTTGCTGTGGAAAAGTTGGCGGAGCTGGAACTCTGGAGACGGGAGCTGCAGGCCGAGGCTCACACCCTTATAGATTTTTTCTGTGAAGACAAAGAAACCATGAAGCTGGATGAGTGCTTTCAGATATTCAGAGACTTCTGTACGAGATTCAACAAAGCAGTTAAGGTATGGCTGGTGGCCCTGCCCTGTTCCCAGGGTCCTTGGGATTTTCATTTTCCTGCTTGCTGACCCAGTCTCCTGCCTGGGGCAGAAAGATGACCATCAGTTCTTTGGTTTCGGGACCGTCTGGCCAGGTGGCACGGCAGGCTCTTGGCAGGGTGATTGGGAGGTGGCTGTGTTGCAGTAGCAGGACCCTGGCACGGTGGCCTCTGTCCTGTGCTGCTCATACAGCATGCGGGTATGGAATACCCCAGAAGCATTTGGCGAGCCAACACTGCTCATGGTGGCAGGACTTGGAAGTTTCCTGCTCCTTTGGCTCTTTTTCTCAAAACCCTCCCTAGGAGGAAGTGTCAGCCTGCGGGGTGGGGGGACGTTGAGTGACTTAGAAGAGAGGCCTCTCTCTTGCCTGTTTCCAGAGCCACACACTGCTGTGTGTGGGTCAGCACCCTGGGGACCAAGCTGTCCTTAGCAAGGAAGGTCTCCCAGAGTGTGTGTGTGTGGGGGGGGGCGCTGCTGCCTTCACCATTCTGGCAGTGGTCCCTGAGTTGAATTCAGAAGCTAGAAAACTTCCCAGGTTGTTGGTCCTTGGCAAACGAAACATTTATCTGACAATGGGGACACGGCAGCCTCTCATCTGCGACAGCTTCCCTCTCGGGTCTCATTATTTCAGGTGACATTGAGGGACCAGCTACTCCTTGACTCATCTGCTGGACATATCTTATTTATTTACCTGCCTATGCATTGATTGACGGTGTAGGATTCAACCTGGGGTTTGCACTATTTCTTACGGACACTGTTCACATTTCTTCCGAAGCCCTTTGGGTTCCTCGCCACTCCCTTATCTGACTGAGTGAGACAGGCCGAGCTGAGCCTGCTGCCCCGTTGACACGCTTCTGTCCAAGCAGCGAGCTCAGCTGGGGGAGCCGTGGCGGGGGAGCCGAAGCCAACCCGACTCTGAGGCTCTTCCTCTCCATCTGGATCCTGTGAGGCCACGGTGGATGCTCTTAGCCCAGTTGTCATGAGAGACAGGGCCCGGACCACCACCACTATGTGAAGGCTTAAGATATCGATACCGAGAGTTTGGGGACCCTGGGGAGGCTGCGGCTGGAGTTGCAGGAGCCAAGACTCCCCAGGCAGGCTCCACAGGAACTTGGAAAGGAAAGCCCACTGCAAGAGGAAACTTATTGTCAAGTAAAAGCTAACAATAACACAGTTGAGGTGTTGGCATGACTGCACAGTTACATGGGCTTCCGGAACCAAAAGAAACTCTTGGGTTACAACACAAATGCAGCCGTGTCCGCATGCTTAAAACGCCTGCAGATTCAGCCAACCACAAATTGAAAATAGTGCTTAAAAATTACATCTGGGCTAAATGTCTATAGATTTTTTTTCATCACTCCTTAAACAGTGCATATGTAACTCTTACACAGCATTAGCTGTAAGCAATTTAGAGTCAATGTACGGCATATATGAGGCTATGCATAGGATATATGTAAATTCTATTCTATTTTGCATCAGAGACTTGAGCATCCTCTGATTTGGTATCCAAGTGGGAAACAGGAATAAGTCCCCACATAAAAGATCACACAGAGAGGCGTCGGCCACACTGAGGTCTGCATTCGGGTTCCGTGACTTTGGGAAAGGTTGATTGCTTTCCAGTCTAGAAGGCTGAAGGAGTTGGAAAGCATGCCTGTTTCTCTTCTCTGATTGTACGAATGGGCTCGCCCGGGCATGAGAGACAGAGCCCTCACCTCTGCCTCAGGCTGTGCTTGGCAGAGCCACCAGGGCATCTTTGTTCATTTATTTTCATCCAGAAGCACTCCAAGAACACAGTGAAGGGCACCTCTGGATGTCTTTAGCATATGCTTATATACCCAAATCAGTGGGAAATAGAGTGTTCTGCTTGAGAGTATATGTATGTTAACTTAGAAGAATGGATAGAGCCACGTGACCAGCTTGTGCAATTCTGGGTGCACTCTTAGAGCACCCATGGTCTCTACAGCCCTGCAGTGGCTTAGGTGGCTTGGCTGGTGTTGAGACTGCATGCACATGTGGAACCATAGCCCAGGTGGGAGGCTGGCCGCCGGGCCGAGGGATCACGAGGATCGCAGACAGGTTGCTGAGCTGAGCAAAGCCTAGATGCTCCTTTGTTGTCAGATCCATACGTTGCTTCGGGAAGTTTGCCCACCTTACACACACACACACACACACACACACACACACACACACACACACGCACACACAGAGGCAGTCTGTGTGGGACAGGACCCACAGCTGTCTATGAGAAAGTACCTCTCATTAAATGTCACAGTGAGTGGGCTTAGCATTGCACACGGGCTCTCTGCGTCTCATGCTGGCTTCTCTCCACTCTATTAGGACAATCACGACCGGGAGGAGCAGGAGCGGAAGCAGCTACAGAGGCTGAAGGAGCTGGAACAGAAGCGGCATTCCTGGTCAACTGGGGACCTCGGGGGCTTTGGCAGGAGCAGCAGTGAAAACGACGTCCAGATGCTTGCTAAGAAGGGCACTGAAGACCTGCCCCCCTTCCTGAAGCCCAGGCCCAACAGCCCCTCCTATCGGCCCCCCAACACCCGCCGCTCCCGCCTCTCCCTGGGCATCTCTGCTGACCGCGAGCTTTTGACCTTCTTGGAGAGTGCCACCGGCAGTCCAGAGGACCCCAACAAATTCAACAGCTTGCCCCGGAGCAGTCCCCGGCCAGCTCGGCCCACCCTCGCCTGGATGGAACCCAGAGAACCACAGAACCAAGGCCCTAACTTTATACATGAACCTCAGGCCTCAAAGAACCAGGAGAAAGCCCCTCACCCTGCTGGGCAAACTCGGCTTCCAACATCCTGGCTGGAGGAGCCTGCTTCTTCTCCTTTCCCGCTGGCTGGACGGAGCAGGCCGAGCCTCCGAAAACGGAACAGTGAACCTGTGGGCTTGGGTCCCACACAAAGCCCTCCACTCTTACCGTTGGATCTGGGCATTAGGGAGCATGAGCTGGTCACGGGGCTGACCCAGTTTGACCTCCAGAGTCCCAAGAGCCTGGAGGAAGCATCCCAACGGACTCTGAATGGCTTCTGTCCCACAAAGCTGCAATCTCCGGGGGACAGGAGTTCACAGCCCTTTGATGCTGGCGGTGACCACCTCCCACCCAAGGACACGGATCCCCAAGAGGTTCTCAACCCAGCTGGGGAGGATGACAGGGCCATCTCTGATGAACCCAGCAGTGAGGCGCTTGTGTCTGTGGTTGTCACCGACACCGAAGAGAAGGATCCTGGGTGTCTGTTATATGTCTCAGATACCACAGACTGCTCGCTGACTCTCGACTGCTCTGAGGGAACGGACTCCAGACCTGGCGGAGACAAGCGAGAGGAAGAGAAGGAAAGAGATGGCTCAGCATCCTCAGGGACTGCAGAGGCAGGAAGCAGTCAGCTTTCTTCCAACCCTGCCTCCAGTGCCCCTGGGGAGGCTCCTGCTCCAAAATCCAGTAAGAGTGAGACCAGCTGCCAAGGTGGCCTTCCGAAGGACAGACCCAGCAGAGGGAAGGATGCCATGGCGCCAAAGAGAAATTCCTTCAAAGAGGCATCAGCAGGGGCTTCAAAGCCTGTCACTGCCCGGCGCAGCCAAGGGGTAGCACCCAAGCCCGTGCGAACCTTGAACTCCTCCGAGAACGAGCATATGCGCAAGGTGGTCCCCATCTCCAAGTCCAGTCGGGGAGCAGGGCCCTGGAAGCGGCCGGAACTGACGTCCAGGGTTACCCCCCGGGAGACACCCAGCAGCACAGACACATCGCTATCCCGAAGGAGCTCGGTGCGGGGAACTTCTGACACTTCGCCCAGGAGGCCCCAGGTGAGTGGCTCTGGGGCAGAGGAGCCCAGGCTGCCCCGCTCGAGTGGCAGCGTCAGTGGACGGCCAGGGAAGGAAGCCCCGCTGCAGCCCAGAGCCTCGTTCAGGAAGCCTAGCGCCAAGCCCCTCAGAAACATCCCCAGGCAGAAACCTGAAGAAAACAAGGTCAGCAGCCCCAATTCTCGAGACCCCGAGAGTCCCAAGGAAGAGCCCAAGGCTCCTCAGACTCCGGGTGTCTCTCGAGCCCTTCCCCCCATCCCAAGTTTTGCTCGGAATACAGTGGCTTCATCATCTCGGAGCATGCGAGCGGATGCTCCACCCGCGGCCAGAGCCACGGGCCTCACCAGGACAGTGTCCCAGCGGCAGCTTAGGGTCAAAGGTGGCTCTGAGGATTCTGCCTCGAAGGACGGTGGCACACTGAAGAGGGCCAGCAGCGCTCGGGCCTCCAAGAAGTGTCCTGAGTCCACTGGGGGCTCAAGTGCCAATGTGGAAACCCCACTGAAGGGCAGAGGGACCACGGAACGATCCTCTCTCAGACTGAAGGACTCAGGGCAGGCCGCCCTCGGGAGGATCCTCCATCCCCTGCAGAAATGATGACGCCTGTTTGCATCTCTGCCTTGTGGGATTTTAGCTGCCAGGACTGGCTGCTGGGGGGAGGACACAGGCCAGTCTTAAACGTCTTGTTACACATCAAGCAATTCACTGGTGCCGCCTGCTAAAGGTCACGTCACTAAAGGTACACGGAGAGCTATAGCCTGCTGTGCGGACTTCTGCTTCGAAATCAAAGCTGAGAGTATCCTTATCCTGCACAGTGCTTTGTCAGGGGCTGGCACCTCCTGTCACTCATACTCAGGACCCCATCCCTAACTCCTGCCCCGAGACAAAGATCCAATGATAGTCTGGACATGTAAGATGACAATTCTTATGTAACAAGTAAAAAAAATTTTTTCTGGCCAGTTTTTATATATCAAAGACTTATTTTTTAATATTATAAAAATAAAAAAGATGTTTTAGTTCCTTCTTCAGAGTGAAATGCCTCCCAGGGGTGGGGGGATTATCCTTAATATGAAAATCTTTGTACCTTCAGCCCCCATGCTCTGCCTCTAGGTTCCATCAGCGTGTGTGTGTGTGTGTGTGTGTGTGTGTGTGTGTGTTCGAGGACACGCACAGCCCCTAGCCTGCGGTGGCCTCTCACAAGCTCTTGAGTGGTTCTAGGGTTGAGTCTGTCTCCTGGAGGAGAACTTCCTTCTGGCTAGCCTGGGCTCTCCTCCAGGGACTCTGGGTGAGGATTTTCTGTGACTAGGAGGGGTGTCAGATTTGTATGGGTGGAAGTCCGCTGTTACTGTGAGTTTAAGGGGGCCTCAAGGGTGTGAGGCCCGGGGGAGAGCCCACGGCTACCGGGAGGTTTGCCCTGAAGATAGGACCAGCTGTGTAGGGGGCTGGACTGCCCGCAGGCCATGCTGTGTCCTAGTGAGGAGACAGACAGCAGACTGCTCAGCTGAGCAGGTCCCCCCCCCCCTATTTGTGCAACGATGGCCACCCTTCCGCTTGCTCTGGGCGGAGAGGGACATGACCCTTTTTGGGGGTCAGGCTTCTTTCTCTCCTGGGGCCTCAGTGCCCCACCCCCAACCTGCTATTCTATTTGATTTTGCTTTTAGAGACTGGGTCTCACTATGTAGTCTAGACTGGCCTCTTCCTTGCAATCCTCCTGCCTCGGCTTCTGAGTGCCGGGATAACTGGTACAAGGCACCAGCTTAGTGAGACTTCTTGGTGTCAGCCTCTCTCCCTTGGTTCAGTGCTTTTCAAGTACAATTGAGAGGAGCCCAGTCGCGGTTGTTTGTTCTTTATAAATAGACTCTTACCCCGCCCCCCCACTGACTTCAGAAATCCTAACACTGGGGAAATTTGTACAGGAGATAGGCATTGTGCAGACAGAAGGTTTTACCCAATGCTCATTTCACTACTTCTCTATTAAACCCAGGAAGTAGGAAAAAAAAAGGCCTGAAATAAAAGCCCCGCCCCCTCCTCTCTGAGTCACTTCTTAGGGAATTGAACTCTCACTTTAGATCAGACACTGGTGAGTGGATGAGCTAGGTCAACGCGTCACACTTCGCGGTGACTGTGGATGCTGCTGTGGTCTCCTTTGGGGAAACCTCTCCATCTTTGTCTACGAACTGAGCTGCTGCCCCTGAGCCGCAGTGGCTGAACAGTCCAGCGGCACAGATAGGCTGCAGTCACCAGCTCTTGCTAAAACCGACCCTGAGCAGGAATGTCTGGGCAGCTAGGAAGCCCCTCGGCAATCTGTTACCCTCCAGAACCCTCCAGAACCAAGCAGATAAAACTGCTTCAAACAGAGGGTCTGCGGGTGAGTGGGAACGGATGAGAGAAGTCATATGCTTAGGGATTGGGGACGCTGAATGAGTAGCCTCATGGGAGGGTCCAGGGACCCATCCTTTGCTGTATTCCAATACCATGTCACAAGCATCTACTCTCCCTAAGTGTCTGTCTCCCAGCCCACAGAAGTGAGCCAAGGCCTTCATGATGGTTTCCAGCAATCTAGCAACTCAGTCGTTGTCCCGTATCTGCTCCTGACATGGCTTCTAGGACCCTCTGTGGAGGCTGAGGAGCCTCCAGAGAAGCCTGTTGCTATGGTGCTGTCAGAACACATTGACTGTGTGCTCAGGAAAGCAGTGGTATCTCCGGCCCTGTGCACACCTGCGTGAACACATGGTCACTCTCATACTACCTTTTATATACTGTAAGTTTGGAAGAATAATCAATGCAGCAGAGAAATGTAAAATATGTTTCTGCAAGTGTTTGTTGAGGATGAACTGAATGGATTATACGGTCCTTTTCTATGTGCTTTATGGAACAGGTAGCTTTAATAAAGTTGTTTGTAGGAGTTATACCTATGCTATGCCTTTGTAGTGTGTCTTAGTTGTCCTGACAGGAGGGTGTTTAATTTCTTTACCAGAAGGAAGGTGAGGTGCAGGAAGAAAGGGGAAGGGTGTGGAAGTCTTTCCTCCAAAGGCTCAACAGTCAGAATAAAGTTCGGTGGGATGTCTTGGTATTGGCTCCTACAACACACACATCACTAAGGGCTTGGGAGTGAGCTCTGCTGAAGGCCTGTAGGGATCCGGGCACAGGCTTTTCCCACAAGCCATTGCTGGAACACTTGATGCTCCTTGGAGCACTCATTCTAGGCACAGCCAGGCTTCGTGTGATCTCCACGGGGCCCAGCAGGTCCAGATCTGTCCCCATGTGTCCTCTTTGAATTGGGACACTCATTGGGAAATCACAGATCATTTCTGTGCCTGGCTCAGGAGTGAAGCAGAGGGAGGGAGGTATTGAACTTGAAATGTGCTGTGAGCGCATGTTTGAAAACGAGAGCATTGTGGGTAGGTGGCACCTCCTACCTCAGGGTCTCATCACATCGCAGTCCTAGCTGCTCTGAGAGCAGATAGAGGGAGTCCCCGGCATCAGCATCCAGGATTCTGCACATCCATGTGTCAAGCAGAGAGATCCTGAAATACTTCAGGAGAACCAGGAGTGCCTGTTCTGCAGTGTACAAATTCATGAACATCTGCTTCCAAAGGCGCAGTGAAGTCTGCCCCTTTGGCTAGGACTCTATTTTGTAAACTTAGCACATTTTCTATGAAACATTTTTAGTCTTTTATTATGCGTTTACTTGTGTTCAATTCCTGCTTGAAACTATGAGTTTTTGTTTTGTTCTTCCTCTTCCTCTTCCTCTTCCTCTTCCTCTTCCTCTTCCTCCTTCTAAATGTCCACAAACATAAACACCAAGCATATAATAAAATTCAAGTAAGGGACACGCTTCTGGTCATTCAGCAAATGCTTCTTAAAATAATGTGGGTTAGCGGCTCTGCAGACACCATGCTTACCATCCGCTGGGTGAGAATGTAGGTCAGACTGGCTACATGCCACAGCTGAGCACATAACCTGGAGAAGCCTTTTCTGGGGGCTTCGCCATCTCCAGTTTCCAGTTAGCATGTGCCATGCCTCACTCGGCCCCCTCAGTGAAGACGAGAGTAGACAACAATGGCTTTTTCGTCTTCCCGTTCAGAGCTCTGCAATGGAGCTTTTGCGTTTCTGTTTGGTAGAAAAGCTGACTGAGCCCAAAGATCACCACGGTCTTGGAAGCCTCTGTCCATGCCTAGACCCATGCTGTGACATCAAGAGCCTGGTATCTGTGGCCATCATCCTGTGGGGTGAAGGTGCTAGATCTTTCAATGAGGAAGTCTGCTTGAAGACCCCAGTGTTGGATTCACGGGAGCTTGGAATCTGGCCCTACGCTCTGCTCCTGGCCACCTCAGACTCTTCCAAAGGCCAGATCATGCAGACAGTGTCTAACCTGCAGGAAGATGTTGTTCTCGAAGTTTATCTGGGTTTTAGTTGAGGAATTGGGGATGCACTTTCCCTCGGTAATCATGTCTCACCCTAGAAGCAGTTTCTCAGAACAACCCCCTCTGCTATACATACATTCTGAATGCTTGCATCAGCCCTCTGCCTCCACACACCCCATCTGATGGAGGCTAAAGCCAAGATGGCGGCAGCATTAGGAGCTGAGGCCTCTGGGAAATGCTTAGTGTGAAGGTAGAACTTTTGAGTATAGGGTTAGTGCACTTACAAAAGAGCCTTCCACCGTGTGAGGACCAGTGAGAAGGCACCATAATGAATCAGGAAGTAGCATCTCCTCTTTTTTTGATCTTGGACTTTGTAGCCTCTAGAACGATGGGAAATTAATTCCCGTTTTTCATAAGTTTTTTGGTGTGTGTGGGATTTTGTTATACCAACCTGTATGGACTATGGTACTGTCTATAAGAGGGCTGTAACTGTGATATTGTCACAAAAAAAAGGAACTCAACATCCAGCCGCATTTCTAGGGCAAAGTACAGCATTCCATTCGGGGGCCTCAGGAGCATCTTCCCCTATTTCCTAACAGCAGTTGAGGCTAAGTCATGTGACCTGAGGGCACAAGTAATCAGTGATCTAACTTCTCCACTCACAGTCAGCCCCTCAGGACAATAGCAAAGACAGACAGAAGTGTAGAGCCCTTCTAGGCCAGCCCCAGGAAACGTGGGCAATTTCTCTGTGATTTTCTTTCTCCTGTTCTTGCTAAGACATTGCCCCCCCCCCCGAAAGGAGATTGCTCCCTGTTTTCCATTTTCCAGAAAGAAGGCTAGATTCAACTGTTTGCTGTCTGGGCACCCTCGAGAGGGCAGCAAGCGCGGCCGGAAGGTAGCCAGTGCTGCCAGCTGGTCGTCAGGCAGTGTTGGTGACAGACAGGGTGCTCCACGCGGACAGTGAGCTCTCCTTGGAGCCTTCCAGATCTGGGCACCCAGCAGTACCAGTTGTGCGGAGGCCTCCAGTGAATGCAATCATTGGGTCAGTGATTCCTACTCCCACCCCAGACCCACTGAGTCAGAATCTTTCCCCAGGAGCTTCTAGTTTTGAGCTTTAAGCAACTTCCTCGTGGCTCACTGTTCCTCTGGCCACCGAGGGAGGCCGGAAGGCTAGCTGGCCTCTCCGCTTCAGTCTAAATGTGCGTGTGCTGCTTGGACATCACTTCCTCCATTGATCAGTTGTTCTTTCTTAGAGCCTGGGCTGGACACTGCAGTGCCTCATTCCCCAGGCAAATTACAAAGTACTTAACCACAATTTTGAACCTGGAACTTTGAGTCACGCAGTGTCCCTGGGGACAACTCCCGGGGGACAGGAAGTGACATTTCACTCCATTTTTGCAGCAGCGGACCTTTAGAAGGACCAGAGCTTCGTGCATGAGCACGGTCAGCAAAGCTCCTCTCGGGGACTTTATCGCCTGGCTTCCCAGGTGCTGGAGCATCGCACAGCCTCGGTGGGGTCACCGGATTGTTTGAGAGTTTAGCTGGGGCTTCTTCTTGCTCACCGCATCCCTGGGGCTGGGCATGTCCCCGGGCATGATCAGTGGTGAGCTCACTTACAGGACGAGGGTGGGCACAGCTCTTCAGAGTGCTGGCTTGGCTTCTTGGGTAGGCTCCAGGTGCTCGCCGTAATTGTTTACTACTGAAGGAGAGGGCTATGGCTAGCCCCCAACCCTGAGCAGAAAGAAGCACAGACTCACCTCTTCCCAAGGCTGCCTCCCCACTTCCCAAAGCGATCACTCCCCTGCTGTAAATGGCTCCCTGCTGATCTGAAAGAGCTGCTGACAGACACAGACAGTCTTAGTCCTCTCAGGGACAGCCATTGTACGGACAAGCACTGGAGGGGACAAGCTTGAGTTCTTCGGATGAATTCTGATGGAAGCTGCTCCAGCAGAAAGAACAGTGCCTCCTTTCAGCTGCCGCTCACCGGTCGGTCAGGGTTATCGCCTGTTTCCCAAGGCCTGAGTGCTTCCTAGCAGCTGATTCATCTCGGGGAGGAGAGGAAAGCAGTGGGCTGCCTGCAGGGCTGAGAGAAAGACTGCAGAACCACCTTCCCGCCCCCGCAGGACCTCCCACTCCCAAGTTCAAGATGACTCCAGTACAATCGAAGCTGGCGTTGCTAGGCAGGCCGCCGGCTGACAGGCCCAGTTGCTCATGGCACTGTCCCAAGCCCCTGCTTTCCTCACTAGCTCGTAACATTGGAGTCGGGCTCCAGCTTGTTCCCCCCAAAGCGGACTCCGGGTTCAGCCACTAAGGGGGGAAAGTCCACTTGTCAACAGGGGAGTTCTGGGAGCCAGGTGGCCACCAACGCACTGCCTTCATGAAGCCATAGTACCAGGGTACGGCCAGCTGGTCTGTCCATGTCTGGGCGCTGACTTCAGCCTGGGGATCCACCTTCTGAGAAGGACACTCATGACAGAGAATGACATGGCCAGTCAGGTCTTCACCATTGTGTCTAAGGATACACAGCTGAGGCCACTAAGCTCATTCAGACTGAAAGAGTTTTAAGATTGGGGTGGTAGAACCATCTTATTTTATGTCTTCCAAAGATGACGACACTTAGGTTAACATCAAAGCTGTGTGTCCTCTCCCTAGGTGAGAGAACTCTGTGTCCCTTCTATCAGAATGTTCCAGCCCTTGTAGGACTGCCCCCCCCCACTCAATCTAGAAGTACCGGAAGGCCATTTTTCATGTGCAAGGGACGCATCCTGGGAAAGACGGCGGCACCTTCTCATGCGTTGGGAAGATGCTCTTGATGGCCATTGCCAGCGCATCCGCTCCCAGTGCTGCCTGCTCTCACCGGCACCCCGCTCTCACCTGCACCCCACTCCCACCGGCACCCCGTTCTCACCGGCACCCCGGTCTCACCGGCATCAGCTCCTGTGAGCACTGCCATTTACCTGCATGGCCTTGGCAAACTGCGCCAGGCTTCTCCGGCTGAGAACCACAGGTGGCTGCCCTCAGAGCAGCTCCACAGCACATGACTGTCTTGAAGCAGGATTGTCACTGGTACCAGGTCAGAGCCCAGATATGACACCCATATTGGGACAATAGGGGATGAGTGAGTCAGGCTGGCTCCAGCTATGCCTGCTGGATGGAAAATTTTTGAGAGACCTCCATGTGGCAGGCAGAAGGGCCAGAAAACTCCACAACTGCCCCATGACTGCACCCTTGATGGCATCCCTATGGGGCTGAGACCTTGGGCAGGTCACTGACCTGAAATACGTTTTATTTTTGTTTCCTCCTCCAGTGGCGAATTCAAGGCAACGTGTCATACCTGATGGTACCTAATAGCCAGGTCGTGCTGCATTTATCAGATCTATAAAAATACATTTGCTTCTAAAGCCCATGATCTCATCCTAGAGGTCAAAGTCTTCAGGAGACTTCCTCCTATTCAGATCTCCTAGAGTCCCTCTCTCCTGGGCAATGTTTGCCCAACATTTATAAGGTGCCCTCTATATAGCAGTGAGCACTGTGCCAGTGCCAGGAAAGGTAAAAGGTCAAAGCGTGTCCAGAGTTCAAATTCAAGTCAGCAAGTTCATTAGGATTGTGAGGAACAAGGAGGCCTCATGTCTGGGGCCGTGCACGTCATCCCAGGGTCACCTGCTTTCTCGTGGCTCTGAACTGCGTGCCCTCTGCCAATGTCGAACCTGCGTGCTCGGCTGCAAGCAAGTCAAGGCAGAGGGAGAGAGACGTTAGGGCCTCGGGTGAAGAGGAAGGCCACCCTGGGCAAGACCTCACGAGACCCCTCTCATTTTATACTGCTTGGGCCGCGCCAGTTCCATGTCTTCTTTAGACAGGTTTTCTCTGTCCAGTGGCGGGCAGGCTCAAGGGCCACGAAGGCCCTCACCCCGGGCATGGTTCTTGGGTGCTACGGGCAGCTCTTGTAAGAGTGTCAGGGACAGAGGCTGGAGAGATGGCTCAGTGGTTGAGAGCACTGACTGCTCTCCCGAAGGTCCTGAGTTCAAATCCCAGCGCCCACATGGTGGCTCACAACCATCCATAACAAGATGGGTTGTTAACACCTCTGCTGGGGTGTCTGAAGACAGCTACAGTGTACTTACATATAATTAATAAATAAATCTTTTAAAAAAACAAAACAAAACAAACAAACAAACAAAAAAGAGTGTCAGGGACGTCGAGTGTGTCCTCTTTACTTCTTCATGTTTCATTTCACCATGACAACCATGCCACCATGTCACCTAAGGTGCAAAGATCTCTCCCCTCTCCCAGCCTTTGCGCTTACCTAGAGAACCTGGCCATTGGAGACAAATGCGTCTGGCCAAGTCCCAACTTCACTGTTTACTAATGGGGTTATTATTTAAGCTTCTCGTGTGTAAAATAAGAAAGGCCACACTCACCACTCGAGCAATTAATACACTCGGAAACGTTCTGGAACACAAAAGCTGCTGAGTTGGTGGTGACTTGGCTGTCCGGGAACGATTCACTGAGTACGTTGTGACTAGCCGGGGTTCAGCACCACGCTGACAGGACACCCTGAAGAAAAGCTGTGGAGGCTAAATGGCTTCCGCTCCTCTCTCTCACAAATGAGAAACACTCCTGAGATAAAAGGACTCTGGCTTGGCATCTACTTCCAGAGAATTTCCAGAAGAAATTCCAAGGTCTAAGGGCAAATTTGAGCGTAGCAAACCACGGCTTCTCGTGTGTGGCTACCCACACGTGACGCATGCTTCCAGTGACCCATCTTTAAAGTTCCGAGGTCACATCCTAGAGACCTTACTTTCCTACAGTGGCCTCAGTGGGGAGGGGAGGGAGTCTATGCCTCAAGTCCGGGTCATACCTGCCCCATCCATGTAGACTCCTCCTGCCAGTATGTCCCATGGGGCCTGGCAAATCGCTTCAGCCACTCGCTAGTTCTTGAGTATAGGTGGTCCAGGGTCAGCTGATCAGCCTGGCTTCCTGCCAACTCAGGGTGGGGCTGAGTTACTAAGCCAGTCTCTTATTTCCCTTTAAGTTCCAGCAGTCCCCAGGTTGGGGATATGGCTGGTCCCTTGTCTTTGTCACTTAGAGTACAGTAGGGAGAAGGAAACTCATTTCAAAGGGGCTTTGATCTTGAATGCTATGTGTCTTTGACCACTTGGCCTTCTTTCCAAGAACAAACTGGGAATGTTACTCTGTTACAGATTTAACACCCGTGGGGGAAGAAGACTGCTGACTCCTTTCCTTTTCATTCTGCTGGTTGCTAAATCGACCTTCTCCAGAGAATTCTTCCAGACATTTGCATCTCTGGCTAGCCACAAATAGAACTACTGACATGTCTGTCTTACCCGTGTCAGTAAAGGACTGAGAAAGAATGCACACTCTAGTCTGTGCTAGCAGGCATTCCCAAGTACAGCAGCTAGCTGGGGAGACGGCACACTGGGTAACGTGCTTGCTGTATAAGCATGAAGACCAGCGTTTGGATCCCCAGCACCCATATACAGAACCAAGTGAGCGAGGAGGTCTGTGCTCTCCGTTCTGGAGGATAAAGACGGGGAGATCCCTGGGGTATAGCCAGTTTATAGCTGTCAGTGTAGCCAGATGATGATCTCTAGATCTGGGGAGAGATCCTGTCCTCCAAAATAAGATGGACAGGATAGAGGGTGATATAGACTTTTGATCTCCATATGCATGTACACAAGAACCTGCAGTACACGCGCGCGAGCACACACACACACACACACACACACACACACAGACACTTGCAGACACACAGAGCAGACAGACACAGACACATACACACAGACACGCACACACACAGATACACACACACACACACACACACACACAGACACTTGCAGACACACAGAGCAGACACAGACACATACACACAGACACGCACACACACAGATACACACACACACACACACACACAGAGACACTTGCAGACACACAGAGCAGACACAGACACATACACACAGACACGCACACACACAGATACACACACACACACACACACACACACTGTGCCCGTCTGTGGTGTTAGAAGCTACTCTTTGGAGGGTAAGTCATCATGTGGAAAGGACAGGTGGGAAGGGGCTTCTGTGATCTGGGAATGTTCTGTGCTGATTCCATGGGCATTTATAGGTTCTGAAAAAATTATTTTGATATATACAATTTCATATATATTGTTATTTAATAATAATAATAACAATGACACAACAGCATATGATTCATGAAGGACCTGGGGGTTACTAGGAAGAGGAATCCATTTGGAAACCTGCTTCTCTGAGGACTTATTGTTCCACCTCATCTGCTAGAAAAGGACGGTCATAAACTTTGGCCAGGGCCCACGCTGATACCTGTGCAATTCTCCTGTCAGCAGCTTTATGGACCTGAGGTCCCAGCAAACTGTTGACATCAGCATGGTCTGCCCACACAGGGCAAGGGTTCTGGATCGGCTGCAGATAGAGCCAGTGAACAGGCTGTGGGAAAGATGGCCCCTTCAATCCCTTCCTCTGCCTCAGTGCCGAGGTGACATCATATCCTCCAGCTAAGATCCCTCCCACCGCAGCCTGGGTGCTGCTCTCACCTGTCCAGAGCCGGTGAGCTCACCTGAGTTTTGAGGCCGTTGTCCTGGAAAGAGAAAAACATTCAACAACACTGTGACAGCAGGACAGAGCCTCCCCACCCACTAGGAGACCTGCCCCTTGGACTGCACACAGGCACAGGACACTACTTCAGACGGGGCGCCCATGGGCTAAGACAAACACAGCCAAGCCCTTCAAAACAAACGAGAGGGAACACTGTCTTGAGAGTTTGGAAGACGGAGCTTTGGCAGGGCCTGGGACAGGAAGGTGCAGAGGGGGGGGGCTAGAGCAAACCTCTCTTCCTCTCCCGTGTGTGAGGGTGTCTAGCTGAGCTTTCCCTCCCTCTAAAGCTTCAAGATTCTAAGCCCTCAGGTGGGGAAGTCATTTCTAAGACCTCTCCAAAAGAGAGAGTAAAATTACCGTTGCCCTGAGGAGCTCGGGGGTCTCGGGTTCGCTGGTTGGAATTGGGTGGCCTTGTTTTGGGTGGTACCATGGCAGCACAGGATAAAGCCGACAGCAGTGTACAATTGTGACCAGGCTGTGCAAAGCCCTTCCAAGCGGGTATTACTGCATTTTTACCCTTTACCTCTAATCTCCATTCCCATTCTCTCCCCGGCCCGCACCAGCTGTAAAGTATCCGATGCCTGTTCTTAGAGATGTGCGTGTTATGGGTGACAATGAGCAGGTATCTCTGTCCCAAACAGACAATAGCCTCGAGAGTAAACACCACACAGTTTGGGGGTATTTTTTGAGTTCACGCAGATGAGTCAGGTGTAGTGGCCCATTCCTCTAATTCCAACCCTTAGGAGGCAGAGGCAGGAGGATCACAAGTTCAAGGCCAACTTAGACAACCTAGGAGTCTGGGTACCAAAAAGAACCCCAGGAGACTTCTATAACTGGGAGGGCGATGCGAAGCTCCTCTGCTCCTTCTCTGTGCACGTCTCTATGGTCTTTCTGTTTGCCGAGTGCACATCCGCTTGTTGACTTACTGACGCTGGGCGTCTTTGAATGTGACTATCCCAGTGCTTCCTACACATCCTCCGACAGCTAGACACCTGTGTTCCTCAGAGACCACACCACGACACACAGGCCCGCAGTGAACACAACCACACTTTTCTCCGAGGACCTTCGAGGGAGGTCCTCATTGAGTAAGACTCCATTCTTGGTCACCAAGCACTGCCAGATAGCCTGGGGTCAGCGGCGGCTGAAGCAGCGGCGGCTGGCGGAGCCAGGCAAAGGGCGTGCAGAAGAACAAGAGCTATTGTTCCGGCTGCTGGGCTCTTTGAGAAAGGTCTGTGTTTTAATTGGTTAGCCCTTACTCTAAGAGCCACGGCCCGCTTAAGCCATGCAATGGTTTATAAACATGTGATTCCAAGCTACTAGTTCACGGCTGTCTCCCCTCCTGGACTGAGCCCCTCCAGGGCCGGCCTAGTGCTTTCCCACAGATGAGTTAGACTGTGCGTCAGACAAAGCCAGTGCAGCCGCGTATCAGGGAGTGTGCTTGAACTCGTGGGGGTGGGGAGGGGACAAATCAGAAGCAGAAACAGGGTCGGCAGGGGCGGCACAGTACAGGGCAAGAATGGCTGAGACGTGGCCCTGAGGGGCTCTCTCAGAGGCTGGCGCGACCAGGCAGGAGTGAGAGTGACTGTCCCTGGCGTTATCCCAGGTCTGCCTCCGATCTGCAGGTGCAACTAAGAACCGTTCTGAACTAAGTCCTGCAGCTAATCTAGATCCTTCCTCTCTTCCCTCCTCTCCGTTCTCTTGCACTGAGCATTATTGTCGAGTCAGCCATGAGCCTGCAGACCACAGGAGCTCTGCAGGGATCCCTGCACAGCAGGTGAGGGGCAGGCCGGTAAAGCATGGTGCAAGGAGGGCTAAGAGACAGAAACCAGCCGGGCCTGATGCCACAGGGTGTTAACCCCCGGCACGCAGGAGGCAGAAGCAGGTGGATCGCTGTGAATTTGAGGCCAGGCCAGTCTACAGAGTGAGTTCTAGGATATCCAGGGCTACACACACACACACACACACACACACACACACAGAGAGAGAGAGAGAGAGAGAGAGAGAGAGAGAGAGAGAGAGAGGGAGAGGGAAAGGGAGAGAGAGAGAGAGAGAGAGAGAGAGAGAGAGAGAGAGAGAGAGCGCTAATTTGGGCAGAGAGGAGGTCAAGCCACCTGCACACAGGGGCCTGCTGTGTGAGGGCTGAGCCTGTCAGAAAGGTAACAGGTGACAGGGGCTCTGAGTGACACAGCTTCAGATGCCTCTGGACTGTGAAGCCAAGACACAGGGTAGAGAGAAGGCAGGCGACACTGCCCCCGGGAAGGGTAAGAAGGAATGCAAGGGTCAGAAAAGCCACACGGGCTGTCCTGAGGCAGGAGCCCACTGAATGGGAGCAGCAGAGTGACCGAAAGTCAGCCCCTGGGGGATGGTCTGAAGTCCTGATGAGCAGAGAGAGCCAGGCTGGGTGGGTGGGGCTCTGCCTCAGCGTGGGGGGTGGGAGGCCATGCTCCCGCCTGAGGCTGCTGAGGTGGGTGCACAGGAAGTCCTAGAGGCCCAGTGTGGGGAGGGGGTAGTGTCGGTGGCCGCCAGGGGAGCCGGGCTGCGTCCCAGACCCCAGAGTTCTTCATGCTCATAGAAGGGTGTAGAAATGCATACCCTGGGGCGTACTGGGAATTGACACATCTGAGGTGACTGATGGGGACTGCTGAGAAACCGCTCTGTGAGTCAGAGAGGTGCCTTCTGACCAGATTGGGGTGGGGGGGACAGTCTCCAGTCCCAGAAAACAACTGTGGGCAGTGCTGTCCAGAATTGAAAGGAGGTCCCCGGACAGGTGGCCGGCCTTGCTGAGAGGACAGAGGACTCCACCTCCTCTAGTCTCAGAGAAGGCCCCGTGGCCTCCCCCATACCCTGAGGACAGAGGCTGTCACACGTGCTAGACACAGACCCAGGCGAGCTTCTTTCTCTGTGAGCTTGACAGCCGCAGGGCCTCACCACAGCTCTGCACAAAGGCCCTGGTAAAGCTGAAACTGTGAGTTCAGCCTCACAGGAAAGAGTAGAAGCGAGAAGGCCCATCTGGACACCGCCGTGTGCAGGGCGCTCCAGCAATTATCCTCCTGTTGGCTTCAACCTTCCTCAGCTGCAATCTTTCTTCTCCACCCTTCACCAAACTGGCCTTTCAGGCTCCGCGGCCCAGGTGAGAGTGGTAGAGGGTGCCCGGTCTGCAGCTGTGTGGTCCTCCCCCTCAGTCAGCTTGGATTTGTTTGTTCCCATTGAATCTCCTCTGTCCCTGACCAGCAGGCTCGCGACCAGGTGGCTGAGTTGCAAATCTGCGTTGCTTCTGCAGGCCCCACACCCTCGCCCCTCCCCCATCCCCACAGCATCCAGGAGCAGAATCCCCTGAGGCTCCATCGTGGAAAGGTCCTGGAGTCTGTGTGATCCCTGAAACCATACCTGACCAGGAAACACAGACTCTAGCCAGTTTCCTGGCAGGAGAACTCCTGCTCAGGACTGGTGCCAAAAGGATGGGGATGAGGCTCTGTGGGTAGAGGGCTGGCCCAGCCTGTACCAAGTCCTGGGTTTGGCCCCCAGCACCAGATAAACCAGGTGTGGTGATGTGTCCCTGTAATCCCAGGACTCAGGGTGTGGGGGTAGGAAAGCCAGAAGTTCCAGGCCATCCTTAAGTTACACAGCAGCTTCAAGGCCAGCCTGGGCTACATAAACTCATTCAAAGGACGGAAAGAAGGAAGTAGGGGAGGAAGAGAGGGAGGGAGGGAGAAGGGAGGAAAGGAAAAGGGATGAGAGGGAGGGGGAGGGAGGGAGGGCTCCCTTTAAAGTCAGTCTTCACCCTCAGGCTCACCCTTCTGCGGCCTCCTCCACCACGGGAGCCCTTCCTGAAGGAAGTCTCGGTATGCCAGACACCTGTGGGAACAGGAATGGGGACATTTTCAGACCAATTTGGTTTCTGTGAGGCGAAAGTAGAGATGCCAAGAGCATTGGGAGGCTGTTGTTAATAAAGCTGTGACAAATTCTGTTGGTTTCTCTCAAAGGTCGCTTACTCCTCTGTCCTCTGTGGGCCTGGCTTTCTCCCCCACCCCTTCTTCCTCTCCCACTGCCTACCTTCCCTGAGGGAGGGAGGGAGGCCCTCAGTGAGGAGTCTCTGAGGGATACAAACCACAGCAAAAGTGCCTCAGGGAAGCCGGGAAGCCTCCTGAGCTTCTGGGAGCTGCCTCTTCCCCTGTTAGAGCACCTTGTGCTGCCAGGGGCAGGCCCGGCCATTTAGATGCTAAACACTGGCCCTTGTCACAGAGGGTGCAGGCCTGGGAAAATGGACTATTCAAAAGGAGGTTGTTGGTTAGAGGGGCAACGGGTGTCCATGGGAGCAGAGAGCTATGTGTTCCCTCGGCTGACAAAACCTTTGACCTCATTCCTCAGAGGTCTAATATCTGAAGCTCAGCCGTCTTCTGTGTCTGCATCTGCACCATTTTACCATGAGTAAGCCAGACTGTTGAATTCCTGGGTCTATCTGAAGCTCAATCAGAACAGGAAGAAAGAAGGAGGATACGGAAGCAGCCAGAAAAGGAGGCGAGGAGACGGCAAAGCCATTTTGAATTCTCAGGGAGACTTTAGATAATTGTGTGTGTGTGTGTGTGTGTGTGTGTGTGTGTGTTCCATTTGTATTTCGAGGCTAGCACCTGTTTACACTGCACAAGATCAAGTCACCGACACTGAAGACCACACCTCCAAATCAAATTAACCCAGAGGGCACCACCATCTTAGGTTCGCTGCTAGGCACGTCTTGGGCTCTTTGCACAAACCCACAGATCACACATGTAGACCATTTGGCACAGTGTTCACCCATCTGGCTCGGCCACAGTTGGATTTCTCAACAGGGCCTCCCGGATGGTCAAGGAGAACTTGAAGCCCTACCGGGCTCTACAGCAAATGAGTAACTCAGCAGTTCTTCCGGCCTGAGGCAGATGACGTAACCTCTCTGTGTGCCAAAGGCAGGAGAGATGAGTCACAGCTACCCTCCTTGTTTGTCTACTCTGTCACTGCTCGGTCTGCTTCAGTCCAAGGCCAGAGGTTTGGCTATTGTCTCAAGTTTGGCAAAGTCATCGAAAGGGCACTTGATAGAGCTCGTCAGTCAGCCAACAGCTGGCCTGCACCGAGGTCCCCTTGGGTGTCCGCTACGGCTCTGGCATGAGTGATGGGATGGGAGAGACAGTCTCAACTCCTTTTCTTGCCTTACTAGTGGGTGTGTAGGCAGGGGAAGAGGAGATTAAATCACGCATGCGCTTTGAGGCTGAAATGAGTCCAGCGATTCAATAGGCCCTTAAAGGGTGACCCGGGACACTAGCCAAGAACTAATCATGGGACATGATATACAACATCCCTTTGCCTGGGCATCCCTTTCCTCCCTGTGGAAGAGAACACTGGGTCAGGGCACCTTGAGCCTTATTCTATAGAGAGAAAGTAAGGAAAAGCGTCAAACATGGTGTTCTGTGGTTGTTTCTGCCCAGAGACTTTCCCCCATGGCTAGAGCTTCTAGTAAGAAGTGACTTTGATAAAAATTAAAAAAAAAAAAATTTCGTTCATCGATGACAGGAACTCTCATCAATGAAGAAAAAAGATAAGCAGAGGAGGAGCCCGGGCACCAAGCCTTGAACTCTCCAAGTGGCGGCATGCCCCCTCTGCCCTCTGTCTTGTCGGAAACCCTGCGTGGGAGGCAGAACTGGTAGTTTGGGCAGCGGGACACAGGCTGGGGCAGAGCCTGGAGAACTGGGAGCAAAGGGACCGAAGGCCCTGGAAAAAAGGACTTCCAACGCTTTGAGGGTCCCGGGGAGCCAGAGTGCTCCCAAGCCACTTGCCACATTCTAACGCCACCACAGCAAAGCCCTTAGCATGGCTCCGCCACAACCCAAGGAGCAGATCTGGTTTTGCTGGGTGCTCTCAGGACCAGCCCAAAGGGGAGCAGGGTCTGCCACACCAAGAAAAGCTTGCTTGGCCCAAAGGACCCGTTTAGGCCTTGAGAACCAGAGATGGGAGGAAGGAGTGGAGAGCCTCCACCTTCCCTCCTGGAACACGCAGTGACTAATAGGATTTCTTTTTCTTCTCATAATTCATAGGGTCACGTGCTGCTTAGGAAGAGGGACCCCATTCCCCGGAGTCTGGCACTGTGACCTTTGTCAACTTCAACAAAGTATAAGACCGGGAGGTTCATCCTGGTTATGTTCCCCCTCCTGAGCCCCACAAGAGTGATGTCCACTGAGGAAGTGACAGTGCCCCGTGCCCTTTCACTTTAGGGGGAAAGGGAAGCCACCCCGGGGAACTTTGGCTCCCATCTGATTCACGCTGGTTCACAACAGGGCGGCTGAGCCGCAGTGAGTAAGCCAGCGGTGAGCTAAGGCGAACCAATCACACAAGCTCCTGGTCACACTCCTGTGACACCAGGCCTTCGGCTGCGGGGCCCACGACTGTGTAAGGAGCTGGGCCAGGAGCCACAAAGACGCCGTGAGGGAGTGGCCCGCTTCAGGGTTTTGATAAAGATTAATACTAAGGTCAATAGTAAGCCATACTATGACTGTGTGCTGGCCATGTGACCAGCCTGAGGAATTGAACTGCAGAGGAGGAAGTCATAGCATGGACGGCCTGACAAGTCCCCGGGCAGGCACTCGGTCGGTCCCCTGGCTGAGGGACTCAGGGGGCCAGGGAAGTTAGGAGCTGGCGCCAGCCGTGGCAGTCTGGGAAGCAGGCGGTTTTTTCTGTTTCAGATAGCACAAAGAGAGGGGTTTTTTGGAATTATGGAAAGGACTAGAAAGTTCTCGGACTCACCTCGGTAAGATTTAAGCATGGTTAAAGAAACTTCTGCCTGGGCTTCTTTATAGAGAGGACCAGAATGATCATCTGTAGTTAAAAGAGATTCTTGAGGGATTTTGACCTGAGACCCTAGACCTGGCAATGTTCAGTTGCCAGAGACAACTGTGTCCAAGGAGCCCTAAAAATGTCTGTATGAGTCATGCATGGATGCACTCACGGGGAAAAGTGGGAGGGGCTCTTTAGTTGAGTGGGCGTGGCCTCCACTCTACCTTTGTTTCTCAGGGTCACAGCTTAGAGCTGTGCTCTTGCTCAGCCCCAGGGAGCTCTGCCCACACCATGCTTGGACCACCAGACCAACTCTGACTTTCTTATTTTTAATTTCTTGTTTGTTTTCTGAGGTAGGATCTTGTTATGTAGCCCAGGCTGACCCTTAAACGCAGGATCCTCCTGCCTCAGCTCCAGAGTGCTGGAATATTGAGCACCTGCCAGACTCCACATGGAGCCCAACTCCTGCTTTTAAAGGCTCAGTATAACTTCATACGGATTTGGGGATTTGGGCTCATTTTCAAGAGCAACCATTTCAAGGTTGAGCCCAAGGAAGGTCAAGTTGTACAGCATTCCGTTTCTGAAGGTGAGATTAGCAATCGGTCTTTGGAACATCCCTCTCCTTAGACGGAGGTACATGACATGGCCAGTGCCAACCTCGGAGGAGCTGGGGAATGTCCCTGGGAGATGTACGGATCCGGAAGTCTAAATGTGCTGGGGTTCAAGAGTGTCCTGCAAAGTTCGCGCTCTGCAAAAGCATTCTCGGTGTGACCCAGCAGACTTGGAAGCAGACCTTTTCAGAGAGACAAGGTCTTGGGCTGTGCCCTCAGAAACAGATTAGCACCCGTCCGTGGGACTCAGAAGTTCCTGGTAAAAAGATGAATTGAACCCTTTCCCTAGGCCTCAATTCTCCCTTCTAAGTTCAATCTTGGAATGGAGCATTGAGAAGTTCCTTTCCTGATGCCAAGCTGGTAAGCTTGTCCTTCCGGCCTTCAGAACTGTAGAAAACAAGTCTCTGTATCGGCTCTCGTGCCTGTGGGGGTCGGCTCTCCCGCCTGTGGGGGTCTGCTTCAGTGACACCGAATACAGAAACTGATGGCCACCCCTCCTTGTTCTCCTGTTTTGAATCATCAGGCCCTTCCATGAGTCTTAGCTAGGAGTTGCAAAGTGCTCTACCCTCTGAAGATACACATACTGGGGACTTGTTAGCATGCATGACGCCCTGGGCCTGATGCTTAGCATTGCATACATGAGGGTATATGCCTGTAATCTCAGCATTTGGTAGGTAGAAGTTAAGGATATAAAGTTTGGTGCCATCCTAGGCTATGTAGTAAGTTTGAGATCAGTCTAGCTACATGAGACCCTGTCTCAGACAAAAAGAACCAACTATATCTTATTTATATGTATGTGTGTGTGTATACATGTATGTATATATTTGTGCTTGGGCTGCAGCTCAGCAGCAGAGTGCTTGCATAGCATGTCTAAGACTCTTGAGTTCAGCCTAGCATTGAAAACACACGCATGTGCGTGTGCAAATGCACACACACATACACATGATACATAGATACATACACACAGAAACACAAAGACACATAGACACAGATACACATACAGAGACACATAGATACACAGAGACACATAGACAAACACATGCATGCACACATGTGTGCAGAGAAAGAGTGGGAGAGAGAGGGAAAGGAGAGAGAGGGAGAGAAGAGAGAAGGAGAGAGAAAGAGGGAGAGAGTGAGAAAGGAAGAGGAGTGAGAGAAAATAATGTTTAACTAGAAAAAAGCCTTAAATCTCACTACGCTTCCCCTCCGGTACCCTCCCCAGTCTCCAGGGACCACTCGTCTACATTTAGTTGACTCTGGGCAGTCACATGTGAGAGAGCATGTGGCCCTCGTCCTTGACATTTGTCGCATTTTACTGACCACAGTTACATCCACTTTACTGCAAACACCTGGGTTGTGTCTGTCTTTACAGCTTCCTAATCCTCCGTGGTATATTCATACCATATTCATTCTTCTGTCGAGAGACACTGAGGAGTGCAGCCTGTGAGGGTTTAAGGTAGCTCCCTGTGGCGCCCCTAGCCCTAGCCCTGCCTCAGTGAGGTTCATTCTGTCACTCGCTGCTTAAACTCTTCCTTTTACTTATCACATTACCAGCTTGTATTATATCCTGGGCTAATGAAGTCTTTCTTTACAATTTTAAATGTAACAGCTTCTCTTGGAACTTTTCTAGACCCAAGGTCCCCCTCTCTTGTCTGGTCTGGCTGATTCTCATCTAAATGCATCTAAATGTCACCCGTCTGGTCTCCTTCAATGTGACTCTTTGTGTCAATAAGATGTCAAGGCAGCCCCCTATTGTGACATTTGAGCGAGTCTCTGGTTAATAAGACGCTCGTGTCAGAATCGGTGATTTGTTGAGAGCCAGCTGGGTATAGAGCTTTAATAAAAACCCTTCTATTCTCTGGGTTCCTTGAGGTAATCAGAAGGGAGCGATCCAACAGGGCTATTCTTCCCCAGGAAGGCCTGGGTCACTTCTGCAGAGCCTGTGAGGCAGAAAGGGGAAGTGCTTGTGCTGGCGCGTGCGCACCTAGCTTCTGTCGCTATTCTGTAACTTTGATGTGTCTCTTTTGCCCCAGAACTTGGCATCAAATTCCCATGTGTCCAGAGCTGCAGTTCCCTGGCACACTGGCTGGAGGGCCTGGGCCTCCACAGTGTGAACTGAGAAGTGGCATTTGTTTTGCTCGGTCTGGAAGGCACGCTCTGGGATGTGGTGTCTTCTCATGTCTGGCCCGGGCGGGAGGGGTGGGGGAGCGAGTGCTGTGGCCTCCTTCTGCCTACGGGCAGGGCCTTGTTCTGCCTTCTCCTCAGAACCTGAGTCCTCGTCAGCCATCTGAGCCGGCCTCCACCGGCCAGTCGGACAATGGCGTCTAGATGGACATTTCTAGGGAATGGTAGATTCTCCAGTGAAGCCTGACCTTAGGAAGGTTCAAAGGTAGGGCTTTAGACTTGAAGTAGGAAGCACGCGCATGCACGTGTGCATCTCTCTCTCTCTCTCTCTGTGTGTGTATGTGTGTGTGTGTGTGTGTGTGTGTGTGTGTGTGTGTGTACTTAGGCTCATGGAGGTCAGGGGTCAACATTAAGTGTCTTTCTTAATCACCCTCTTTGTTTCTAAGTTAGGGTTTGTCACTAAGCCTGGAGCTCACCCATCCCATTAGACTCTCTGGCCAAACCCCAGGGACTCTCTGGGCTCCACCTCCCAAGGGTTGGGATTGCAGGTGTTCAGCTGTCTGTCTGTCTGTCTGTCTGTCTGTCTGTTTGCTTGTTTGTTTGTTTTTAAGTGGGCGATGGAGTCAAACACGGTCCTTGTGTTTTCCCAGCAAACACTTGCCAACGGAGCCATCTCTCTCCAGCCCTGCGAATTCGTTTCCTGGTTCCTCTACAGCATCAAACTTTTACACTCCTACCAAAACACAAACACAAACAAACAAACAAACAAAATCCCCAACATGCTAACGTCAAGGTGGCATAATCTAGGACTGTGGGTTGAAATGCATCACCTCAAAATGTACATGTTCAAGACCTTCAAATGTGACCCGATTTGGAGATGGGTCGCTACTGACGGAGTTAGTTGAGATCCCGCTGGAAGAAGGTAGCTCCCACATTCAGTGGAAGATGGGCAGAGCTTGGCCGCGCATCTACAAGTCAAGCCCACGGTCACCAGCAACCGCCCAAAACTGGGAGCCTCCCTCCCAGCCGCTGAGGAAGCAGCCCTGCCAGCCCCTCTCCCTCAGCTACAGGGAGGTATTACACTCACTCTGCTCTGTTGTTTTGGAGTTTGGATTTGGCTAAGTTGCCCCGTTTGTCCTGAAATTCCTGGGTTCAAGCGATCCTCCTGCCTCGGCTTCCTGAGTAGCAGAGGCGTCAGGTCACGCAACCACAACCTGGGTCTATGTTTGCATCTGAGCGAGCTTGTGGTGAAGATGGAAACCAGAATCTCACCAATGCTGAGAAGGCTCTCTGCCCCCGAGGCACATCTTCAGTCCTGCATTTTCCCTGTTTAGACCACAGGGTCCACGTTACTTACTAACCGCAAACTTGACTTCATACCTCTCGGAGCCGCTGTGTGTTGTTGACTCCACATATGGAGGGCACTATAAATTGGCCACCGGGATGCTTTTTCCACAGGACACTCAAAGCAGCACATTCTGGGTTCTTTGGACACACCTGTTGGAAAGAGGGGGTGCTGTCTCAAAGCCACAGCCTGGGCTGAGAGCGCCGCTCTGTGGTCCAGCATTTGTTGGGTGTGTGAGGTACTGGGTTCCATCGAAGGGATGCTGAACTACAGTTAGGCCATCTCGTAAAAGATTCCTAAGCAAATGTCAAGTGTAAAACTGGACTCTAGACCAGCCCTAGATCCCTACACAGTGTGACCCTGAGTCAAAGGTTAACCGCTTCGCGTTTAACTATTATCTTCCCCTGGTTGCAAACAGCTAAACAGCTTCTGTAAACAACACTTGCTTTCTGTATACTCAACTGCAGTTGGTTGCCCTTCCAGCTAACTGCCTGGGGCAATCATGTCAAGGTTTAAAAAAAAAAAAAAGACTCTTATTCAGGCCTCTTGGGAGTTTTTCTCTTTAGGTACTCTGGAACACATCCCTCTGCCAGGAAACCAAAATCACAATCAGAAATTACATACGGGTCCTGGCTCCTAAGTCACTTAACTGCACTGGCTGTAACATCTGCTCAGTCAGGACAGGTGTGGTCTGCAGGGCCTGGCGCAGGGCCTGGCACAGGGCCTGAGGAGCTTTTCCATCTTACAGCCTCTGCAGGAGTGGCACCGGAGCCAGGGCGCAGAGGAACTGAGGTCTCTGTCCAGGACTTCCACGGAACACTGGATGTATGCCGTGGACACTGGGTGAGGCTCAGCAGTCTTGGCCAGTCTAGCTAGAACTCAGCATCTGCCGCATGAGCCAGGCTCTTCTGCCACACCTCAGACCAACACGAAGCAGGAAATCCTGGGAAGTTGATTCACACATGTCTGAGCCGCCAGGTCCAGCCTCCTCACCATCCCTCCGTGCCCTGGCAGCCTGACTCTCAGTTCCTGACGGTGCAAAGCTAAGTCAGTGGACCACCGGGGAGGGGCTGGGCAGCAGCGGCATGGGAAGCAGCAGCCGTGCCCCCCCCCCCCCCAAAAAAAACCACACCGTTCCCTGTGGGGTAGGGAATGTCGATTCCTAACTCCTGCTTCAGGACAGATCTGACAGATACGGGGCCTGCAGGGGGGGTAGAGGTTAACTGTGGATCATGGGTGCACCTGGGCATCCTCCCCAAAATCCTGTCACTCATTATCAGCCACCCCCACCCAGAGGGGACAAGGATGACCATATTGGGCCCTCTTTGAAGTTGACCATCTCAGGCAGTGGTTCTCAGCCTTCCTAACACTGCGACCCTTTAAGGCAGTTCCTCCTGTTGTGGTGACCCCCCCCCACCATAACATTATTTTCATCGCTACCTCATAACTGTAATTTTGTAACTGTCATGAATCTTTCTTTTCTTTTTTCCTTTTCTCTTTTTTCTTTTGAGACAGAGTTCCTCTGTGTAGCTGTGCAGCTCTAGTTGGCCTGGAACTCACTTTAGACCAGGCTGGCCTCAAACTTAGAGATCTGCCTGCCTCTGCCTCCTGAGTGCTGGGATTAAAGGCGTGCGCCACCACAGCCCAGCCAGAACATTTCTTACTAAAAGTTAGGCAAACCACCAGCTATGGTGCTGGTACCGTGGCGCTGTCAGCTTCAGCCCTATTGGCCATCCCTCCTCGAGAGTGTTTGCGTCTTTTGGAGGTGGGATGAGAACACAGTGGCCAGAAGCCCCAGGGAGCCAGGTTCCCGCCCCGCCCCCAGGGTCCCCTTTGATCTCACCTTCCCTCTCTCCTCTAGTAAGGGACCCAACAATTTCTGGAGCGCTACAGCAACAGCCGAAGAAACAGATATGGGTGGTACATTTTCTCCCTTGGTGATTGACGTGAGAGGTTCTAGCTTATTGTGGGCAGGACCATCCCTGGACTAGTGGTTCTGGGTCAAGTGAACCCTTTCCTCCCAGGATGTGGGGCACTGGCAGAGTGCTTGCATAGGGTGTGGGAGGCCTTGGCTTCCGGCTCCACTGCCCAAATAAAGAAAAAGAACAAAATACAGAACGTAGGATTCTTCCGGGGACACGCACCTGCTTCACGGCATTCAAAGGGGACCTGCGTGGCTTCTCTCAGCTTCAGAGCTGGATGGAAACAGCTCCCTCTGGCTGGACCTCCAGCCCTATAGACTTACAACAGCGAGAGTGGATTGTCTGAGTCCCTAAAAACACTGGGTTGCTAAGACAGTTGTCAGAGGAAAGGGGACCATTTGCTTGTAAACAAATAGCAAGTGAGTTTCTACCAGGCACCTGAAGTGACCTGTCCCGGTAGGTTTGAATTGCAGGAGGACAGGCCAACGGCCTATCCAGTTTCCCTTGGCCCAGCATGGTGATCTGGGTCTGGATGTAGCTGGTGGCTGCTCGCCACGTTCTGTGTGGGTGAGGAGGATCGCTTCTCTTTAACTTGTGTTCACAGTGGATCTCCACGGTGGAGGGCCAGCTCATCCTAGAACATGTAATACTCAGCACGGTGTTGTCCAGAGAAATGGTCTAGACATGTCTGGACAATGTGGTGAGGTCTTGGTCAACAGACAACCATGTCAGCTCTCTCCTTGTAGGCTTAGGCCTGAGCACACAAAGTCCAGCAGGCCTGGGCTGGGCTATAGCTCAGTGACAGAGAACTTGCCCAGCATGTGTAAAGTCATGGGTTCTAGTCCCACACTGGAAAAAACAAAAACAAAACAAAACAAAAAGAAATTCATTTGTTCTCATGTTTATCGTTCTGAGGACTAAATTGTGACAAAGTATCAGAAAACAGACTGAATGGAAGGACTGAAAGTGTATGTATCCAAAACATCTTCACTATGCTTCTGGCATTTTCTAGCCAGCCAGTCCACCAGTGGGCCAGACCCATAGCATCGTATTTTGAGTTGTTTCAACTAGTGTCTCTATACAAAGATCCTGTAAACACAACTAGTAATTATCTGTAGTTTGTGGACCACGTGGGTCTTTATAACATCTGAAGAAATGTGCGACTACAGCCCAGCAGAATCTTCCATGGACACTACAATTTGCATTTATTATTTTTGTATATAAATATGATATTGTTTTGATTGTGTTGATGTACATGTATGTGTTTGTATAGGCCAGAGGTCATCAGGTGTCTTTCTCAATTACTTTCCACACTATTATGTCTGTCTGTCTGTCTGTCTGTCTGTCTATCTATCTATCTATCTATCTACCCATCTAATTATTTATCTATTTTGAAACTGAACCTAGAGCTCACTGACCCAGTAACATGGCTGGCCAGTGAGACCCAGGGTTCTGAATGCCTCTCCAGTGCTGGGATTACAGGGTTTTTTAATATAGTTGTTAGAGTCCAAACTCGGACTTGAGTGGCAAGCATTTTATCAATGGGTCATCTCCCCAGCCCTGCATCTTTTGATTTTTTTAAGAGTGTGAAAATACTTTTAGCCTGTAGGGCACTGACACGCAGGTGGAAGGCAGCTTGGCTCTCGGGCCGCGCCTTCCTAACCCTTGGCGGAGTGTTCAGGTCTCTCACCATTCCTCCACTACTGTATTTATGTAAAAAGAAGCCAAGGTGAGGGAGGTGTGGGCTGCTTAGCTTCTAACTCACGCCTCCAGAGTCAAGGGCGTGAAAAAGTTCAAACCCCAGAAATCTGGAGGCTGCAGGTGCACACAGAGCCCGGCCTGGGGACTGCCCCCTTGGAATCGGGTATGGACTCCCATGCCAAGACCAAACCGAGCCCCAGGCCCTCACCCATCAATTATCCTGTCCTGGTTCTCTCTGTACCTAGGAAAGGCCTGTGGAGAGCCAGCACTTAGGATCCCCAATCTTCACTGTGTTGTTTAACACAGCAAAACAGCTGCAGCGGGGCTGGGACTGTCCGTGTTTGACGCTCTTACACTGTGCGAGCTGGAGTGGGCTTCCTGTCGGTCCCCTTTGAATTCCTTCAACACGGCAGCAGTCAGAACCAGCTGCAAGCGCACAGGGAAGTGTTGATTTAGGATATGCTGTGCTCCACTGAGCTGCCACCATGCGTGAGTGCTCCTCTCTCTTGAATCTGAATCCCACATTTGCGAAGAGGTAGACTCTCAGCAAGACAGGGATTGGGCCTGATCCTAGCACCTTTCAGTTCCCCGGAGATTGAGAGATGTGTCCGTTACCTATGGCTACACAGCGAAACACCTCCAATCGAGGTTTAAGGCAGCAACAGGACTCATGTGCTCAAAGCCCTGCAAGTAGTGCAGGACGCTTGCGCACAGCTCATCTCTGCCTGCATCGTGTAGGCTGGGGGGTTCCCATGGGAGTTGGAGAGCTGGTTGGCCTCATTCACATACCTGGCACCTCCGTGGGGGTGGACAGAATGACTGGGGGAGGGTTGAGCCCTCTCCCTTCTTGCCCCACCCCACAGAGCAGTAAGATTTGTTTACAGGGCAGCTGACTTTCATGAGGACAAACAGATCTGGAAGCCCAGGCTTACAAGCGGTGTGACCTCTACCACAGGCCACCAAAGAGAAGACAGGCCCCACCCAGGTTGGAGGGGACCGAAGAGTCTCCATTTCTCAGTGGAGGAGAGCAGCCATGAATGCGGGGGACTGTGCGCAGCCTTCATAGGGGCCAGCTGGGAATGGAGACAGGACAGCTCAGAGCCCAGCCTTGAGCCTGGCTCCCTTCTCTGCTCCCCGGGGCAGTGCTACAACCAGGCTTATACGATGAGAAACAAACAGACAAAATCCAACTGCTGTCCTGTGGAGTTTGGGCAATTCTTCTAAGTTGGAAATGTATTATCTTGTCAAAGCCTTTTTCAGACATTAAGAAAGAAACCCACCAAAATAATGTTAAAGAGAGAGCTGTAAATCACTTACCCACAAAAAACTCAAAACTTTTGTGTGTTATTGTGATTCCATTTTTACAGCTGTTGTTAGGATTCCTTCTACATGCTGCCCAGGGGTTGCCTAGCAACAGCCAGGTAGGCCTGGCTTGCTTTATAGCCCCTCCTTGCTCTCTCAGCCTTTTCTCTGTCTCTGACTCTCTTCTCTCCCTGACCAGTTTCTCCCTCTCCTCCCCACCCCCATCCCCAGTGTTCCTGGCCAGTCTCCTCTTTCTCCTCGTCTTCCTCCTCCTCGTCTTCCTCCTCTTCTTCTTCCTCCTCCTCCTCCTCCTCCTCCTCCTCCTCCTCCTCCTCCTCCTCCTCCTCTTCTTCTTCTTCTTCTTCTTCTTCGCTCTCTCTCTCTCTCTGTGTGCATGGGTGGTGTGTGTGTGTGTGTGTGTGTGTGTGTGTGTCCTCCCTTCTCAACTCCCCTTCCCATACTCTAAATTCACTCTGTTCTACACTATGCCCGTTGTACGGCTGGTCCCTCAGGGGGAAGGGATGCCCAGCATGGGCCCGCTGAGGCCCCTCCCACCCCACCAAACCGCACCTCACCATATTCCGCTCTACAAAACATATCCTGATCCTTTTATAAAACACAACAGTTGTCACTTCAGAATCATAAAGGTCATGCATAAGGTATATAGGATGTATTATTTATAAATAAGCCCGTGGCAAAAGCAACGGAAAGACCTTCCAGTCTGCTCCCAGGCATCTTGGCTGCATTTGCTGGTTACCGTGTTCTACATTTTTCTCACGTCCCCACAAGGCTTTCACAATGAACAACCTTCTTTGAGTAGCCCTGCGAGGTTCCATTGGGTTGGTTTCCCAGAGTCCCGGGCCCCTGTCTCCCCACGGTCACCCAGGCGTCCTGGTGGGAGGCATCCATTGCTGTTTCGACACCAACCATCCTTCCTGCTTATCTCCTTCTGTAATGGGCAAGCCCATTTCATCCTGCCTATCACCCATCTGTTAAGACACATCTCCATCGTGCCGGGCATTCTGCTGCGTGTGCAGACTGGGCCGGATAGGAAGCCAGCACCCGAGAGACCCCAGACAAGCTAACCTGGGACTGAGGCAGAGGTAGCAGCCAAGTCCACGGGGAGCTGGGGCTTCAGCTGCCCAAACTCCGCAGAGACAGCAGTTGGATTTTGTTTGTCTGTCTGCTTCTCATCGTATAAGCCTTGTTGTAGCACTGCCCCAGGGAGCAGAGGAGGAGCCGAGGGGCTCAAGGCTTGCTGAGCTGTCCTGGCTCCATCCCTAGCTGGCTCCTATGAAGGCTGCCCACAGTCCCTCACATTCATGGCTGCTCTCCTCCACTGAGAAATGAAGACTTCGGTCCCCTCCAACCTGGGCGGGCCCTGTCTTCTCTTTGGTACCTGGCAGGCCTGACTAGCCCACTGAACCATTATCCTTGGGAATTTATCTCCACCAGATAGTCTCCAGCTCTAGTCCTTTCCACGTGCCTGCTGCTATTTCTCTATTCACTTACTTCTTGGCATATGTGCTTGTGCTTTTGATGACACAAGGGCTTGAACCTACGTCTTCATGCATGTCAGGTAAGTGCTTCACCACGGAGCCACGCACTGCTCCTTGGTTTTATCTTTGGCTTTTGATTTTGATACACAATCTCCCCCAAGCTGCACAGCCTGGCCTTGAACACACTCTGTCACTCAGGCGGGTCTTAAACTTGAGAGTCTCTTGTCTCAGCCTAAGTGGCTGGGATTACAGGCTTGTCCAAGCCAGGCTTGTACCACCAGGGCTTGGGGTATAACTCAAGGACAAAGTACACGTTTATCATGTGTGGATGTCCCTGGGTTCTGTCCCCACCATTCACATAAACATCTTGTCACAGTTTTTTTTTTCTTCTTCTGAGTCATCAGACACATCTCCAGTTATGATTTACTGGGTCACATGACATATTTTCTTTTTGGCTTTCGCTCTGAATTGGCTTTAAACTCAGTTTTGAAAGTTGCTTCTATAGCCCCGTGCCTCTGTGGGAGGCCAGCGCCTCACACCCGTCCCCACCTGCTTCTGACAGGAATGTTTGACCTGCTTCTTTGGTCTCTAGGTTACCAAGAAAACAAGAAGCACCCTGTCCATCTTTAACATGGCGCCATCCTAGAATGGAAAAGAAAGAAAGAAAGAAAGCGTTACTAATTTACACATGGCTGGGGTGCGTGCAAGAATTCTTTCTGTGACGCAGGCTCCAATTCTATCTTCTCATGCTTTGGCTCTACCTCCACATCCCAAATGGCACCAGCGAAGCCCTCGTTCTCCAAATAATGGAACACTGACACGCTCTGGAGCTGGAGTCTTCATATCTGTGGGCAGCTACCTAGTAAACTTAGGTCTCCACTTACCCATCCAAAAATTGGGGATAATCAGACTTCCTTTGCAGGATTTGTGTAGGGACTGAGACTGTTCTTTGAAGAGTCTGCTAGAACTGTAGTAATAGAAGCTGTTTTGTTAGTTGTAACTTGTTCAGCCACTGTGTTTCCTGTGGTGAGGAGTCTCTGTTTGCTCCTTGCTCTGTAAGTTAGGGTCTGGTCATTTCTTTCTCATAAGTTTGAATATATATTAAATTTGCATTTTATTGTATCATCAATGTATCAATGTTCTGGAATGTTTTCCAGATGGCTGGTGCTGTGGCAGCCATTTTGACATCTTGTCAAGTATCTGCCATTTTGACCATGACTTTTTATTTAATTAATTCTTGACTATGGCTTAGTGGCAGAGACTTTGGCCAATGTGCACAAGGCCCTGGGTTCCCTCCCTACTACTGCACACACCACAAATCTTCTTTAGCCCACTAGTGTAAGGTATGCCTCCAACTCTGAGCTCTGCTAGTGTGAATCTGCTAGAGACGCCGTAACAGAGCAGGGCAGACTAGTTGATTCAAACAAGAGAAAGCTATTCTCTGAGGACTGTAGAGGGCAGAAATCTGAACTGCGGTCTTTGGCAAGGCCCTCCTCGTTCATGGCCTCTCCCAACTTCTGGTGGCTCTAGGTGTCCTTGGCTTGTGGCTCTATCACTCTGATCTCTGCCTGTGGTCACGTTACACCCTTTTCTCTGTGCCTCTCAAAAGTTCCTTTGCTTCTTTTACAAGGAGACTTGTGGTAGCACTTAGGGTCTGTTTGAATTCTCCAGGCTAACCCCATCTCCAAATCTCTAATGCCATCCCATCCCATCGTGGGCAACGATCTGTTTTCCAAGTAAGGTAACAGAAGAGCTGGATCTCCTTGGGCAGCCATGTTTGGATCCACTGTGGACACTTTGAAAATGGGAACGTCTCCGATCTTACCCTTCAGGGCAGAGAGCAATGTGTGTCTGTCCGTTCACACCAGGAACCACCACCTGGAGGGTTCCCTGGGGTGAGAGGCAATCTGAGGAGACTTGGACCCCCAGAACCACTGAGGGGAGACTTGGTCCCCACAAACAACCCAAGGCCACCCTCGGGAAGTCCTCTACTTGCCATGTAGTGACAGAAATAACTAGTTACCGCCCTTTTCTGCCTCCCTGGCTGCGGCCAGGCGGCGAAGCCCCTCAGATGTGTAAATGAGATGCCAGGGGAGGGATTTCTAGGAAAAGACCCTCAGTTAGACACAGATAACTCAGCAGCCCAGCCGGCCCTTCCTCTCCTTTCTTTTCTCCTGTTCAAGATGGATGTGCTGGTGGGTGTTGGCTGTCTGTCCCTTATCTAGTTTTCAGCCTCCTCTTCAGTCCTTTAATCAGTGGTTTTTGGCTCCGGCATCTCTCCTTCCGAGCTGCCTCCTCTGGCTGACATCATATCTGAAGTTGCCTCCCAGTTCCTGGCATACCTCTTCCTGTTGCCTGGCTTAAGCCTGAGCCCATGCTGTGCACAAGTTGTCTTCTCTCCTTGGGGCTGTCTTGAGTCCTTGCTGGAGAAAAGAACAGGAGCCCGTGAGAGAGCCTCAGGCAGCCTAGCTGACTGCTGTTGCTAGGGGCATCTTTTGTCTGTGATGGGCGCTAAGTGTGGGCTGTGAGGGTGAGGACTCAGGTTCGGCACCTGGGAGGAGGAGGAGGAGGAGGAGGAGGAGGAGGAGGAGGAGGAGGAGGAGGAGGAGGAGATGCTGTTGAAATGTTCTTTGGGGGAAACCCAGGAAGCCTAAGTGCAAATCCTCACTGCTGTCACTGGTCCTGAGGGGATGATGGTGTGGACTCTCCTGTATCCTTTCCCTTAAGAGTGTAGGATGCTCTGCTGGTGTCCACGCCTGGGCCGAGGGAGCTCCAGAGGGCTGCTCACCATTCGCTGCACGCCTGCCATCCTACACTGTGTGACTTCAGGCTCCTTAAACTCAAGAATGAGAACCTGGCCTGGCCCCATGCTGGGCAGCTATGGGTGGAAGTGGCGGCCGGGCCAGCTTCACTAGCTCGCCGGTTCCTCCCTGACGGCTGACAGGACTTGCTTTGGTTCTCATTCCACGGTTCCGACTGCCAGCCCGGCCTCCTTCCACAGACCCTTCTAGATGGCTCTGGTCACCTGAGAGCTTCTTTGTGCTACCCTACGTCTTGTGTTACTCTTTGATTTGTCTCCTGTTTGCTCAGCCCCTGGTGACAGGTTTTCTTTGTGCAGATCACTGTTTTAACCACTGACTCACAGGAAAGGCATAGGTTACATATTAACTACCGGGTGACAGATGTTTCCAGAGCTTTAGTGATTGCCGAGATCGAGCGTCATAATGACAGTCACGAAGTGAGGTGACACACACAAAGCTGCTGTCTGCCACACGCTGTGAGGCATTATCTCCAATCAGCATGTGACAGCCGCAGAGCAGAGGCTTGTGCTGGGTGCAGCCCACTAGCCCTGCAGTGAGTGGGTCAACACTCCCGTGACTGCTGCAGCAGACATCGCTCCAGCCCTGGGGCTGGTGGCCGGAGGCTGCAGGGCAGAGGCATTCTTACCTGCCAGGAAGGTGAGGCTGAGCTCTGAGTGGTTTGGAGATGGATGGACATCTGAACTGCAGTGACATTAGCCAGTCGCAGACAGTTGTGGGTGGCCATTGGTGGAGCCAGGGTTACCCCTCTCTTCCTTCCTGTGAGTAGGTCAGCACAATGCTCGCCTTCAATGCTCGACCCACCCTTAACACGGACCAAGCAGTGGGCTGCACTTGTGCCCGCAAACAAATGCGCAATCAGCTCTCCACTTGACGTTGCTTCTTACCCCACAATCCAAACAACCGCGAAGGCCCTCTTGTCCGAGTCTGCTCTGGAGCCAGGGCCTGCCAGATATGGCCAAATGTAGTTAGCCCATGCGTGACTCACAAGCGAGAGGCTGGCCCTTGGCATGAGGGGGTGTGCTGACTCAGCATGGATGGTCCGTGTTGGGTGGCGGTGTATCGGCAGTCACTGGAGCACAATCCCCTGAGAGGGGCCTGACACCTCTGGCATTCAGTTAAACAAAGCCTTGGGAGCAGCCTGGCCAGCCTGAGGCTGACCTGAATGCACGCTGCTGGTTTTGTGATGATATATTTGTTTTCAATCCCAGCTCTGCTCACAGTGCCCCCCCAGAAGGCTTTGCCCTGCTCCTACTGCGTGTATGGCTGTGTGCTTAGGAAATGCAATTTACTCTGGAGGGTTAGCATAACATCACTAAGGGAACAGCACTGGGGGCCTGGGGGAGACCACACACAAAGATGCAGTCCAGCCTAGATCACCAGCAGTTTCAGCCGTGAGGGCCGCCCCCGCCCCCCCACCGCAGCTCAGTGATGTGGGGAACCAATGCTGAGGTTTTAGGCTCAGGATGCCTCTGCATGTGGCTCTGTAGGAAAGTCTGTGTTTGCTAATGGTTAGTAATGATTTTCAACTTGCTAGGGTCTGGATCACCTAGGAGATGAGTCTGTGAGCCAGCTCTCTTAGGTCTAGTTAGTAGAAGTGAGAAGGTCCATTCTTAGGGCTGAGGTTCCTGAGGGTGAAGAAAAAGGAGAGGACTCGTTAGCACCAGCCCTCCTCACCCCTCCCCCTCCCCTCCCCCTCCCCTCCCCCTCTCTCTCTGCCTCCTAGTGCAGATGTAATGTGACCAGCTACCTTAAGTCCCCACCCCCAGGACTTCCCACCATGATGGACGTGTTGGCTTGAATGAAGACGGCCCCGATAGTGAGCGGTGCGGCTAGGAGCCATGGCCTTGTTGGAGGAAGCGTGTCACTGGGGGTGGGCTTTGAGGCTTCAGAACTCAAGCCAGGCCCAGTGTCACTCTGTCCTCCTGCTGCTTGCCTGTCCAGATGTAGGACTCTCAGCCCCTCTCCAGCACCGTGTCTGCCTGCAGGCCACCATGCTTCTGCCATGGATAATGGACTGACCCACTGAACCTGTAAGCTAGCCCAATGAAATGGTTTCTTTTATGAGAACTGCCACGGTCATGGTGTCTCCTCACAGCAGTAACCAAGGCAGTGCGAGGCCGATGGATCCTTCCCTCTTTGAGTTCCTTCTGTTGGGATCTCGTCAGGGCAGTGTGGGAATGGGCCTTCCCACCTCCACTAACCAGGTCTAAGACAGGGCTAACTCACGGTCTCGTCGCCTAGGTGAGCCACATTCTGTCGGGTGGCAATTCTTGACCCTTGAGGGCCAGAATCTTTGCGGGCCAGGCCTCAGTCACATTCACACATCTATAGAACCTTCTAGGTAGGTCAGCGAAGGGCCTTTATGCCTAACAAAGTGGGTTTGTGGTGTAAAGGTTTCTATGGCAAAACTGAAGTAGTGTGTGTGTGTGTGTGTGTGTGTGTGTGTCGCGCGCGCGTGTGTGTGATAGTATTTGTGTGTGTTCATGTGAGTGTATATGTAAATATGTGTGTATGCATATGTGAGTGTGTGTGTGTGTGTGTGTGTATATAAGTGTGTGTGCAAGAAGAGAAAGCACCCATATCACCCACTGACCTGCTCTCCCAGCCAGCTCCCTGTTCTTCAAAGCAGCACTAGCTGGGGCCGAGTGTTCGAGACTCTAGCTCGAAGGGGACATTCCCGAGCGGACCCCTAACAGTGAGGGGACAGACTTTGGTCGGAAGCTTTGCTTGTTCAGTCTCGGGGAGACACATACACTCCTGCCTCTGAGTAGGCGGCACCAAAGGCTCAGGCAGTGCGACGCTCATGGCCGAAACCCTTTGGTCCTTCATGGGGGTCTCTTCCAAGGCCCTGCGCGATTCATGTTTGCTTCCTGCATAGACTAAGGTAGGTCTCCACACCCAGGTTCCACGCTTGCCTCCAGCTCCACCCAGACCCACATCTGCCTCAGCAGGGCCCAGGCAGCCCTGCAGGCTGGCTTCCGTCTGTGTCTGGGGGTGCTTGGTGTGCCTGGTCCCTTGGGAAGCACCACAGCGCAGGAACCAGGCCGGAACTGTTGGTTCATTTGAGGTGCAGAGGCTAAGCAAGAGGCCCTCTTGGGGTCTCTCCCAGTCAATCACCTCACAGACAACCCCACAGAATCACTTCAGAACTTCATGGAGGAGAAGTTAAAATATCCAGTGCAGCCATGGGGTGTGGAGAGGCTGTGGCCTCCCCTCTGCCGGCTCCGATTCTGGACAATCCTCCTCCGTGGCTTCCCTCCTTCACCCAAGCTGTCCTCGTTCTCAGAATTCAGAGCGGGAGAGATGCCAAACGTCTCATCACTCCCCCTCCCCTCCAGGCACACAGCCACACCCTGATCCTTGCTTGGTTGTCCCTGGGTCTCCCGCTCCAGACCAACCCCGACACACAGCACTGCTGCGGTCACTTGCATGCTGATTCATCAGTGCGAGGCACTGCAGAAGCCTGGGTGAATGGTACGCAAGCCCCCGGGGATGGACAGTCGCTCTGAGCAGGGTGAGACTTCCCTACGTATAATAGCCACATTGTATGGAAACACTCCGGAAGGGCTGGTGAATGCAAGCCCAGGTGAGCCGGCTTTGCCAGTGGGGCAATTAATTCCCATTTGGATGGTGGATGGGAAAGTTTTATGAAGCAGGTGGCATTAAAACAATTTAATAGTTAGAACTGGCTGCTCCACCCTCCAGGAAGAGCAGATATGCAGTGCCCTGTGTGTGTGAAGCCTTGAGATGTGCTCCGGGGACCTGGCAGGGCGACGCAGGTGGCTGGCACGGTGATGGCTCGGGGCAGCTGCTCTCCTCCACTGAGGAACAAAGGGTTTCCGTGGTTTATGTCGGAGCATGCCGCGGGCGGGCCCTCGCGGCCCCGAGGCGCAGTGAGAACTGGGCCAGGGTACCACACTCCTTCCCTCTGGAAACACATTTCCTTCTTTTCTAGAAGGGCCTCTAGCAGCTTGGCTTGCCTCTCCCGACTCTGTCGCAATGAACACCTGCCTGCCTGAAAGAGGACATTGTTTCCCACCCGAGCCTCCCACGCCTGGGTGGGTGGACTGGTGGGTTTTGCATCAGGGGACTCTCCCACGCAGCCCCTTGCCTCACGCTGGGCACACTGACATACGTGCCCTGTGAAGGGAGACAAGGGGCCCCCGGACTCCAGAACTTGGGGTGACTGGCTAATGAAGCAGTGGGTGTGGCCCCTCACACAAAGTAAACAACTCTCTGGGCACTGCAAAGTCAGGCGCAATTTCTTAAAGAGGTAATTATCTTAAAGAAAACGATTCTCAGAGTTCGTCCATCCCTTGGGGGACAAAATGTCCACAGTGGGAAAAAATGTGGAAGATTCCGGCTTGTTTGTTTTTCTTGGGGCACTGGGGCCGCCCACAATGTTAGTTATGGAAAAATGACATGCTCCTAGTGAGAGCCCACAGGACAAAGACTGAAGCAGGGAGAGAGTCCTCGGCAGGGAAGGGCGAGGCCCGGGCCTGTCAGTGGGATGAGGGACAGGAAGTCAGCAGCTTTCTGCACTCGCTGCACTGGGCTGGGCTGCTGGGGCAAGGCCTGGCCTTAGAGTGAAGACAGCCCAGCGGGCCAGCACTGAGATGAGCTCCCAGTCAGCCAAGTGTCTACCCTGCCACCCTCATGGGTGCATTAAAGTCCAGGGGGTAGGGGGGAGGGAGACCGAGACCAAGAGGAGCTTGTGCATTCGTGTGTGTGTGTGTGTGTGTGTGTGTGTGTGTGTGCGTGCGTGTGTGTGTGTGTGTGTGTACCTTCACGTGCATGTGTATGCGTGTGTGTGCATGTGTGTGTGCATGTACATGTGTGTGCGCGCGCGCGCGCCTGAAAGTGTGGTGAGGGAGGGACACAGAGACCGCAGGGCAGTTAATAATAGGAGTTGGGCCCTTGGGTACCTGGGAATTCCTGCCTGCTCGAGACCCCCTTGGGGTTTATCAATGCTTCCTGCTGCCCCAGCCCTGCCACAGAACCACTGTCTTCTTGCTGAGTTGGGCAGAGAGCTAGGCCTTTAGAAGAGGCAGCCTCAAACGGTCAAGCACCAACATTTTAGCCAACGATCCTGAAACAGCCTGCTCCCACACCCCCTTAGTTAAAGATGAACCCGAAGAGCTTCCTGCGGCCCACAAGTGACCGCAGAGCTAAGGCTGAAGTAAACACAATTAGCCACTGGCCCAAAGCTAAGAAGAGCTAAAAGGTAAGCCTGGGATACTTCAGTTAGCTAGTGTCTGTCTCAGACACCCATCTGCGGCCCGAGGAAGTGAAGTTTACACCGAGGCTGACGCGATACTCGGCAAAACGCGACCTTTAGGTCCGCTCCAGTGAAAAACTCAACAGAGGCTTTCATGGCCCCGCCCCTAGCCTCTCCCTCCCTCCTTGCACGGTGAACGACCATTTCTTTGCACCCTGGTTTCCTCAGATGCTCCCTTAGCCTTTCTTGTGGTCTCTGGTTGTCTGAGAGGGAGCTGTGGGACCAGGCACCCCTAACCTTAAGCTGCCTCACCTAAGGACAGAGGTGACTGAGTATTTGTGGGTAGTCCCACACTCACAGCTGGGAGGGACAGAGGTTTCTAGCCTCATTTTTCTTGCCCAGAGGCTTATAAACAATAAACACATCAGTACCAGGCCCACCTGAGCCACTGGGCCACCCTGTGTGTGCGTGCCCAGGGTCCCTGTGGACCCTGCCCCAATGTCTGTGGGCCCCTGCCAGATATGCGGCAGGCTGGTGTGGCCTAGCTCTGGCTCAGACCTGAGACCTTTCTTTTTTCTGGTTGCTTCCGCGCCCCCCCCCCCCGCCCTTCCTCATCTTGTCCTGTATAACCTCCTGGCTTCCCAGTTTGTCTTGCTGTGGAGGAAAAAAATGTATCTTTAGCCACTCACACGTGGTTTCTGAACCCCAAGTAGGCTGAAGATATTTTAGCCTCTGGTAGAGTCAAACACTGAGTGAACCTCAGAGTGTGGGGCCCAGGGCCCAGGTCGTCCAGCACAGACAAGTCTTCATTACAGTGTGACCCCCATGCTAAAACCATCTGGTCTTTTGGGGGCCACTTTGCCCCCTGTGCTTGGCTCTGACTTGGGAGGACTTCACCTGGCTCTTCTGAAAACTTTTGCGCGGATCTGGAGGACCCTCAGGGCTAGCGTGGGTCAAAGCCTTCGCTGGCGGCCTGTTTGTCCGCCCAGCAACCTACCCACTTGAGTAATCCTCAATCAGGAGGAAGAGCTCCTTGCCGAGAGCCCACCTGAGGCCTAGTTTCTTTTTTTTCTCATTTAACTTTTGAAGATAGATTATCCTGAACACATTGTATGGGGAATGGGCAGAGACCAATCACAGACTTATTAGAAGAACAGCCTTTTTTTTCCTGAGCAGTGGTGACACACACCTTCAATCCCAGCACTCAGAGGGAAGTAGACAGGTGGATCTGAGTTTGAGGCCAGTCCGGTCTACAAGGTGAGTTCTAGGACAACCACAGAAACCCTGCCTTGAAAAACAAGCAAGCCAGCCAACAAGCAAGCAAGCAAGCAACAACAATAACAACAAAACCCAAGCAACTAACTAACCAAACAAGAAAGAAACTGAAGGCCTCCGGTACCACGTGCAGTCAGATTGCCCAGATCTTCGGTCCCTGGTTTGGGCATGCGCCTGACTCTGTGGGTGTGCCCAGATCTTCAGCCCCTGGTTTGCGCATGCGCCTGACTCTGTGGGTGGAGCCGAGGACAGGAGCAGGAAGACGGGTGCGAACCTGTCCGTCTGCGCCTGCTCTGGCCACCTCTCAGCTTCTTTGGTGGGATACACAGAACACAGCTGGCGCACCCCGCTGCCTGATGACCTGGCATTTTACATTGCTTTCCTCATGAGATCTGGGGAAAATCCAGAAGTTTCTATTGAGATTCAGACTGGGGACAAACAGCTAAGGTACATATTTTACATACCAAAGTGGGCCTGGCCTCTGGGTTCTCCCAGCATCCCTTAGTCGCTCCCTGTTACAGGGCGTCGCTGGCACACCCTGCCCTCCTCCATGAACTTTCCGGGCTGGGCTTCCCCTTCCCCAGAGGCTTTTCCAAATATAATCCATTCATTCTGAGCTCTCTCTCTCTCTCTCTCTCTCTCTCTCTCTCTCTCTCTCTCTCTCTCTCTCCATTTTCTCTTCCTGAATGCTCAGCTTTCTCTCCCCCTCCCCTCCATCTTCCTTCCCATAGTTCCTTGGGACCAGTGAACCTGCCTGATAGCGGCTTCCCAACAAACCTGGATTTATACTTTAATCTGGCTTGAATTGGTTCACTTCACCAGTAGAGACTAACTTATCAGTTTTATGTGTGCTCCATTATAAAACCGCCCAGTTCATTCTCCAAGTGCTAGTGAGCACCCTGCTCCCAGGTGCTCTGAAAGTTGAGAGGAGACAGGGGCGTGCCTGAGGTTTTCCGAGCCAGCACCAGACAGACCTACCGTCCCTCAGCCTGTGGCCACTCTTCGGATCAGAAGAGATCACGGTCTTTGTCTCCGTGCGAGCAGGTGAGTTATTCTGGAGCCTTAGTGTTCCGTGGGCGCTCCGGGATTCCCAGCCAGGGAGCCTCACAGTGCCAGGCAGCAGCTTGCATAGAAGTACTTTGTGATCGTGGTGGACTGTGCACCTGTGTCCCAGTGTGCCAGACCGGTGTCCATCCCGGTCCTGAGAGTCCCTTCCCCGCTGGCCACGTAATGAAGATCAGATGTCAAAATACACATAAGAAGGCTGTGTAAATATTATGGGATATGCTAACACAAATTGTTTCCCTCTCTGTCATCACAGGGTTCTGGGGCAGCAGATCTGCTGAGGTAGAGAGCTAAACAGCCGCAGAAGCACAGAGATTCTTTTCAACCATCTATAAGTGGAGAAAACTCTTATTTAAAAAAAAAAATAATGCATAGTTCAACATTAGAGGAGCCGCACGCTTCTGCTGAGCCCAGTTAGCAGCTCTGGACACCCTACAGAACTCAGTGGTTGGGGATACGGCTCAACTGTAGAGCAGTCGCTGGCTCGAGCTCTGTCCTGGGTTCCATTCCAGTTAAAAAAAAGAAAAAAGCATAATTCAAGACCCAAGGATTGGCAAGGCAAATGTTTTTGATTGTGTCTCAACTTTGAAGAAATGACCCAGAAATAGCAGTGGCCACAGACAAAAAAAAATCCCCTACCAAAGCCCCTCTCTCTAGCCAAAGGCCAAGAAAGGAATATCTTAACCAGACAGAAAAATGTTTCAGTACCAACTCTTCTACTCCAGTCCTAACCCATGGCCTTGTGAAAACCCACAGCAGCTCAGGCTGAGTCAGTAGTCAAGGTTCCTGCCCTCACACAGCTGCAGTGAGGTATCCCCAACACCTACCGCGTCACACACAAACACACCCACGCGTGGTGGAGATCACCTGTGGCATGTAAACTTCTACCCATATACCTGGCAGTAAAGAGGCTGGAACTGCCTTTCCTCTTTGTGGGCATCCCAGAAGGCTTTCCAAAACACCACGGCCATCTGCTGCTGCCCAGGGGAGCACTGCTCTCACCCCTGTCCCACGAGGGGTGGGGCATCCCTGCAGGAACGAGGAGCATCTTAACTTGGCCTCACTGAAGCTCTCCGGGAGGCTTGATTTTATTTTTATTTTTATTTTTATTTATTTTTATTTATTTTTATTTTTATTTATTTTTATTTTTATTTTTATTTTATTTCCACACAAGAGTGATGAGGTAAGATTCTCCCTTATTCCCTGTCAGGAAAATCCAGTCAAAAGCACAAAACCCAGAGTCTCATAAAAATGAAGAAATATCCAGGCTCAATGGGAGAGGATCCAGGTTGGTCTTGCTATGCTTTGGCAATAACTATAACTTGCCAGGGACCCCAACACACTTCCCAAATAAGACAGGACTTTAAAAAAAAAAAAAAAAGGCATTTAGCCAACAAAGAGTATTTTGCTGGCCATGGATACAAGAGCTGTTTTTTTGTTTGGTTTTGTTTTTTCCGGATGTTAGATACATTACTTTTTTTTTTTTTTTCTTAGAAAGTCCAGGTACGTCCCGGCTTCTGAGCAGTTTGACGTACTACCCACTCTGCTGTGCTAAGGTACAAGGGGCCATAAGTCACCAGTGAGCTGCACTTTTGCAGTCCTGGACTTGTGTGTCTCTCTCCTTTGGACACAGCCTCTCCTGCCTCTGGCTGTTTCTCAGGCTCCATTAATGGTGCAGTAGTTACTTTTCTCACAGCTGTGATAAAAATGCCTGACAAAAGACAAACGAGAGGATGGGTTTATGTTGGTTCAAGGTTGGATGCAGAATATCAGGGCTGGGAAGCATGGAGGCAAGGGTGCACAGAGGCAGGGGAGCACGGAGACGGGGACGGGGGTACGGAGGCAGGAGTGCCCGCTGTCTAGTCCAGAAGCTGAGGGGGAGGGTGCCTCATGCTTCTCCTGTTCTCTCAGTCCAGGATTCCCAACTGTGAGACGACACCACCCACATTCAGAGTGGATCTTCCCTCCTCTGTAAACGTCTCTGGAAACACCATGGCGGGCAGATCCAGAAATACGTTGCCCTGGTGATTTGAAATCAAATCAAGTTTGCAATGAGGACTGACCAGTAGAAAAGATTTCCCAAAAAGTTAAACCACTTGGTAAAAATATGGGAGAACAAGAGGACATAAAGAGGTATCTTTTTATACTTAAACTGGTAATGAGATGCCACGAGTAAAGACATCCTAAGGAACCCAACAACAGAGTATCCTAGAGCAAGTGGTTTCAAAACTATACAAAGAGATACAGTGTATTCCAGACACAACAGGCTGATGCACAGATGAGCTCACAGAAACTGACAGCACTCACAAGGCCTGTGACAGGGTAAAATCCCAGCCCTGAGAAGGACAAGGGGACACAAACCTGCCCCTAACCAAGAGGCCACTTTCAGTGGATACCAGTGGGGGGAGGGAACCTCAGTTTTCTTTCCTGCAATCTCACTGGGTACTCAAACACCCAGGAGTAGTTGGCCAACACAAAATGGACTCCATTGCATTTTGTTATCTTCTTCTCTTACTGATTTTCTTTCACTTTTGGTTTGTTTATCTGTTTTGATTTTGAAATTTTTTTTGTTGTTCTTTGTGTTTTTTGTTGTGTTTCCTGATTATATTTTTTGAGAGAAGAGAACGTTGGGTGGGCAGGGAAGAGCTGGGTGGAGAAAGAATGTGATTAAAACTCGTTAGTGTGAACATTTTTAATAAAAAAATTACTTGAAATAAAGCAAACTGATGATCCAACAAATGTTCATGTAACCCACTGGAAAATAAAAGGAAAGCTCCGGATCGGGACCATCCCCGGCCACAGCACGCCATCTCCAAGTGGCTCAGGAAGCCAGCTCTACAGCCAGTTGCACGGAAGAAATAGCCAGCACAGCCTGCATCCAGAGTTGATCAGGGCCACAGAAATACATACTCAAATACAACTACAAGAGGGTGGGTCTCAGCCGCCATCTTTGCTCCTGTGACTGTGCAACAGATTGGTAGGCAGGTTTCACCAGAGTAGAGGATAGCTTGGGACATACTCCACCAGGACTCCACCTGTACCCAGGAACTCAGCAGCACCACAGCAATTTGCCCCAGGGGAGAGCATGTCACCCAGGGTTGCTGAGATAAGCCTGCAGGCACACAGGAGGGGCAAGCTCCAGCCAGTGACAGCAGGCCCAACTAACACCATCGATAACCAGATGGCAAAAGGCAAATGTAGGAACGTTGTTAACAGTAATCAAGGCAATATGGCACCATCCAAACCCAATTCTCCCACAACAGCAAGTCCTGGATACCCCAACACACCAGGAAAGCGAGATTTGGATTTAAAATCACAGGACAGGATGCTGATGGAGGGCTTCATGGAGGGCTTCAAGAAGGACATAAATAACTCCCTTAAAGAAATACGGGAGAACACAAGTAAACAGGGAGAGGCCCTTGAAGAACTAAGGGACAACACAACAAAACAGGTGAAGGAATTAAACAAAGCCATCCAGGATCTAAAGAAGGAGGTAGAAACAATAATGAAATCACAAAGGGAAACAACTCGAGACATAGAAAACCTAGGAAAGAAGTCAGGAGTCATGGATCCAAGCATCAACAACAGAATACAAGAGATAGAAGAGAGAATCTCAGATGCAGAAGATACCATAGAAAGCATTGATACAACAGTCAAAGAAAATAAAAAATGCAAAAAGCTCCTGACCCGAAACATCCAGAAAATACAGGACAAAATGAGAAGACTAAACCTAAGGATTATCGGTATAGAAGAGAGTGAAGATTTCCAACTTAAAGTACCAGTAAATGTCTTCAACGAAATTATAGAAGAAAATTTCCCTAACTTAAAGAAAGAGATGCCCATGAACATACAAGAAGCCTATAGAACTCCAAATAGATTTGACCAGAAAAGAAATTCCTCCCATCACATAATAATTAAAACACCAAATGTACTAAACAAAGAATATTAAAAGCAGTAAGGGAAAAAGGTCAAGTAACATATAAAGGTAGACCTATCAGAATTACACCAGACTTCACACAAGAGACTATGAAAGCCAGAAGAGCCTGGGCTGATGTCATGCAGACCCTAAGGGAACACAAATGCCAACCCAGATTGCTATATCCGGCAAATCTTTCAATTACCATAGATGGAGAAACCAAGGTATTTCATGATAAAAACAAATTTATCTTTCCACAAATCCAGCCCTTCAAAGGATAATGAATGGAAAACACCAACAAAAGGAGGGAAACTACACTCTAGGGAAAGCAAGAAATTAATCTTCTTTCAACAAACTCAAAAGAAGATAATCACACAAACATAAAAATTACATAAAAATAGCAGGAAGCAACAATCACTATTCCTTAATATCTCTTAACATCGATGGACTCAATTCCACAATAAAAAGACATAGACTAACAGACTTCATAAACATGACCCAACATTTTGCTGCATACAGGAAACACATCTCAGTGTCAAAGACAAACACTACCTCAGAGTAAAAGGCGGGAAAACAGTTTTCCAAGCAAATGGTCCCAGGAAATAAGCTGGAGTAGCCATTCTAATATCCAATAAAACAGACTTTCAACCAAAAGTCATCAAAAAAGACACAGAAGGATACTTTATACTCATCAAAGGAAAAAATCTACCAGGAAAAACTCTTAATTTTGAACATCTATGCCCCAAATACAAGGGCACCTACATTTGTAAAGGAAACCTTACTAAAGCCCACACCCCACACAATAATTGTGGGTGACTTAAACACCCCCACTCTCTTCAATGGACAGATCAGGGAAACACAAACTAAACAGAGACAAAGTGAAACTAACAGAAGTTTTGGACCAAATGGATTCAATAGATAGCTATAGAACATTTCATCCTAAATCAAAAGAATATACCTTCTTCTCAGTACCTCATGGTACCTTCTCCAAAATTGAACATATCTGTCACAAAACAGACCTCAACAGATATAAGAAGATCAAACTAATTCCATGCCTCCTATCAGATCACTATGGAGTAAGAGTGGTCTTCAATAGCAACAAAGACAACAGAAAGCCCACATACACATGGAAGCTGAACAATGCTCTACTCAATGATACCTTGGTCAAGGAAGAAATAAGGAAAGAAATCAAAACCTTTTTAGAATTTAATGAAAGTGAAGGCACAACATACCCAAATTTATGGGACACAATGAAAGCAGTGCTAAGAGGAAAACTCATAGCTCTGAGTGCCTCCAAAAAGAAGCTGGAGAGAGCTTACACTAGCAGCTTAACAGCACACCTGTTAGAACCTGTTTAGGACAGAAAGAAGCCAATACACCCGAGAGGAGTAGAAATCAGGAAATCATCAAACTCAGGGCTGAAATCAACCAAGTTGAAACAAAAAGAACTATACAAAGAATCAACAAAAGCAGGAGCTGGTTCTTTGAGAAAATCAACAAGATAGATAAACCTTTAGCCAGACTAACCAGAAGGCACAGAGACAGTATCCAAATTAACAAAATCAGAAATGAAAAGGGAGAAATAACAACAGAAACTGAGGAAATTCCAAAAATTATCATATCCTACTACAAAAGCCTATACTCAACACAACTGGAAAATCTGGATGAAACGGAAAATTTCCTAGACAGATACCAACTAACAAAATTTAATTAGGATCAGATAGACCATCTAAACGGTCCCATAACCCCTAAAGAAATAGAAGTGGTCATTGACAGTCTCCCAACAACAACAAAAAAGCACAGGACCAGATGCTTTTAGTGCAGAATTCTATCAGACCTTCAAGGGAGACCTAATACCAATACTCTTCAAACTATTCCACAAAATAGAACCAGAAGGAACATTACCCAACTTATTTTATGAAGCCACAATTTCGCTGATACCAAAACCACACAAAGATCCAACAAAAAATAGAACCTTAGACCAATTTCCCTTATGAATATCAATGCAAAAATAATAAAATTCTTGCCAACTGAATCCAAGAACACATTAAAATAATCATTCACCATGATCAAGTAGGCTTCATCCCAGAGATGCAGGGATGGTTCAATATACGGAAATCCATCAATGTAAACCACTACATAAACAAACCCAAAGAAAAAAAACCACATGGTTATTTCATTAGATGCTGAAAAAGCACTTGACAAAATTCAGCATCCTTTCATGTTAAAGGTCTTGGAAAGAACAGGAATTCAAGGCCCATACCTAAACATAATAATAGCAATATACAGGAAACCAGTAGCCAATATCAAACTAAATGGAGAGAAACTTGAAGCAATCCCACTAAAATCAGGGACTAGACAAGGCTGCCCTCTCTCTCCATATTTATTCAATATAGTACTTGAAGTTCTAGCTAGAGCAATTAGACAACATAAGGAGGTCAAAGGGATACAAATTGGAAAGGAAGAAGTCAAATTATCACTATTTGCAGATGATATGATAGTATAATTAAGCGACCCAAAAAACTCCACCAGAGAACTCCTACAGCTGATAACTTCAGCAAAGTGGCTGAATATAAAATTATCTCAAGCAAATCAGTAGCCTTCCTATACTCAAAGGATAAACAGGCTGAGAAAGAAATTAGGGAAATGACACACCCTTCACAATAGTCACAAACAATATAAAGTATCTTGGTCTGACTCTAACCAAACAAGTGAAAAATCTCTATGACAGGAACTTCAAGTGTTTGAAGAAAGAAATCCAAGAAGACCTCAGAAAATGGAAAAATCTTCTATGCTCTTGGATTGGCAGGATTAATATAGTAAAATTGACCCTCCTGCCAAAAGGAATATACAGATTCAATGCAATCCCCATCAAAATCCCAACTCAATACTTCATAGAGTTAGAAAGAGCAATTCTCAAATTCATCCAGAATAACAAAAAACCCAGAATAACTAAAACTATCCTCAACAGTAAAACAACTTCTAGGGGAATCAGTATCCCCAACCTCAAGCAGTACTACAGAGCAATTGTTAAAAACTTCATAGTATTGGTACAGTAACAGGCAAGTAGATCAATGGAATAGAATTGAGGACCCAGAAATGAACCCACACACCTAGGGTCACTTGATCTTTGACAAAGGAGCTACAACCATGCAGTGGAAAAAAAGATAGCCTTTTCAACAAATGGTGCTGGTTCAACTGGAGGTCAGCATGCAGAAGAATGCACATTGAACCATTCTTATCTCCTTGTACTAAGCTCAAGTCCAAGTGGATCAGGACCTTCACATAAAACCAGACACACTAAAACTAATAGAAAAGAAACTGGGGAATACCCTTGAGCACATGGGCACAAGGGAAAATTTCCTGGACAGAACACCAATAGCTTATGCCCTAAGATCAAGAATTGACAAATGTACCAGGCGTGGTGGCACACGCCTGTAATCCCAGCCCTTGGGAGGCAGAGGCAGGCGGATTTCTGAGTTCAAGGCCAGCCTGGTCTACAGAGTGAGTTCCAGGACAGCCAGGACTACACAGAGAAACCCTGTCTCAAAAAACAAACAAACAAACAAACAAACAAACAAAAGAATTGACAAATAGGATCTCATAAAATTACTGAGTTTCTCTATGGCAAAGGACATTGTCAAAAGAACAAAACAGCAACCAACAAATTGGGCATAGATGTTTACCAACCCTACATCTGACGAAGGGCTTATATCCAAGATATACAAAGAACTCAAGAAGGTAGACTCCAGAGAGCCAAATAACCCCATTAAAAATGGGGTACAGAGCTAAACAAAGAATTTTCACCTGAGGAATATCGAATAGCTGAGAAGCACCTAAAAATTGTTCAACATCCTTAGTCATCAGGGAAATTCAAATCAAAACAATCCTGAGATTTCACCTCACACCAGTCAGAATGGCTAAGATCAAAAACTCGGGAGAAAACAGGTGCTAGCAAGGATGTGGAGAAAGAGGAACACTCCTCTACTGCTGGTGGGGTTGCAAGCTGGTACAACCACTCTGGAAATCATTCTGGCAGTTCCTCAGAAAACTGGACAAGATACTACCGGAGGACCCCACTATACCACTCCTGGGCATATACCCAGAGGATTTCCCAGCATGTAATAAGGATACATGCTCCACTATGTTCTTAGCAGCCCTATTTATAATAGTCAGAAGCTGGAAAGAACCCAGATGTCCTTCAACGGAGGAATGGATACAGAAAATGTGGTATATATACACAATGGAGTACTATTCAGCCAATATAAACAATGAATTCATGAAATTCTTAGACAAATGGATGGAGCTGGAGAACATCATACTAAGTGAGGTAAACCAGTCTCAAATGAACACTCATTGTATGCACTCACTGATAAGTAGATATTAGCCTAGAAGCTTGGAATACCCAAGACACAATCCACATATCAAATGATGTCCAAGAAGAAGGAAGGAGTGGCCTCTGGTCCTGGAAAGGCTCAGTGCAGCAATATAGGGGAATACCAGGACAGGGAACCTGGAAGTGGTGGATGGGGGAACAGGGGGAGGGAAGAGTGCTTATGGGACTTTCGGGGAGGGGGGGTCAAGGAAAGGGGAAATCATTTGAAATGTAAATAAAGAATATATTGAAAAAAATAAAATAAAAGGAGAAAACAGGACCAAAAATTGGAAATTTTGATATACTTAGGCCTACCATGTCAACCATTACATTGAATGCAAATGACCTAAACATATCATTTAAAGGATAGAAATTGCTAAATGGATAAATACTTGTCATCCTCTGTATGTTTGTGATAAGAACCGTATTTCAAGTATAACAATAGAGACAGACTGAAAGAAAAGGAATGGAACTATAAATACAACGTAAATATTAATTTAAAAAAGAGAGAGAAGGAATGCTATGTTAATATCAGATAGCACAGCTCTCGGAGCTTAACATGAAAAGGATCTTATAGAATGACAAAAAGATTCTCCCCCAAGAAGACAGGGCCCTACGAGTGCTTCCGTCAACACCAGAGGTGCAAATGTGTGAGGCAATGGCTGGAGAATCTGAAAAGAGAAATGTGTGACTTTACAGTCAGCGCCCTAGACCTCAGCATCCCTCGGACACTGATGGAGAAATGCACAACCTCACAATCAGCGCCCCAGACCTCAGCATCCCTCGGACACTGATGGAGAAATGCACAGCCTCACAATCAGCGCCCCAGACCTCAGCATCCCTCGGACACTGATGGAGAAATGCACAACCTCACAATCAGAGCCCCAGACCTCAGCATCCCTCGGACACTGATGGAGAAATGCACAGCCTCACAATCAGCGCCCCAGACCTCAGCATCCCTCGGACACTGATGGAGAAATGCACAACCTCACAATCAGAGCCCCAGACCTCAGCATCCCTCAGACACTGATGGAGAAATGCACAACCTCACAATCAGAGCCCCAGACCTCAGCATCCCTTGGACACTGATGGAACAACCAGATACAATACCAAGGGGACTGTAAAACTCAGCACCATCAACACCGAAGGTCTCTTCATAGAACATTTCTCTCCAAAATGACAAAATTTACCTGCTTTTCCAGACACCACAGAACACACCCTGATTGATTTCTAGACATACATACATACATACATATATATATATGTATGTATGTATGTATAAAACCTCAACAAATGGAAGGCGTTTGTGTCATAGAGAGTGTAAGCTCTGACCAGTGGGCAAGTAGAAGCCAAGAACGGTAGCTGAGAAGTGAGTCTGTTCTAAAATATCAGCCGACTCCTAGATAGACTGAGTCAAAGATGAAGTCCCAGAGGGCATACAAGTCCTCAGAAGCAAATGGATGCCCAGCCCAGCGCAGCACAGCCCTTGAAGGGCTGAGAGGGGACTTAGTTCCCAGCACATTTGTTAGAGACATGACAATGTTTCAAAGCAGTAATTAAAGATCCTTCTTTGAAAACTTAGTAAAAGATCAAAATAGCCTCCCCCCCAAAAAAAAAAAACAACACAAGCACTAGGGCACAAAAAATTCTGAGAGTGAAAACAGAAATGCCTCAGTTCAAATAAAGAAAATTCAAGATGAAGAGAAGACGTGGGTCTTTGACTAGGCCCCGAAGTTGACAGAGGGCTAGCAAGATGAAAGTGGAGGAGGTGGAGAGGCCAGGATCAAGACTGAAAGGAGGGCTGGGGCAGGCTCTGCAGGCTGCCTAGGTTAGCCAGTGAGGGCACTGCTAAGATGGAGAAGGGGCCTAAAGGACAGAAAGGGGGGAAGAGGAGGTGAGACCCGGATCCGGATAGGGATGGAGAGAAAGGAAGTGGAGGGAGATGGATGGAAGGGAGGTCAGGCTGAGGTACAGCGCCACCACCCACCGCCATGGTATCCAGGGGCTTAGCCGCCCTCTGCCTGCTCTGTTTCGCACTGTGCTGGAGTTGCTAGGCAGTGGCAGGACAAAGGAGAGAAACAAACTATGTAGACTCTATGGGCAAAGGTACAACTGTCTGTAACTGCAGATGACACAGTTGTCTACACAGAAATTCCCAAGGAATCTACGGAAAAACCCGGAGTTCATGCCACCAGGCTGCAGGGCACTGGCTGTAGAACAGGTCGGTCATTCCCTAATCTGAAAATGCGAATCCAGAACTGTTCCAGAACTGATCTGAAGCCTCAAGCAGGGAACTCTACACCACAAAGACTGTCTCGTGCACAAAATTACTAAAAATATTGTGGATGGTTCATATGCAACATGGGTCCTATGCTCAGGATATCTTATTAAATACATACAAACTCTCCAAAAATCTGAGGAGGAGGGCAAGCTAAACTACAAAATGCTTCTGGTTTTAAGATTTAAGATAAAGGACCCCTAATCTGTATTTCTATGTACTGTTCACATGTTCACATGTTCATAAACACGTGACTGCCAAGATTAAAGACATGCTGCCCTTTTAACAGCTCAGGCTGAGGTTAGGTTTTAAACTTTAAAAACCTGTGTAGGATTTATATGCTGAAAAAAAAAAAAGAATTCAGTGTATTGAGGGGGGAAAAGATAAAGATCTGAATGAATGGAGAGATATACTGTGATCAAGAATTGGGAGACCAAAAATTATAAAGGGTTAAACTCTGTAAATTTATTCACAGATTAGCACAACGTGGTGGTGACCTCTTCTAGGCCTGGCACAGCAGCGGCTGTCTTGACGTCGGATAAGCTGTGATTGCCACCCACCGTATATGTCATTAGCAATTGCTGGGATACTCTTCTTGTGCTGTCCAGCTGCCCATAGTTGCCCATGCCCTCCCATTCTCTCATAAGTAACCCCTCAACCAGTCAAACCAGTAGGAAACCCCAGTCAAATTCATTCTCTCATCAGGTTAGACTTGGGTGACCTTCTCCTTGGTCAGTCACTGCCGTCTCTGTTGGGGTGAACAGAAACAAACACCCCAGGAAAAGTCAAGCAAGACAGTTCCCTATGCTAGTAGGCGCTCTTGTATGCATAGGCAAGATGATTTCAAAGCAATGGAGAAGGAGCAGAGCAGGCAAAACATGTATAAGAGAAGAATACGATGCTAAGGTTTAAATTTCTGATCTCTAGACTTACTATACAGACAGGCTAAATGACACACTTACCATTGGGATTAATGCGCAGCTCAGTGGAACCTCCAAGATGACACAGAGCAGATTCACATAAACAGGTGACCAATTACCAACAAGGACATCCTGCAACCCAAGCTCAAGATGGGCACTGAAGATAAGTGTAAGACAGGAAGCCATGGGAATTTTAGGAAAAAAATTTTCAAGGGAAAAACATGGAGGGTTTTCTTTGTGTGTGTGTTGGGGGGGGGGGTTATTAGATTTAACACCAAAGGCAAAATCCATTAAGGAAAAGGTAAACCAGTGGGGATTAATCCAAAGTTAAAACTTTTGCTCTGAGGAAGATGTTACTAAGGAAAAAAACATACTTTAAAAGGACCAGCTACCAAGTGGGAGAAACTATTTACAAACCACACATCTAGCAGCGTACTAGCATCAGGAATGTGGTAAAACCACGGAAGCTCAACAGTGAGCAAATGCACAGTCCAGAAGACATGAACGGACATCTTACCAACGTTCAAGAGATGCTCCGCATGGTTAGACACTCGGGAGAGCAAACCAGGTCCACAGAACCATCACCACAGCATCCTACAATGGGCAGACAGAAACCGGTACCAACAAACAGGGATGGAGGTGCAGGGCAAGAGAGGTGGATTGTGTGTGCAGTTGTCTTAGGGTTTTACTGCTGTGAACAGACACCATGACCAAGGCAACTCTTATAAGGACAACATTTAATTGGGGCTGGCTTACAGGTCAGAGGGTCAGTCTATTATCACCAAGGAGCATGGCAGCATCCAGGCAGGCATGGTGCAGGAGGGGCTGAGCGTTCCACATTTTCATCTGAAGGTTGCTAGTGGAAGACTGGCTCCCATGTGGTGAGGAGGAGGATCTTGTTGCCCAACCCCACAGTGACATACTTCCTCCAACAAGGCCACACCTTCTCCAACAAGGCCACACCTATTCCAACAAGCCCACACCTACTCCAACAAGGCCATACCTCCTAATAGCACCTGGGCATATTCAAACCATCACAACATTGCTGGGGGGGGGGATGGTATAACCAGGCTGGGAAGAGTGGCTAAGAGTGATCACTGCCCAAGTATAAAGACCCAAGTTCAGATCCCCAGGGCCAACTTACAAAGCTGGGTATGGTACATAGGTCTGGGACTCCAGTCCTTACAAAGCTGGGTGTGGTACATAGGTCTGCGAGCCCAGTCCTGGGGCTAGGGAGAGACAGAGATAGGAAGATTGCGTGTGTTTGTTGAACAGTCAGCCTAGCTGAAAAGAGATAATGGTAAGGAGCACGTGCAGTGAGAGACCTTGCCTCAGTGGGGCAGGGTGACAAACAAGGACACCAGACACTCTTCTCTGGTCCTTGTGCACTCCTGGGCACATGGAACCACCCTCCCACTCACACAATTTAAAATAAATGGCAAGTCATATTCAGTATTGTACTCCTGTAATCCCACCACTCAGGAGGCTGAGGCAGGAGGATCATGAGTGTGAGGCCAGCCTAGGCTAATGAATGAAACCCTGTCTCACAAAAATGTAGCTTAAACACACAATTACCTTATGTGTCCCAGCACTATACTCCTGGATATAAAACCCAGAGAAGGAAATCCCGCTTACATTCTTACAAATGCATAGATGAGAATGTCCATGGTGTCTCAGTCTAGCCTGGTCACGGAGACAGTGCAATCGAGGGATCTGGAGCCTCCTCCTTCCTGCCAAGCTGAGCGTGCTGCCCCATTGAATGCCAGTCTCTACAAATATGAGAAAATAAATACCTGTGGTAAGAAAGGAAGGAAGAAAGGAAGGAAGAAAGGAAAGAAGGGAGGAAAGAAGGAAGGAAGAAGATGTGTGTGGTAGCTTAATTTTTGTCAGTCAGAACATGGCAACAAAGCATATGTCCTCCAATAAGTGAGTAGAGAAGCAGCGGGCTATCATGACACGGGGTACTATAAACAGAGGGGCAGGCTGGGCTCTTGACATATGCAGACTCCTGGATGAATCTCAGTTCTGCTAAGTGGGAAACACCCACCCCGGAAGGTTACATACTGTATGATTTTATTCATGAAACATGATTTTGTTTCTTATCTCCATAAACTAGAGTGATGAAATCATAGCACTAGAGGGCCAGAGAAAGGGCTGAGGAAGGACAGACAGCTGTGCGGTAGCCATGAGTCACAGGATGGATCTTCACAATGATGGGAAGGCACCGCCTTCTGCTTGGTGTACTTCATGAGAGTTTTGCTGGATTGTCCCCCTACTGCAGAGGAAACTGAGGAGCAGGTACCAGGACAGCCTTGCGGGCTATTTCTGTTCCTGTGAACTGCATCTGACACTACAACAATCATCTGCCTGTTATCAAAGACAATAAAGAACACGCTCACATTTGTCTTTTATCTGACAACATTTAGCATATCAAGCACTAAAAGGCAAAAAAGTATTTGCTTAATTCATCTGAAAGTAACATGCCACGTCTATATAACACAACTAGCATGCATGTAAAATTAGCTCTGTTCCCAGACCGGGGGAAGTGTTTCAGGGCTCTCAGATCTAATGCCTGACTTCTTCGTTGAGGTGAGTAGAATTCTCTTGCTAACTTTTGCATTCTGTCTTTTGCAACACATTTGGTCTGTTGAACTTTATGGAGCTAAGAAAACAACATTGCATGTACATGCAGTTTAGAAAATAGAATGTTCATTAGCCTTTTCAGATACACACACAGAGACAGACACACTCATACACCAACACATACAGAGATTCACAGGCGCACACACACACACACACACACACACACACACCTTAAAAGAGACAACTTTGTTAAAGGGACGGCTCTCTTCCAAGATGAGTCACAACTTGCAAATCTGAAACTTCTAGTGAAACTTCCATGTATGCTGTATCAAAATCCCTTTGCCTATTGACTCTCAGTCTTGTGGAACCACTGAAGCAGTGTGGGACTGCTCAGGGTTCCTGGGTTGCTCTTTTAGAACTATTACTCTGGAGTTTCCCTTGAAGACCTCCAGGTGCTGGGTCAACCCACTGATGTGTTAATATATTGCCAAAACCTTACCAAAACACATCCTGAGCCTGGGCCAATGGGATGATTGGAAGCAGAGGAACGCCCCCTTCGGAGAGTACTAACAAGCCATTGGCTCTCTGACAGTGCCACTGAGGCCCGTGCTGTCCTGCTGGGACTCTGAAGGGTGTCTTCAAAGAGGCGAGGCCCTGCTTCACCAGCACACAGGCCCACCAGGCGGTAGGTCAAGTGCTCTGAAAAGAAACTATTATGTTCTGTCACACGATGACGAAGTTGAATGGTTGAAATGATTGTGCAGGGAAGCAGATCGGGGATTAAGTGCCAGGAATCCCAGTGCTCTTCTGTCCGTATCCCCCACCAAGCAGTGAAAGGCCCCCTTCAGCTCCGGATACTCAGCTTTTCTCTTAACTGGAGCAGTGGCTCCCTGCGAATCCAAACCAGTGAAATGGGGATCTCTTTCCCTTTCTCCGTGAATAGTATCCCAGGAGAGCTCGCTGCCACAAGTTATTATCACAGGCGATAACTGAGCCAAGGGGAAAACCAGACCAGACACTAGCCCAAGTGAGAGAGCCCATGGCAGGTTTCGAAATCCGCTTGCTTCGGTGCAGTCAAAGGTCAGCAGCTCAAATCCGAGGACACGGCCGTGAAGATGACTAGGAGCTTTTGTCCTTTCTGCCTGCTCTTTTGAAACCATGTCTCCCTGGGTACCCCAGGTTGTTTTAAACTCACGATTGTCCTGCTCAAGTCACCCGAGTGGTAATATCACACAGCCTGCCATACATGTCCGTGTGGTAAGAGAGGCTGGGAAGGTTATGTATTGCCCTGGATAAATCTGATTTGCACAAAACTCCTATGGAGGTCGCAGTAGGTTTTCACTTATAATGATAGCCAATAGGTGTGGCTTTGTTCTGCTGGCGTTTGGCCTGAGGGAGGCTGGGTGCTGTCCGGTGTGTTTGCCTTGGGCCCCTTGGAGGTCCCAGCTGGGCCCTTATCACTGTGCTGGCTCCCCTGCTAGCACTCACAGTTTGATTGGTTCCTTGCCGGGTAACATTTAGCTAGTGAGCATTGCTTTGCAGTTAGATAAGCATGTGACGTTCCACGCTGTTCTAGAATTCGATGGAACATGTCTAGGATTCCATAAGGGGAAAATTCAGCCGCGCACCATGCTGTCTTTTCTGGATCTCCTTCATTAGTCTCAGTTTCATTTGTCAAAGCAGAGGTCTCTGGAGTGAAAACAAATTCTGCAATACCACTTTTCTCTTTTCCTGGAGTCTGACTGACCTTAGGCCTGTATCAGCTACTTTTTTCCCTTTGTTGTTTGGAATGAAACACCTGACAAAAGTACCTAAAGGCAGGAGGTGGTTTTATTTTGGCTCACAGTTTGAGGGGATACAGTCCACCATGGTGGGGAAGTCATGGCCACCAGAGTGTGAAGTATCTGGTCACATTGCCTTCTAAGTCGGGAAGGAAAACGTTGGTGCTCAATAATTCCCCCTTCTGTTCAGTCTGGGATCCCAACCAGGGGATTGAGCTGTCCATACTCAAGGTATGTCATCTCTGCTGGTAAGCTTTTCTGCAAATACACTCACAGAGCCACTCACAGCTATGTCTCTTAGGTGACTCTAAAGCCATCAGGCAGGCGATGAAGATTGTCCACTCTAAAGCCCAAGCAGCTGAGGTGAGCCACAGAGTCCAAAATGATCTGAAAAGCCAGTTCTAAAATCCAGAAACTGTCGTGGGTATTGTGTCAGGCTAGATGCCAAACATTTCCAGTCCCTTGAGACATCTTAGGAATTGCCACATGAACATAGCTATCAACAGAAAGCTATGGGCATGTGATTGTTCCAACCCATCTTCTCTCCATTCTCAGAGGTTTTGGGAGTGTATGCATGCTTTAGAGAGCCATTAGTTAAATTACACACATCTAAATACATAGCACTGAGGGCAATAGCAACTCCCGCATAACAAAACAGTGCCAAGCCCCAGTTGGTGGTATCTTCACCAACAGCGATTATACAGGGCTTGGGGTTGCTATACCGAGGTTTGATTTGTATTTGAGAATCCCTGAGCAATATGTGAGTAGAGGATTTTGCTGCTCCCGTGGTTTACGACTGCTAGCAAGAGAAATATAAATCTCAGTAAGCAGATTCCAGCCCAGGTTAACTTCATTCATTGATTTTTTTTCACCCCACACAGAATTTCAACTACTATAACAAATATACTATGCTAGGCTACAAAAAGTTATTTATTTACCTGTGGTTTTGTAGAAGATAGTGCTTTGGCATAAATCTCTGTATTCCTCATTAAATGCAGGCACTGCTTTCTATAGTTTCCCATATATCACATCTACTAAAAACCTCATATTGTGGTATTGATTAGTCCCTGCCAAGAGTTTATAATCTTTCAAAGAAGGCAGATACTTGGAAAGATAAATATAGGCAGGTGCAGTGACACATATTTACAATTTTGGCCCTTGGGAGACCGAGGTAAGAGGCTCAAGAATTCCACACAGGCCAGCCGGGTTAAATAATAAAATCACATCTTTTTTAAAAAAGCGATGTTAAGGTCAGACAAATTGTCCAGGAAGTAAAAGGCAGTTGTCATTAAGTCTGATGACCTGAATTCAATTCCAGAAGGCATATTGTGGAAGCAGAGCTTGCATCAATAAGACATCCTCCAATATCTACACACACACACACACACACACACACACACACACACACACAGTAAATAACTAACTAAGAACGGTGCAGTAAAGTCATGGTCGAATAGATCCAAGAGAATTAGGAGAACACAAGAAATACGTTCATGATTTGACTTCCCAGTCCTGGGGTGTGTTAAGGAATATTTGAATCAAGTCATTTCTCCTCTTTATAATCACTAAAATTTAAGATATATTTTCTTCTGAAAACAGGCACTGTCTGGTTTCTGCCATATGTGATATTTAAATCTGTGTGGAGCTGTGAACTTTCCTCTTGGAGAAATAGAAACTTGTGACACTGGCTGACCATAACACAAACCCTGGTGTCAGCGTGCATACTCCGGCCGAAGCTTGCATCCCAGCCCAGTTAGGATGCAGACCCCACGTGTGTTTCACTGACTCGACAGTGCCTGCAGATCACTCAGAGCAAGGTGGGCAAGTGGGAACCACCACCTAAAGGCGGGCGGACTCTCCAGGCATGCTGCTGTACGTCCTTAACTTCAGCACTTGGGAAACAGAGGCTGGGGCGCTGTGAGAGTGGAGCCAGGCTCATCTGCAAAGTAAGTTCTGGCTAGCCAGGGCTGGTGAGAGCCTGTCAAAAAGCGAGGAACAGTAAACTCCTTAAAGCAAATAAAAGGCAGGGTAGAGTCTTATGAAACTGAAATTTCTGGCTTCCCTTAGGGAAGTGGACTATCTGGTGATGACAGCCAAGATCTGTCGCGCTATGGAGCAGCTGCCTCTTTAGGGTGTACTGACTGATGGCTGGTGGATGGAGCAGGGGCCGGTGACCAAGGAGGGGACACGAGAAATGAAGCAGACAGTTGAAGAGGACTGTGTGTGTGTGTGTGTGTGTGTGTGTGTGTGTGTGGTGCATATATGACTATGTGTATACGAGAATGCATGTGTGTGTTTATGAGTGGGGGGATATATATATATATATAAGCATGTGTATCTGTACGAGTGGGGATAGAGTAGAGGTGAACGTAGGAGTGTGCGCGTGCACGCGCGTAGCTAGTTTCATGAGGCAGAAGTGCAAATTTTGAGTCAAGAGGAGTAAAGATTTGATTGGAGGGGTCAAAATAGGTCAGACTTTGTCATTCTTTGCACTTAAGGGCAAGGATGAGGGGCTCATTATATAGGTGGTAAACGTGCACTCGTGTTTTCTGTGGATAAACCATGCGGCCAAATTTCTTCACCAGCCAGATCACTCTGGCGCCTGGTGGAAGAAGGCCAGAGCATCCAGCCTGCAGGCCGGTGTCTAGAGAAAGATCTGTTATGATTATCTGAGGGCGTGTTTGAACTCTGGTAGCGACCGTGAGCGTGGAAAGAAAAACACGACAAAGACAAACTTGGGAGGGACAGAGGGTTGTTGACAAAGCCGGGGCACATGTGGCAGGAGGTGGAAGGAAATGAGGGGTGCGCCCGCGGCTGTGGCCCCTGGAGGTACAGGACCGCCAGGGTGGGAGATGGCACAGGAAAGTGAGGGGGAGGGAAGAGACGCTCACTGCCAGGACTGTTGGCTTTGGGTGTCTGGGTGGACTGCCAAGCAGAGCCGTCCAGACAGATAGCAATGAGAGAGAGGGCTCCTGGGCTCAGAGGCAAAGCTCTGGCCATGATGATGGCTCGTCACCCAAAATGACTATCAGCTAGGGAGAAGCAGAAAGCCAAGGACAGGACCCAGGGATGGCAGCTACTGCTGCAAGGGCTCTCGGCTCTCGGGCTGTGGCAACCACACTGGCCGATGTCAGCTCTGAGCACAGTTCCTGCCTTCAGTCAGTGGCGCTCTCTTCTCCACGGCTTCCCTTTCCCTGCCTCCCTTCATTCTCTTGGTCCTAATTTGAAACCATAAAATCTTTCACCTTTAGGCTTTATATTACAATAAAATGCACCATGTATAAAGCATGGCTATACGGTGCATATATACAGCTTCAAAGAAGAATGAGATTGATTCAGTGCAGCCAGCACATACGGTGGGTGTTATGCCCGACTGCTATCCTGGTGGCTTTTTCCCTCCTTCCTCCCACAGGTAATAACCCTTATTCTCCATCGTACTTTGTGTCTACTTTTTCTAGAGCCTTTGTATCCTGATATGAAACCGTTCCTTTTCTTTTGTTGCTGACGTCTACCAGTGTTACGTCTATGAGGTGCCTTAGCTAACTCGTATGGCACAGGTCACCTTTCATTGATCTTTAGTTCTCTGCATAGCACAGGGTCTGGTTCTCGTGCATTCGGCATGTCTAAGTTCTATTCACAATGGCCCGTGTCTTTGGGACACCCTTGTGCGTGTCCGAGGTGAGCGCTGGCACTTGCCGGGGAAGCAGCTTACGGCGGCTGAACTGCTGGTGTCCCCTCAAGTAACTGTAAAGCTCAGACTCTCCTCCCCCGCGGCACACACACACACGTGACTTTAAAACAACATTGTTGGTTTAAAGACATCTCCATTCAGAATTTGGGGAGATGGCTCAGAGGGCAAAGGGGCTTATCACAGACCCTGGGAAGCCACATTCAGTTCCCACAACTGACATAAAGGTGGGCGTGGGACAACTGGGTCCACAAAACTGCTCCCGCGTGGGCTGTGGCATTCTTTATGACCCATTAATAAGTAAGTAAATAAGTAAATAAATTTTAATCTATTAAAAATATCAGCCAGGCAGTGGTGGCGCATGCCTGTAATCCCAGCACTTGGGAGGCAAAGGCAGGTGGATTTCTGAGTTTGAGGCCTACAGTGAGTTCCAGGACAGCCAGGGCTACATAGAGAAACCCTGTCTGGAAAAACAAAAACAAAACAAAACAAAAAAAAACCAAAAAAAAAAAAATCGATGTTCTGTAAGTGTTAACAGAAAAATATCACCCATTGTTCTAATATCCTACAATTAAAGAAACAAGCCATTTCAGTGGGTCCCTGTAGTGGTTTTACACATTACACATGTCATTCCACAGTATATTTCCCCTTTAATTAATTTTCCATTTTCCCTTTCATGGATTTATTCTTGTGGCCAAAATGCTCTTCTTTATACTTTTTAGGATGTTCTCTTTTTCTGTTCCTTCCCACTTTCCAGTGGCTAATATCCCCCAACACTCCGCTCCACGGCTGAGAGACGGCCCCCAATCCCATGCCCAGGAATTCCCCATAGATGTCTGGGGGTCAGGGTTAAAAAGCCTGGCCTCGGCTGGGTAGGAGGGCATGCTGCTGGAGACCTCTGGAAAATCCCTCGAACTTCTCTGCAGTCTGGATTCTTTTTCTTTTTAATACTGTCAGCTGTGGGATTGGCCTTTGGGGACCAGCGGATACTGAGTCTGTTGACCTCTCTATCTGTTTCCTGAGGGAAGGCAGATGGTACCTGGATATAGTCAGTGTTTCCCTGGGGTTATTAATGGAATCCAAAGAATAATTTTTAAATAGAAATCCCGGCACCGGAAGGTGTCCCTGACCAGGCCTTAGGCCTGCTGGCCACTCCCTGCTTCCACAGTTGTGGATGCCACAGAAAGAGCAGATCAGAGCCCCCACGTCCTGGACCACTGCAGAAAATCCTCCAAAAAGGGTCTGGGAGGGATGCCCAGACTGAATGGACCTTCGGAGCACCTCTGGGGCCAGACACAATTGGTGTTTCGACCTCTGGGATAAATGTTGTATCTCCCCATGGTCTCTAAAATTACTTTCAGGGGGGGCGGCCTCCATGAATGGAAAGGCAGTCTGGGCAATGACTTCTTCAGCTTCATTGGCAGGCTTTCTCTCTTGGCCCCCAATCCAGAATCAGAAAAAAAAAAATCTAAAAGGTGCCTTCCAGGTGGCGTGGCCTGGGCATCAGGCTCTTAAAAGCTTTCTGGATGATTCTAAGCAGGAGGCCAAAGTCCAGAAACTACCCAAGCTGACCAGCTGGACTATCAAGGAGCTGTCTGCTGTTTCTGGTCTGGTACCATTGTCTGAAGGTCGCTGTGGGACCAGGCCGGGTGCTGAGCTTTGACACTGGTTCACAATGGTCAACCTTGGACGAGTGATACAGAAACAAAGGCTCAGAGCTGAGGTGTGACTCCTCTGCTTGTGTGCTTATCGTTACACAAGCCTTTTGATTAGAAGCACAATAGCAGTCTACAAGGACCTGAAGTTCAACCTTCTCGGGTTTTTTGTTTGTTTGCTTGGTTGGTTTTTGTTTGTTTGGTTTTTTTTCTTATTTTTCGAGACAAGGTTTCTCTGTGTAGCCCTGGGTGTACTGGAACTCACTCTGTAGACCAGGCTGGCCTAGAACTCAGAAATCCGCCTGCCTCTGCCTCCCAAGTGCTGGGATTACAGGCGTGCGCCACCACCGCCCTGCATGAAGGTCAACCTTGTCTTGTCTTTCATTTCCCTCCTTGGTGGGCATGGAGCTATGTCCAGGACTAGTCATACTTAGAAGAAGAAGAAGAAGAAGAAGAAGAAGAAGAAGAAGAAGAAGAAGAAGAAGAAGAAGAAGAAGGGGGGAGGAGGAGGAGGAGGAGGAGGAGAGGAAGAAAGGAAGAAGGAAGGAAGAAAGGAAGAAAGGAAGAAAGAAAGAAAGGAAGAAAGGAAGAAAGGAAGAAAGAAAGAAAGAAAGAAAGAAGGAAAGAAAGAAAGAAGCTTTGGGGGTCTACTTGCTTCCCTTCTTGGGTTTTGCTTGGAGGACCTTCACAGCTCTACAGTACCTTAGAATGGGTTGCATCGATTACAAAAAAATAACGCAAACAAACAGACCCAACAAGTTAAATCACCAAGTTTTGCCGTCTCCTGCCTTCCCTTTAGCAGAAAGTTAAGGGTTCATATTTGCTGTCAGAGGCATGCATTCTCGAGCGGCATTTGAGGAGGATGGAGAGTCAGAGCTTACAGCCGGGAGAAACGTTGGCAAAAGACAAACGTGACAAAGGACAAACATCCAAGGTACAGGAAGAGGTCTCGAAACTGAACGGTAAGAAAACAAACAACGCAATTAAAGAAGGAACGAGGACTTGAACGGACGCCTCCCCAGAGAAGACATTGGGAAGGCAAGTAAGCAAAGGAAAAGCATCCCTATAGTCATGTGTCATCAGCAAAACAAAAATTAAAGCAAAGAGATACCACTGCACGCCTGTTGGGACAGCCCAAATCCAGCAGGATGACAACAGCGGATGTTGGTGGCAGATTTATCTGGCAGATTTATCACTCATTACTGTAGGGTTGTGAAAATGGGCTGGCTGCTGTTGTTTGTTCCCATGTAGCCCAGGCTGGCCTCAAGCTTGCTATGTAGCTGAGGCTGTCCTTTAACTGATCCTCTGGTTTGCATCCTCAGTCCTCACCCAAGCACGGTGATTACAGGCATGCACCACCATGCCCGGCTAAACACCATTATTTCAACAAACATGTGCAGGCCCCAGCAAGCAAGCAGAAGGGGCCACAGGATAAGCAGGAATGTGAAACGGCAGAACTGCTTTGGAAGACAGTCTGACGAAGAAAAATAAATTAGTAAATATATTCTCATTGTATGATCTGGAAATCACACACCTTAGTCTTTACCCAATGTAATTGATAACTTGAGTTTACACAGAAACCTGCATGTGTCATTTATAGGGCTTTGTTTACTATTGCTAAAATGTGGCAATGGCCGTGACATTCTTTGATAGGTAAATGGCAAAAGAAACTTTGTTTCATCCAGATAATGGGTTGCTCTTCAATGTTACAAGATCTGAGGCTTTATAAGATGAAGAGACACGCAGAGCCTTCTGAGCACACGCAGGGAAAGCAGCCGCCACCCGTTTCACATGCTGCCATCTCCTCTGACTTCAGTGAGCTGACATTCTGCACATGACAACATCATGAGGATGGCAGTGGACCTGTGGGTGCTAGGGCTGGACAGGAAAGAGGGAACATGGGCAGATCACAGAGAATGCAGACAGGGAAGCCACCATGCACCACAGATATCACAATGGAGGACACCATCATACATTTGTCCAAACCTCAACACCAAAAGTAAGCCTTAAAAAGTGGTAACAACATTTCAACGGAGTGGTAACAATATCTTAGCCTGGGTCCCTTGATTGTAATAGATGTACAGTCCCACAGGAGATGTTGATAGGAAAGGTGTGTGTTTGTTGGAGCAGGAGAAATGTGGGGGATGTACCTTCTCCCAGTTTTGCTGTGAACCTCAAACAAAAATAATGGATTTAAAAAAAACAATGGGATTTTGATGGGGATTGCATTGAATCTGTAGATTGCTTTTGGCAAGATGGCCATTTTTACTATATTGATCCTGCCAATCCAAGAGCATGGAATATTTTTCCATCTTCTGAGGTCTTTTTCGATTTCTTTCTTCAAGGACTTGAAGTTTCTGTCATACAGATCTTTCACTTGTTTGGTTAAAGTCACACCAAGATACTTTATATTGTTTGTGGCTATTGTGAAGGGTGTTATTTCCCTAATTTCTTTCTCAGCCTGCTTGTCCTTTGAGTACAAAAAGGCTACTGATTTGCTTGAGTTGATTTTATAACCAGCCACTGATTTGCTGAAGTTGTTTATCAGCTGTAGGAGTTCTCTGGTGAAGTTTTTTGGGTCACTTATGTATACTATCATATCATCTGCAAAAAGTGATATTTTGACTTCTTCCTTTCCAATTTGTATCCCTTTGACTTCCTTATGTTGTCTAATTGCTCTCGCTAGAACTTCAAGTACTATATTGAAAAGATATGGAGAGAGAGGGCAGCCTTGTCTAGTCCCTGATTTTAGTGGGATTGCTTCAAGTTTCTCTCCATTCAGTTTGATATTGGCTACTGGTTTGCTGTATATAGTTTTTATTATGTTTAGGTATGGGCCTTGAATTCCTGTTCTTTCCAGGACTTTTAGCATGAAAGGATGCTGAATTTTGTCAAATGTTTTTTCAGCATCTGCTTTTTCAGCATCTAATGAGATCCCCATCAAAATCCCAAATCAATTCTTCATAGATCTAGAAAGAGCAATTCTCAAATTCATCTGGAGTAACAAAAAACCCAGGATAGCTAAAACTATTCTCAACAATAAAAGGACTTCTGGGGGAATCAATATCCCTGACCTCAAGCAGTACTACAGAGCAATTGTGCTAAAAACTGCATGGTATTGGTACAGCGACAGGCAAGTAGATCAATGGAATAGAATTGAAGACTCAGAAATTAACCCACAGACTTATGGTCACTTGATCTTTGATAAAGGAGCTATAACCATCCAGTGGAAAAAAGATAGTCTTTTTAACAAATGGTGCTGGTTCAACTGGAGGTCAACATGCAGAAGAATGTGAATTGACCCACTCTTATCTCCTTGTACCAAGATCAACTCCAAGTGGATCAAGGACCTCCTCATAAACCAGACACACTGAAACTAATAGAAAAGAAACTGGGAAAGACCCTGGAGGACATGGGCACAGGGAGAAAGTTTCTGAACAGAACACCAATAGCTTATGCTCTAAGATCAAGAATTGACAAATGGAACCTCATAAAATTACAAAGTTTCTGTAAGGCAAAGGACAATGTCAGAAGGACAAAACAGCAACCAACAAATTGGGAAAAGATCTTCACCAACCCCACATCTGACAGAGGGCTAATATCCAATATATACAAAGAACTCAAGAAGTTAGACCCCAAAGAACTAAATAACCCTATCAAAAATGGGGTACAGAGCTAAACAAAGAATTTTCAGCAGAAGAAATTTGGATGGCTGAGAAGCACCTTAAGAGATGTCCAACATCATTAGTCATCAGGGAAATGCAAATCAAAACAACCCTGAGATTCCACCTCACACCAGTCAGAATGGCTAAGATTAAAAACTCAAGGGACAACAGGTGCTGGCGAGGATGTGGAGAAAGAGGAACACTCCTCCACTGTTGGTGGGATTGCAAGATGGTACAACCGCTCTGGAAATCAGTCTGGCAGTTCCTCAGAAAATTGGGCATGACACTTCCAGAGGACCCTGTCATACCACTCCTGGGCGTATACCCAGCGGATTCCCCTGCATACAATAAAGACACATGCTCCACTATGTTCATAGCAGCCTTATTTATAATAGCCAGAAGTTGGAAGGAGCCCAGATGTCCCTCAAAGGAGGAATGGATACAGAAAATGTGGTATATTTATACAATGGAATACTACTCAGCAATTAAAAATAATGAATTCATGCAATTTGTAGGCAAATGGTTGGATCTGGAAAATATCATCCTAAGTGAGTTAACCCAATCACAAAAAAATACACATGAAATGCAATCACTGATAAGCGGATATTAATGAGCCCAAAAGCTCTGAATACTCAAGGCATAATTAGCAAATCAAAAGATTCCCAAGAAGAAGGAAGGAAAGGACCCTGGTCTTGAAAAGACTGGATCCAGTTTTGTAGGAGAGTATCAGAACAGAGAAATGGGGGGGGGGGTGATTGGGGAATGGGCGGAGGGAAGAGGACTTATGGGACATATGGTGAGGGGGGAACTGGGAAAGGGGAAAGCCTTTGGAATGTAAACAAAAAATATAGAAAATTTTTAAAAAAGAATTAAAAAAACAATGGATTTTTTGAAAATTGTACTGTAAATTTGAAAATTGTAAGAATTTCAATTCTTAGTTGTTTTTACACTTTCTGGTGAGTGTATGGCCAGGGGCACACTGGGTATAAGAATTATAGTCCTTTGTGTTTCTCTGCTTCCAACCACAATGAACGACCGAGCAGCTTGCTCTACCCTGGGTTCCCACTAGGATTTACTGCCTCAATACAGACCCAAATGCAGTCACACAAATGACCAGGGACTGAAACCCAAGGACCTTTGCGCCAAAATAAACCTTTCTCTCCCTGATTGCCTCAGGCACTTTGTTACAGTAACAGAAAGCTGACTAAGACAATGCTTATGATAAAGCACAGGCACTTGTCCTTGCCCTCTTCCAGAGATCCTGAAATCCTAGGATCCTGACCCTGCAGCTGCCCCAATAGCCACGCCTCCCAAGAACTGGACCAACTCCCGGGCAGTGGATTGGGGTGACAAATCAGAGACCTGCAATCAGTTGGCAGCTCTGGTGTTCCTAGATGCCTTGACCTAGAACAAATTACTTCACTTCTGTGAGTCTGCATTTCCTCTTCTGTGTAATGAGGATAATAATAGTACTGCTTTCTGTATGGAAGACGATTGCACATTCAATAGGAAATGTATGTCAAACAGTGCTCAGTTAGCTATTGATAATTATGGTGAGCATGGCGGTGACTCACAGCCCCATCCCTCAGGATGCTGCGAGGACTCCCTGTGGTAGTAGCCAGGGGAGAGCCCAGCCTCAGGTCCAATCGGTTACACTGCACACTGGCAGCACAGGCCATCATATGGTAGCATCTTTGCTCACGTGCGTATGCTTCTCCAGCTGATCTGAAAAGCTCAACACCTTTGATGGCACGGTCTTACTGTATTTCTTTTCCTTATTCTATAGCTTAAATATATGTATTGTTCCCAGTTGCATGGCTCTGTTACCAGACTCCCTCGGTCTGCCCATTGATACCCCTGACCACCATCTTGGCTCCAATAGTGAGTGAAACAGTAAGCATCCATCTTAGACAGGATGCTCACGACTTCCTGATCCCCACAGGCACCCACCCCAGCTGGAAACTCCATGGAATCTGGTTGTATCTTTGGTCCAACCCTTACTGTGCTGGGTGGAGTTTCACCTTGGAAACACTGTTTTTTGTTGCTCCAGAACAGCTCAAATGTGGCCTCTGCAAATTATGGCTCTGTGCTGTGTAGACAACTCCCAAAATGAGTTACACATGAAAGTTACATGCATGGAGCTGAAAGTTAAATGCGTGAAGCTGAAAGTTACAAATATAAAACTAAAAGTTATATGCTTATTAAGCTGAAAGTTATAGGCATATAGATGCATTTCTTGAGCACCCGACCCCTCCCCAAACATACACATTTCCCTAAGAAACGTCTCCATTCTTTCTTGTAAAAGTTCCTGTGTATTGACAGAACCAAGACAGATTCCTAGCTCAAACAGTTGTGTGTGTGTGTGTGTGTGTGTGTGTGTGTGTGTTTTGTTTTTGTTTGTTTGGTTGGTTGCTTGCTTTTGTCTTGTTTTTTTTTGTTTTGTTTTTTGTTTTTGTGTTGGTAGTGCATTCCTTTCATCTCTGCACTCAAGAAGCAGAAGCAGGCAACCTCTGTGAGTTCCAGGACACCCTGGTCTATGTATCGAGTTCTAGGCCAGCCAGAGCTACAGTAAGACCACATCTAAAAAACAAACAGTTCTAGTTTGCTTTTTATTGTGCTAAACCTTCTAACTAAAAGCAGCTGGGGGGGGGGGGTGAGGTTTATTACCTTACACTTGCCCAGCACAATCCATGATTCAGGCAAATCAGGACGGAAACTCAAGAAGGCAGGAACCTGGAGGTGGGACTGAGGAGGAGGCCAGGGAGAAAGTGGCTTGTTGGTAGCTCACTCAGCCTTCTTTCCCATACAACTCAGGACCTCCTCCCTGGACAGCGGGACCTCCTCCCTGGATGGTGGGACCTCCTCCCTGGACAGCGGGACCTCCTCCCTGGATGGTGGGACCTCCTCCCTGGACAGCGGGACCTCCTCCATGGATGGTGGGACCTCCTCCCTGGACAGCGGGACCTCCTCCCTGGACAGTGGGACCTCCTCCCTGGATAGCAGGCCTACAGCTGAGCACCTGATAGCAACTGTTAATCAAGACTTCTTGCCCACAGGCCCAGCCAACCAAGGCATTTTCTCAACTGAAGTTCACTCTTCAGGAGTGAACCACAGGAGGCCAACTTGTGTGAGATTGACAAAACATTACAAAAGAAAAAAATCTAACCAGCACACAAATAAAACCCAAAAGAATACTTTTGTTTTTAAATTTCCTATCTCAAAGATTTGTCTAAAATGTTTATCGTAGTTCTATGTAAGATATATAATGAGGTACACAGATTTCAAGACTATAACCCAGTCAAATTTTGCACTCCACACACATGCAATCTGCACACACACACACACACACACACACACACACACACACACGAGCTCTGTATACCATCTTACAGCTCACATTGCCGTACAAAGCATTTCCAGTCTCCCACAAACTCCCGGAGGCTCCTCCGTGAACATCAACATCACCTCACACATAACTTTAATAACTTAATCAACTTGAGTTAGGTTTTTTTCTTCTTTTAAAACCACAAGAGTGGAACCATGTAATACACACTCATTAGTCATATGTTTGTGACTTAGTACATGTCTATGCTGGTCGTGTTGTGGGTAGCAGTGAGTTTCAATTGCTGTATGTTAGTCTAGTGCATGAATACTCCATTTTTAATTCCACTACTGGTAGGCATTTGAACAGTTTACAGTTTGGTGCTGCTTGGAAGTAACTTTGTCCAGACATTTCTGTCCATGATTCACGTACACTCACTTACTTCTCTGAGCTGTGCACCCAGCACTACAACTGACATCTCCTGGGGCACACACAGGCTAGCCACAGTCGATATTGCCAAACAGTCTTCCACAGGGCCGTCCTAACTTACACTCCCACCAGGAAGGCATGAATGAATTATTACTCAATGTAGCTGTCAACACTTCCTCTTGTTGCTCTTAATTTTAGTCATTTGGGTGGGCGTATAATCGTAGCTCATTGTTATTTTAATTTGTACCTCCTGATGAATAGTGGCCTAAGTGACTTTTATATGCCATTGACCATTTGGAGATCTTGTTTAGGGCGGTGACTGCAAGGACTTTTCGCTCACCGGAGCACAGAAGGTTTTTATCTGTTACTAGCCTTTGTTTTTACTACATACCCTGAGCACTCACACATTGCTAGGTGCTGTGAGTGCCCCTCCTCTGTGACACGCCTCTCCCCCTCCCACCCCAAGCTCTTGGTAAAGAAGAATGTTTTTAATTTGAATATGATTGAGTTGATCATTTTTTCCCAGTGGTAGCATTGAAGCCGGAGGCCTATGTCTGCCAGGCCAGTGCTCCACCCACCCCCATAACTGTCTTTCTTAAATTCTCTGTCTTAACTCTCTTGTAGCTTTTATAATTTTTCTTTGCATCTGCCCAAAGGTTTCAAGATCATGTTTGTATGAGAGATTTTTTTTTTATTGTTGTTAATTCAATTGACAATACAATACAGGGATTCTTTCAAGCTAAACATATTTTTGTTTTAGCTCTGAGGATGCTCAGCTACTTGGTCGTTATCTCCCTTCTAGTCTCTCCTCCTGGAGCTTCCCAGAAGCCTTTATTATAGATTCTTGGTTTCTCGAATTTTTCTTTTATGCGTTCTATTTCTCCTCTATGGGCTACACGCTGGATGTTTTCCTCACATTTATTAATTTTTGGCTTTGTTGTTGTTGTTGTTGTTGGTTGGTTGGTTTTTTTCGAGACAGGGTTTCTCTGTGTAGACCTGGCTGTCCTGAAACTCACTCTGTAGACCAGGTTGGCCTCGAACTCAGAAATCCACCTGCCTCTGCCTCCCAAGTGGTTAATTTTGTATTTTTAAGTGTGGTGTGGTGTGTGTGTGTGTGTGTGTGTGTGTGTGTGTGTGTGCGCGCGCGCGCGCGCGCTGTGAAGTAGCCATAGAAACAGAGAATGATTTAGACGCCGGAGCCGAGAGACGTACCGAGGGGGAGCACCAATGACCACTGCCAAGGAGCGAGAAGAGGATGGACGTGCGAGGTGCCCAGGTGTGAACGTGGGCTCCTGTGGTGAGTTCCCTGACAGGATGGGGAGCAGTGGGGAGCAGCGCTGTGAAGCAAAGCAGAGGGCTCCGCTTCCTGACAGAAAATCTGATGGGGACAGAATGACACCGATCACAGAGAAGACACTGGGATGCAGAAAGCTCTGCTTTCCAAACCGCAGGACCTCAGCCTGGAGCCATCATCCCTGCGTCTCTGCTCAGTCACTGCGCTCCAGTGTTATAAAGCGGTTAAACTCCTGCTTGGTAAGCTCCTTACTGCAGGGGAGTTTTCACTCAACCCTCCCCTCTTTTTCTAGAACCTCTGTTATCCTTTTGATTTAATTTGGTTTCATTAACCTGAGAGCTATGATTTTGAATCTGGGGCTTAGCTTCTAGATGAACTGGACAAGGAAAGACAAAGGAAAATCCAGTCCTGTGTGAGTGTGTGTGTGTGTGTGTGTGTGTGTGTGTGAGAGAGAGAGAGAGAGAGAGAGAGAGAGAGAGAGCAGGGGTGTGATGGCTCACAATCTGACACACCTGGAAAGAGAGAACCTTAGCTGAAGAATCATGGGCGTGTCCGTGGGGCATTTTCTCAATTGTTAATTAATGTAGGAATGTAGGAGGGCCCGCCCATTGTAAGCAGCGCCCCGTTCCTGGGCAGGTGGGTCTGGGCTGTGTAGGCAAGCTAGCTGAGAGAGAGCTGGAGAAGAAGCCTCTAAGCAGCCATTCCCCCACAGATCCTGCTTCAGTTCCTGCCCTGAATCCCCTCGGGGATGGACTGTCACTTGGGAGTGTAAGATGAAATTATCCCTGTCCTCCTCTGCCAGGTGTTTCGGTTATTTTATCACAGCAACAGAAAAGCAGACTAGAGAGAGTATGTGGTAGACCGTGAGCGATGGAGAATAGGAGGTGGGGCAGGGGAAACAGCCAAACAGGAAAGCAGAGAGGACGGGGAGATGAGAGAGAGAGAGAGAGAGAGAGAGAGAGAGAGAGAGAGAGAGAGAGGCGGGAGCTTGTGTCAGGAGAGACGAGTTAACTAAGGGCAGCACTAAAGGACCCATGGCCCTTGGGCTCTGGCCGTGGCCCACTCACTTTGCAGCAGGTCCCTGCAGGCCAGGCTGCTCCTGACCGTCCTCTTTAGCTTCAGGAGTTTCCAGTCATCGTTGTGAGCTTCGGGCAGTGCAGAAGCTTCAGGGCCCCTCCTTCATCTCAAATGTAAGAATTATCACCAACTTTCTCTTCCTTGTACTGAGAGCCCTTGGGTTCATGTCTCCTCTCTGACAGTGGGTCCTTCCTAAGGGGCGTGCAGTGAACACAAGAGGCATTCCTCCCCCAGAAATCATGCAGTTGACTCCATTTCCGGTTTTTAGCTGTGTCGTGGCACCGTCCATGGCGAGTGAAGTTGGTGAAAGGAATGAATGAATGCCGTCTTGGCTGTCAGGGGGAGTGGCCGATGGGGTGAAGGTGGGACAAGGTCTCTGAGGCAACAGCAGCCTTTGTGGCTCTGTCCTTGAGCAGAAGCAGTGTGGAAGGCCCAGCCGGTGGTGGTCAGAATCCTTAGTTACAGCTGAGCTGCAAAAACAACAGAAAACAAGAGTCAGCTAAGCAGCCTGCCCAGGCCACTGGCCTCAAAGGCAGCCATTCGGGGTTCCCAGGAGAAAGCCTGAGTGTGAGCACTCTGCAGAGCATGCTCCCTGAAGCCTGAGTGAGAGCCCCCTGCAGAGCATGCTCCCTGAAGCCTGAGTGAGAGCCCCCTGCAGAGCATGCTCTGTGAAGCCTGAGTGTGAGCCCCCTGCAGAGCATGCTCTGTGAAGCCTGAGTGTGAGCCCTCTGCAGAGCATGCTCTGTGAAGCCTGAGTGAGAGCCCCTGCAGAGCATGCTCCCTGAAGCCTGAGTGTGAGCCCTCTGCAGAGCATGCTCCCTGAAGCCTGAGTGTGAGCCCTCTGCAGAGCATGCTCCCTGAAGCCTGAGTGAGAGCCCCTGCAGAGCATGCTCCCTGAAGCCTGAGTGTGAGCCCTCTGCAGAGCATGCTCTGTGAAACCTGAGTGAGAGCCCCTGCAGAGCATGCTCTGTGAAGCCTGAGTGTGAGCCCCCTGCAGAGCATGCTCTGTGAAGCCTGAGTGTGAGTCCCCTGCAGAGCATGCTCTGTGAAGCCTGAGTGTGAGCCCCCTGCAGAGCATGCTCCCTGAAGCCTGAGTGTGAGCCCCCTGCAGAGCATGCTCCCTGAAGCCTGAGTGTGAGCCCGCTGCAGAGCATGCTCCCTGAAGCCTGAGTGTGAGCCCCCTGCAGAGCATGCTCTGTGAAGCCTGAGTGTGAGCCTTCTGCAGAGCATGCTCCCTGAAGCCTGAGTGAGAGCCCCTGCAGAGCATGCTCCCTGAAGCCTGAGTGTGAGCCCTCTGCAGAGCATGCTCTGTGAAACCTGAGTGAGAGCCCCCTGCAGAGCATGCTCCATGAAGCCTGAGTGTGAGTCCCCTGCAGAGCATGCTCTGTGAAGCCTGAGTGAGAGTCCCCTGCAGAGCATGCTCTGTGAAGCCTGAGTGAGAGTCCCCTGCAGAGCATGCTCTGTGAAGCCTGAGTGAGAGTCCCCTGCAGAGCATGCTCCCTGAAGCCTGAGTGAGAGCCCTCTGCAGAGCGTGCTCCCTGAAGCCTGAGTGTGAGCCCCCTGCAGAGCATGCTCCCTGTAGCTTTGCACTCAGGGAGTTTAGATGGAAGTGCTGGAATCGCCCCAAGAGTCTCCTCACAGTAAGTGTTTGGCAGAAATGAATGCCTAGAAAGGGCATTGCGCCTCTGCGCCTACTTACCCCGGTGGACTCTCCAGGATTCTCAACAGAAACTGAGGGTACAGAATAGCCGGGGCAAAGGGGCTGGGCTTTGATGGATTCTTCTCCACCGAAGGCGGGATGCATTTGTTTAAATGTCCACGTGTGAGCCTGGAGATAGCTCGGTGGTTAGGAGCACTGGCTGCTCTTCCAGAGGACCTGGGTTTGATTCCCTAGCATCCATATAGTGGGTCACAGCTGTCTTAACCCCAGATCCAGGGAATCCAAGGTCCTCTCCTGGCCTGCAGGAACATCAGACAATGATATGGTCCACAGAAATATATACAGGCAAAACATGAATACACATAAAACAATAAAAATGATTAAAAACATTAAATTGGCATCTATTGTTTCAAACCTTCCACGACCCCATCCCTCCAGACAGTTTCACTGGTCCTCTACACTTCCTTCCTCCCATCCCCCACGACGCCCTCCTCTGCATTTCCTGCATCCTGGGTACATCACCTATGACCACACAAACCACTCTGCGCTGTGATTGGTGGTTCCATTGCTACTCTTTGCCAAATGATCATCAGTATCCCTTGGCAGGTCTGAGTGGTTGGCCTTATGCTCCAGGTTCTATCAAGTGGTCCAGCATGTGGGTGTGGCCAATACGCACTGAACTCAGTTGTTCTTAGGAACATGTTGGGGATGACGTGTTGGGATGACATGTTGGGATGGCTTAGCTGGGTATTATGAAAATTGATTATCGTAAAAGTCTCTACAGTTAGGAACTGTTTGTATAGGTGGATCACATGTATAATTTAATGTCCCTGATACCCTAACCATCATTACTGGAATCCCACAAGCTGGGCAGGCATTTCTAAAGGTAGCCAGGACCCTGAGGACATCAGTGAGAAAAAAACTTGTCTAGCCTCTGCCCAGGCACCAGAATTGCAGATATCTCCCACTAAACTAGACAGAGGATATGCAGGTTAGTTAGTTAGTTAGTTAGTTAGTTAGTTTTTTAAATCAATTTGACACAAACCTAGCCATATTTGGGAAGAGAGGAATGGTCTCCACTAAAGTCTGCCAGGCCATTTCTTGGTTGATGATTGATGCCCTGCCCACTGTAGACTGTGCCACCTCTGGGCAAGTGGTCCTGGGTGGCATAAGGAGCAAGCTGAAGAGCTGTGGCAGCCTCAGGAAGCAGCTCCCCTCCACGGCTTCCGCTTCAGTTCCTGCCTCCGGGTCCCTGCCTTGAGGTCATGTCACAGCCTCCTTTTTGGTGGGCTACAATCAGTAAGTGAAGTAAGCTTTTCCCCCTGATTGACTGCGGTTACTGTGTGCATCCCAGCTAGAAAAACCAACTAGAACAGGAGCTCTTCACTCTTGAAATGTTTCTCCTTGGGAATTTTCTTCTCCTGAATAGCTCCCCTCTGAGAGTCTAGAAAAGTGGTTCTCAAACTGTGAGTGGTGACTCTCTTGGGGGTTGAAAACCCTTTCACAGGGCTTGCATTTCAGATACGCTGTGTATTAGATACATTACAATTCAAAACAGCAGCAAAATGACAGTTCTGAAGTTGCAACAAAAATAATTTTATGGTTGGGAGTCACCAAAACATAGGAGCTGTCTGTACTAAAGGGTTACAGCACTGGGGGGCTGAGAACCACTTGTCTACAACTATTAAGGGGGGTGGATTTACCATCAAACAGATGAGCTTGAGAAATTTTAGCTAACGCCTTCTTCCTCTCAGAGCTGCAAGGCAGAGGTGCCCACGGTGGGCTCTTTGATCCCCACACGGGGGCAAGACATTCTCTCACAAGTGCTACTCTTTCCGGCCTAAGCCTCGCTCTTATCATTTTAGAATTGGGGGGCGGGGGGGGCAGAGCTTATGTGTTCAGTTTATCATCAGTTAACACCTGAACTCATGGGTAAGGGCTGGGCTGGGCTGGGCTGGGCTGGGCTAGGCTGGGTAGGGGGCTAGGTTGGGCTAGGCTGGGCTAGGCTGGGCTAGCCTGGGCTAAGGCATTAGGAGGACAGCCAGCCCGATGAGCAGACACCACAGACAGAAGGTCAATGCCAGGGCTGCACTGCCCCGACTTTGATTTTACCAGCTTCTTGGTTGTTTAGAGTTGCCTTCAAAGCTTCTGGGTCATGTGTCCTGGTTGCCAGCACCCTTCCTGGAAGGGCATGGGTCAGAACAGCCTCGGGTTCTAAAGGCTTTACAATTTTTTCTCTTTGAAGAAAATAAGGAATTGATAAAATAAATGAATAAAGAAATCAATACAACAATTACCAGGGGAAATGGAATAGGTTGCTAGATAAAACACACACACTCAGGGAATGGGCAGAGGGAAGAGGACTTATGGGACATATGGTGAGGGGGGAACTGGGAAAGGGGAAAAACTTTGGAATGTAAACGAAGAATATAGAAAAAAATTTGGCAATGCTAAGAAAAAAAACCACACACACTCAGTTAAATCTGAATTTCAGATAAACAAATGGATTTTTATCATATATATGTCAACTATTGTCTTGGATATACTTAATGTTAAATATTAATTATTGTTATATAAATGTACATAAAATAGGTAAGTTGGGCCAGTGAGACGGCTCAGCAGGTAGAGGCACTTGTCACTAAGCCTGGCAACTTGAGTTTGATCCCGGAACCCACACAGTGGAGAATCAACTCCTGTAACTTATCCTCTGACCTCTGGATAGGTGCTGTCACACACGCACACACCCAGACACCCAGACACACACATACACACACACACACACACACACACACACACACACATGTCCTCTGACCTCTGGATAGGTGCTGTGACATACACACACACATAGACACACACACACACACACACACACACACACACACACGGACACGGACACACAATACATAAATAAATAGGGAATTCTACTTGAAGTCAGTTCAGATGGCTTTGAAAAGCTGTCTGTGGCATCTGAGAGCAGAAGCGATGGGCGCCCTACTGGCCCTTCCAAACCTTCTTCCCTCCAAGCCAGGAGTACACACGCAGTCAGAAGTAGTCACCCGGTGTGGGAAGTGAACCAGGCTCCTCCTGAGACAGGATGAGGCCCAGACAGTGTAGCAGGAAGAAGATGCTCCTGGCCCAGAGCCCGAGAAGCCAGACCCTGAGGAGAGGGTGCTGCATGTGCCCACAGAGGCTGCCCTCCAGGGAGAGAAGAGAGACTGAGCCCCAGGTGCTGAAAGTCGGTGCAGGATGGGCCCTGGAGATGTCAGGGATCAATGGCCTGGACACAGCTGTCTGTCATCGCCTCCTTGGCTCCTGACAGTCACACCTGTCTTTCGGCTGCAGAGCCGTGCTTAGGTGCCCTTGAAACTGAAGCAAACCTCAGTCACTCGGAAAAATCTGTGCTTAGCCAAAATGCCAGAGCGAGTGATTATGTTATCCTGTTGACTCTAGGATAGACCATAGGCTTTCCTTAGTGAGTCAACTCCCCTCATGCATTTAGAACAGGATTCTATTTAGACAGGGGAAAATAAACAGAAGGATTGTCACAGCACCCTGAGGAAGGGCAGGGATGGGGAAAGCGAGTTTGTCTTCTGTGAGGGGGAGGGCTGGAGACATCTGCGGGGAGCTGGGAAGACAGGTGTGTGTGTGTGTGTGTGTGTGTGTGTGTGTGTGAGAGAGAGAGAGAGAGAGAGAGAGAGAGAGAGAGAGAGAGTGAGGGGGCGCCACACTCCTTCTTGGATGGTCAGAACCAGTCACTATGCCACAGTAACACACAGTCACATTGTGAGTGTGAGGGGATGGATACTGCTGTGGGCTTCATGGTTGGGCAAGGCCTGCCATGTACCGGAAGCCTGGTCCCAGTGCAAGGCAGTGATGTGGTGGGGACTCCAAGATATAAATGGGTATAGGAAAGGGCAATCAGGTCCCAGGGCTCCAGCATGGCGTCATGAATGCAGGAGCCTCCCAGATTAAGGCTGCTTCTCCTGAGAGTACACTATCAAGCGTGGCCACCTCATGTTGCTTGACCCCTTCTGCCAGAGGCAGTTTCCTTTAGGCTTCCATATCGTGTTGTGACACCTCCTGTGCGCCCTGGCCAAGGTGCTGGTGCCATGATGTTTGTCTCTCCTCCACCTCCTCTTCCTGTTCTTCCACCTTTTCCTCCTGCTCCTCCTCCTGTTCCTCCTCCTCCTGCTCTTGCTCCTCCTGCTCCTCCTCCTCCCACTCTTGCTCCTCCTCCCTCTGCTCCTCCTCCCCCTCACCTCAATCCCTTTCCATCATTCTTTTTCCTCAATATGTGTCTCACTCTGTGGCCCCAGCTGGCCTCAGGTTCGCAGCTGCCCTGCCTCAGCTTGGCAAGTGCTGAGGTTAAAGACACGAGAACCACTATGCCCTCTTAAAACACACGTCCTCCTCACCCGTGGGCATTTTATTATAGCAACACAAAACAGATTGGTGCGGCTTCCATTTCTGCTGTTTCCTTTTACTCCAGCTGTGGCTCGAATTTGGAGAAATGCTGAAGACGAGACAGAGTCAGGCCAGGGAGCTCTGCAGTGGCGTGCGGGGACGCAGTCGGCTCTGGTTGCAGGCGCACAGGGCACTCGTTAGTGGAAGGAAGTCTTCACGAAGCTGCCAGCACCTCATGACGGCTAACTGGCCCATTGAGCTTAACTAGTTGGCAGTAGAAAATAATAATTAAAAGAATAATAAGAAGAATAACATCAACAGACAAAATTCTGTCTTCCATTGTGTTTCTTCAGAAGATTGCAGTCACGAGCCCAGCACCTCGGAATGTGACTTGGCCTGCAGAAGTCACACTGTGATGCGTGCCAGGGGCTGACCCACAACTGTGGGAGAAGTTGACCATGTGGAGACAGACACTCAGGGAGAAGGCCAGGGAGAACTCAGGGAGAACTACCGGAAACAGGGAGGAGGCCCAGAACAGTCTCCCTCGCAGGCCTCAAAGAATCCAGCCTTGTTACCGCCTCCATTCCAGACAGAACCTTTGGAACTATAGGAAGGCAAACTCTGCTGTTTAAGCCATTCAGTTGTTTGTACCTTGTTATTAATATATATTATAATAATGTTTTAGAGCCTGAGTGTCCCCCAAAACCGGGTTTGCCGCCCGCCCTGGGTATACACTACTATGAGATATAGGAACCTGAGGGGTGAACCACTGTGGGAAGAAGTTAGGTTACGGGGTGGGTGCCCTTGAAGGGGAGAGTGGGATTCCACTCTCTTCTCTGTCTCTTGTGTTTCCTGGCCATTGTGAGGCAGGCGTCTACCTCAACTGTCCACAGATACAGTGGGCTGGTTTACCTCCAGCATCTTGTCAGAGTCACAGGAATCTCGCTGTCACACAATGCCTAGTGAGATACTCCTGTGTGGTAGGTACCATGCCCAGTGGCTTACACAAAGTATATTATGTATTTCCCACAGTCCCGTGAGAAAGGAACTATTATCCTCATATTGGGTGGAGAGCAGGGGAGCCTGGAGAGGCCAGAGGTCACACGGTCAGGCTCAGCATCGCAATACGTTGATAGAAGCCTGGACTCCCGAGTTCCAGGCTCCGCGCAGAGCAAGACCCAGAGAGTAACACCAGGCCAAGTACATATTGGCTATAGATAGTCATCAACAAGAACCATGAAGAAAGTTCTAGAACCTCAGGAAGTACTCAGTTTTAAGAGTAAAGTTGGGCTGGCAATACACAATGTAAAGCACTAGTCAATGTAGGAGGCAAGGGGTTAGACACAGGGTGACCAGGAAACTTCAGTTTGGTTTGTAGTTTCATATGGGGTCTCATTTTGTAACTCTGGGTGGCCTTGAACTCACAGAGACCCACCTGCCTCTGCCTTCCTCCTTCTGAGTTTAAAGCCTTGTGCCATGATGCTCAGAAAAACCACAGTTATTTGCTGGTGGAATATCTCCCAGCAGCATCGCCATTGTGATTAAGTGCTTGTGAGGTTGCTGGTAAACTGTTCCCATTATATCAGAAACCAAGGCACCAGGCCACTGTCTCACTGCGCACACTACCTCTTCACGAGGACCCCAGGTTCATTATTGTTCCATTTACATTGTGACTTTTGACTCCTTGCTCTCTTGGGCTCTTCTAAAGAATCATGTGACAGAAAACCCTAAAGCAGTGGTTCTCAACCTGTGGGTCTCCACCCCTCTGGCAGCCCTCTATATACAAAAGTATTTACATTGCAATTCATAACAGGAACAAAGTTACAGTTATGAAGTAGCAATGAAAATAATTTTACAGTTGGGGGGGGGCTCACCTCAACATTGTAGCATTAGGAAGATTGAGAATCACTGCAAAGGAAGATCCAGCCCTCCGTGGTGGCTTGGGGGGTGGAATTACTTTATCCCGTGCTACCCACCTTATAAACATGCATTAAAACACCTTTAAAGCCCACAGTGCAGAACTCACTGTACTGTGAGCCCATCCATCCCTTGCAGAACCTGCTTCTCTTTGCTAAATACACGTATATACTTCTGCCTAAACTGTGTGTGTCTCTTGAATGAATTCTTCCCTTCAAGACAAGAAGCTGAGGAGGAAGCCTCACCAGGTGAGAACATGACTTCATCTAGAAAGATAAACAGAGACAGAGACAGAGAGATAGAGGCAGAGAGACAGAGAGACAGAGACAGAGAGAGACAAAGACAGACAGAGACAGAGAGAACTAAGAAGCTAAGAAGCTTCAAATTACATTTCTGAAGCAACAGTCCAGATGTTAGACTCAGCCTAGTGAGTACTCAGAGGGAATTAAAGCTGCTGTCCTTTGGATCTTAGGTGCCACACATTCGGCACTCTTGGGAGATGGTGAGACCTTGAATGGGATGTTCCAGGCCCTTGGAATGACCTTCAAGGAAGTCCTGGGCACCCAGGGCCAGCTTTCTCTTTCTGCTTCTGAGTTATAACATGAGTGATTTAACTCAACCGCACACGCCTGTCCAGACGTGCCACACTTCTGCAGGACCCGGCAACAGGGCAGGTCATGGCTGATCCTCCAGAACCCTGAGCTAAATCAACCTTGTCTCTCTACAAGTTGGTCACCTCAGAACCTCACTGTAGTGGCAGGAAGTTGGCTGAAAGCAGGTCAGTCGTTCCTGAGTTAGGATGGCTGCCCTCTCCGTAGCAGTGAGCCAGCTGAGGAGACTCAGCCCCCAGCTTGCGCTCCTCACTCAAGCACAAGAGAGAGTGAAAACCCAGACAACCAAAGGGAGGGTGGCGAGGGGGGCCGCGGTGTCCTCACTTAAACTGATTTAAAATTGCATTATGTAGTCATTTACTGGGGGAGCGCATCCCTGCATGGTGCACCTGTGGAAGTGAGAGAACTTCTGGACGTTGGTTCTGCCTTCCCAGGGTTGTTTTTTTCCTTTGAAGTTTGGCTTTTCACTTTCTGCCATGGTCAACCGTGACATGAAAACATTAAATGGTAGATTATAGAAGTATGATATGTTTGAAGTTGCATCTGGTACTGAAGAGCAGGATGAAGTCGTACACTGGCTTGCTGTACGACCCAGGGTGAGAATGGCCCTGTGCCACATCTCAGACATTCTCATTGTATTGCTCTGACTGGCTTGGGCCTTGCTATGTAGACCAAGCTTGCCTTAAATTCCAGAGATCCTCTTGCTTCTGCCTCCTGAGTCCTGGGATTAAAGGCATGTGCGATCATGTCTACCATCACAACAATAAGATATTTTGAGAGAGAGAGAGAGAGAGAGAGAGAGAGAGAGAGAGAGAGAGAGAGAGGAGAAAGAATCTATGTAGCAATATTATTTTCTTTGTTTCATTTCTTTTGTAACAAAATAACCTGACACAAAGCAACTGAGAGAAGAAAGAGGTTTCTTTTAGTTTACAATTCCAGATTACAGCCCATCGGTGTGGGAAAGTGAAGGGAAAACTTGGAACAGCTGTTCACATCACATCCACAGTCAAGAGGAGAGGGAGGAAAAAATGCATACGCTTGCCTGTTCTCAGCTCCATTTCTCTACTCCTGCATAGTTCTGGACCCCCTGCCTAGGGAGTGGTGCCACCCACAGTGAGCTTGCTCTTCCCACATCAATTAACCTAATTAAGACAACGCTGCGGAGACATGTCCACAGCTGACCCAATGCAGCCGATCCCTCACTGAGCCTCTGAGGTGATTCTAGGATGCATGGAGAGGACAGTTAACTAAACACAACAATTGTCATCATCCGTTTACTGCGTTCTTAGTTTTTGTTGTTTAACACAATATGGGCTTACAGTGGGGAAATCATACCCAGGGTTGGTACCCTCTGTAGTTCTAGGCATCTACTGGGACCATGCTCCTGAGAACAAAGAGGACTACTGTGTAAGAGTGAAAGAAAAGTCTTACAGTGTAGTCTTGTCCTTTATGCCCTGTCAAAGCAAAATGCACTGATCAGCACAGAGCTAAACCAGCCGCCCCTCCTCCCAGAAGCTGGCCAAGCAGAACTGCTCAGATTTGTGTGTGTGTGTGTGTGTGTGTGTGTGTGTGTGTGGTGGGTAAGGGGAGTCCAAGAAACTGGTCCCAAACAACGATTCCCAGCCCCGTTCCCAGCTGTCTCGTGACCCTCTGCCCAAGGCCTGCAGTGGCACCAGCTCTCCTGTGGGTAGCCTGCTCCTGCAGCTGGCCTCCTGCCCTGCTCTCCCTGAAGCAAGTTCCCACAGGGATTAGGGCAGGCTGCTCTCTCTGCTCTTCAGTGGTGAGAGCCATGGCCTGCCTGTCTTCTGCACACTCCTGGGAAAACCCCACCTGTCCCTGGCCCACCCGACCTATAGTGCTCCACAAAGCTTTCTGGGGGGCAAGGGAGGGAAACTGAGGTAGTGGCTCCAGGACCTCTGGAGGCTGGGCCCTGGAACTGGAGCCCTGTTCCATCCCTCTGCTGCCCATTTCCCCACCCCCACTCCCATCCAGCCGGAGGAAGGTATTACCAGTGCCCAGCATAACCCCTGCCCTGGACCCCTCTCAGACAAACATGTGTCTAGTCCAGACCTGGGCATAAGGAAGATCCATAAAAATGAACACAGAGGACCTCGATAACTTTTACATGCATGCAGGAGATAACACTTTCGATTGGACTCTCATCATTAATGCATCAGACTGCTTTCCAGGGCAATGAGCTGGGGAAACAGAACCTTCTCGGTGGCTTTCGGCTTCACCTGGGCTCTTGTTTGTACGTGTGCGTGCGTTTTCCCAAGCTTAAACTTTCAGAGTTATATAACCCTTCCCCTTGGCGAGCAACCAAACTTCCAGATTAGCTGGAAGGTTCCCTGTGCAAGTTAGGAGTTGGCATGGGCTGAGCCACGTGACCACGGTGCTGCCTGGGTCTGTAGGGGCCGCTCTCTGAGGAGGGCCTGTGTGGGGGTCAGAAGAGAACAGCCTGCAGGCAGAGCTGGATTCCTGACCTAGAAGACTTCAGACCAATGCTCATTGCCAGTTCTCAAGCTGGAGCCATTTAAAGATAGGAACTTTATCATCTTTTTCTTTTAGGGAAAAAAAAGTTCTAAGCATTCATTGAGATGTCTACACTTTTAAGTGGGAACTACTTAAAAGGACATCAATATTCCTGTTATTCAAGGTCTCATGTGAATGTGGCTTTGACACTGTCTAGACGGGAGCTCTCTGGTGCCCAGAAGCAGTGTCCTGTGGAGCTCAGGTCCTGAGTGTCTCCTTCCTCCTCTCGTCTAAGTCCTTCCTCCCAGACACTGATGAAAATCAATACTCCTGCTCTTCTTGTAGGGCTTAGGATAAGGCGGGAGGCAGCAGCGTGGTGAGAGACGATGAATCCACCAGACGTCCAAACCTCTGTGTGTGTGTGTGTGTGTGTGTGTGTGTGTTGATTCATTTCACGTCGTCTTGGCCAAAGTGTTCGGATGTTTGGTCTAAGCCTATCCTGGATGTATGAATTTGGACTGTTTTATTTCATTCCGTTTTGGATTGTCTAGCTTGGTGACTTGATGTTAAAGGCTGTTTACTGTTTACAGTGTGGGTGGGGCTCATCCATTCAGTTGAAGGCCTTAGGAGGAAAAAAAAAAGATCTAAGGAGAGATTCTGCCTGCAGACAGCTTTGCAGTTATGCGACTTTTCCTGGGGGGAAACGGGAACAAATGTCCATTTGCCCTATATAGGGCACTGATGACAGACCAAAATAATGACTTCACTGAAGTCCAACTTGGAGAGCCAATGAGTTTGTTAGTTTCTTACAGGAGTATGGGTAAGGGGCCACAGAGCACGGATAACTCAGAAGTAGCTCCATCACTGAAAAGTTCACCCAACACAAGGCACAGCCCTAGAGCTCCCTGCCCAGTCTCTCCCCAGCAGTGGCTCACATTCCCCAGTAATCCTTACTGAGTGTGTAACCTTGTGAATCTTACAAGTTTCAGGCACTTTCTGAGACTTGTGAGTTGTTCACTTCCTCAACTTATGCTTTGTTAACTTCCTGAGTCTCAGGGAGCTCCCTTTCTGAATGGAAGGTTTCAACTGGAAGAAAATTGCTACAGAGCAGGACTTGGACTGCAACTCTTCCCAGGGCTCCAGTCCACACTTTTGAACTTGAATCTTCTCCATCATCTGAGCTATTTCTGAATTCTCACATGCCCTGCATGTGTGAATACATGCGTGTGTACAAGTGTACACAAACACACACACATGTGTATATACTGTATATGATCCAATGTCCATGTGTAGATATATAAGCACACATAAATATTCATATCTTACTGATATTACTATATCATCTAATGTGTATGTGGAGATATATATATTTATTAATGTTCATTTCTTATTGGATATATATGCATATGTATCTATACACATCCAATCCAATGTACATATTTACACACACATTTCTCTAGCCTGAGGAATGCAGTTTCTATTTGTCCTTGGTGAACTTCCACATCTCCTCCAAAACCCAGATGAGCTTGTCCCCCCCAGCCTTCCATGAGCTTCTGGGGCACTGGTCCTCAACATTCCTAATGCTGTGACCCTTTAATATCGTTCCTCAGGTTATGCTGACCCCCAACCATAAAACTGTTTCCATTGCTGTCTCATAACTGTAACTTTGCTACTGTTATGAACATAGTATAGATATCTGAGATGCAGGATATCTGATATATGACCCCTGTGAAAGGGTCATTTTACCCCAAAGGAATCCCCACTGACAGGTGAAGAATAACTGTTCTAGGACTCTTTTCTTTAAAATCGCCAGTGAAAGGCCTATAGAAATGCAAAGTCTCAGGCAGGCCCCAGTTCCTCCGGCTGGCAGGCCCTGCAGGCATTCCGGCCTCTCTGCCTTCCTAAAGTGCAGGGAAAGACACAGCTGGAGCACCTGGAGAGAACCGGCATTTTACAGTCAGAGGAAAGCATCCCCAAGTGCAGGACTTTCCAGCTACTATGACGGGACACCCGCACCCTTCTTCTTTATACTAAAGACTCAACCTGGACCCTCACACTTGTCAAGAAAGAGTTGAGCCACAAAGCCAATGCCCAGGCCTGTGGGGTCCTATTGGAAATACAACTCATTTGAAATGCAGCAGAAAATCACTGTGAACCCCAGGGGATCTGCTCCCCTTCAGTCCTTTGATTTTCTGTTTGAATCGGGAGGTTGGGGAAAGCCCTGTGCAAAGACAGCCTGTGACAGGCAGGGCAGGTCATTGTTCCCGGGCCATTTACTTTTCAAAAGAGACTAACATTGGGTTCTCTGTCATAAAAACGGATGTGTTGTTACTCGGAAAAGTGTAAACATTGGGGAAAGCATTAAGGAGAAATTTGAACCCTACCACCCCGAGATAGCTGCTGTTGAGATTTAGCGGCTGTTTCCCCAGAGACCCTTGTGTTTGTTTGCTAGGCCACAGAGCACAGAGGCACAGCTAAGACCTTAAACTGTAAAATGACTCTTAGAGTGTGTGGGATGCTTGACTTCTAAGATCAAAGTGTGGGCAGACCTCTCCTGAGGTCTCTGCAGCTTGCAAACGGGTGTCCTCCCCGGGTCTCCACATGGTAGGCCCTGGGTACTAGTTTCTTCCAATTTCCTCATCTGACAAAGACACCAGTCACACTGGGTCAGCAGCAACCTAATGACTCCATGTTAACCACCTCTAAAGAGCCTGTCTCCTGGAGTCAGGTTCTGAGACAACGGGACTTAGGACTCCAGCAGCTGAACTCTAGGGCACACATTTCAGCCCAAAGAAATGCGTCTGTGTGATCATAAATAGGTTAACATTGAGGGAATCTTTTTAAATCTATATTTTTAAGACAGACAGCCTGGGCTACATGAGACCCTGTCTTAAACATGACAAAACAAAATAAAATAACACCATTAAAACAAACAAACAAATTAACTAACTAACTAAAAAAACCAAACCAAACAAATAAAAAATTCTACCCTCGAAGCTTCAGAAAATAGTATTATCAAAGACGTGTAAGTGTTTTGCCCTTGGTGTTCTCTTGGTGTTCTATGGTAGGAATGAAGAATAGTGTGCCCACATTGGAAAACAGATATATATACACACATATATGTTCATAATGAATCAGCAGCAACTTAATGACTTCATGTTAACCACCCCTAATGAGTCTGTCTGTCTGTCTGTCTGTCTGTCTACCTGTCTCTATCTATCTATCTATCTATCTATCTATCTATCTATCTATCTATCTGCTGAAGTTAAACCCTTCAGGACAGAATAAAAAACAATCTTCATCTAAACTAAAAATTTCAGCTAACTCAATAGTCTAAGCTCTGGGAGTTTGTCCCCAAATAGTTAATCAGTCTAATCTGTCATATACCTAAAAGATATTGTTATGGTTGGAATATGAACTGTCCTCATGGAGTCATGTGTCAAGGGCAGTGTGTGTGTATATATGTATATATGTACACACACACACACACACACACACACACACACACCCATCCCTAGAATGTAACCTTGTGCCCTGAGCATGCTAGGTAAGTGTTCTTGCACTGAATTGTGTGCTCATCCATGAATGTTGTAATTGCTTAGCTCGTTCCAATTTGATATACATTAGGCTCTGTTTCTGCTGGTTCACTATTCTAAATCCCGCTGCAATGGACATCTGCGCTGGCTCAGAGCTGTGACAAACCACCTGGGAACACACGGGAAAACAGTCATTTGGCTCTTGGTCTCAGAGGCTTCAGCCCATAGCCATGGCTCTGTTGGTTCTCCGGCCGTGTTGTGGCAGAGGCTACTGGTCCTGGAGGCAGAGAGCAAAGGTGCACCCTCAGTGACATCTCCACCATCTCCACAGTGCCACCAGCTGCAAGCCAAGCCTGTGACACGTGACCCCAGGGGACAGTGCCTATTCCAACCATAACAACATCTTTTGGGTATGTGGCTGGTTAGGAGCTTGGACTGTTGGATTAGAGGGAAATTTTATTTTTAATTCGGATGAAGATTGTGTTTTATTCTGTCCTGAGGGTTTAACCTCGGCTTTAGCACTTGGGAGAGTCTGCTTCCCCAAACGCTTGCCAACACTGGGCTGAGAGATCATTCTTAAACTTTGCCAATCTGATATCCTGATGTGTGTGTATGTGTGTTTATATATATATATATATATATATATATATATATATATATATGCCTTTATCTGCAGTTTTTGATGACTTGAGAAATTGGGCATAGTTCTTACATTCATGGGCCACCTCTTGTCCTATGTCTTTTTTGGATTTTTTTTTTCTATTTCATTTCTCACTTGTCAAGGAATTTAAGTCTTAAAAAAAAAAGGTAAACTATGTATTTTTTCTTACTTTTTGGCATTATTGGGAGTGACCCAAGGTCTTGTGCTGCTAGACAAGTGCAGTGCCACTGAGCTGTACCCTCAAACCTTACCGCCCAGAATGCACAGTCCAGCCACCGGGGACACTCATATTACTCCTCTGTAAATCCACAGCTCAGCCACAGGGGACACACTCACCTTACTGTGAACCCGATCGTAATGACTCGTTCTGTCTCGCCAAACTAAAATCGTAAACCACTGACCATCAATTGCCCTTCCCTCTACCCTGGCACGCACCGGTCTTCCTTCAGGCTCTGGATTTGTCTCCACTGACACTGCATCTAAGTGGGCCCAGGCAGCATTGCAGGCTCTGAGGCTGAATCTTTTCACTTAGCACAATGTCCTCAGGTTAATCCATGTTGTAGTATCAGAAGTTCTTCCCTCTCTTTTTAAAGGTGAACAATATTATAGTGTGTGTGTGTGTGTGTGTGTATACATGCGTGTGTACACTCAAGTGCATGTATGACACTGTGCCCATATGGAAGTGAGCCCAACCCTCCTGAGGGGTTCTTGCCTTCCATCATGTGGGTCTTGGCAGCAAGCCCCTTTACTGAGCCATCTCACCAGCTCACACATCTTTTGAGTTTTCAGGTAAGCTTTTCTATTGAGTACATCTTGGAGTATAACTACTTAGTTGTAAATATGCATATGTAGTTTTCTGAAGTTATAGGATCAGATGAGACTCCTGCTTGTTCCTCGCCCCCATTCACGATTAGCTGCTCCACGAGTGGGCATTTTGCATGGGAGTGTGCTTGAAATTTGCATGCTTCTGACTCCCGATGGAGGCAACCACCGTTCAGATGCATGCTGGCTGTTTGTAATAGCCTTTCACACTTTCTCCCTTGTCCTCTTAAAGAACCCTCTCCTCGCTGTGACTGAGCCCTTTATCAGGGCTGAGAGCTGACAGCCTCTTCTGCAATCACGGCTGTTCTCCACTCTTACAAGGGTTTTCCAAAGAGCAGACATCCTTCCTTTAAATGGATTCTAACTCATGAATGCTTTCCTATGGTTCTCAGGCACACTTAAGAAGCTTGCATCTCTCACTACCGCTAAGACATTTCCCCACGTTGCTGTTAGAAAGTGCAATTGCCTTCCTTCTCCTGTCTTCAATCTACAACCCATGAGGATTTTTATTTTACATTTATTTAGTTTGTGTGCACACATACATGGACATGTGCATACCGTGGTGTGTGCTGGTGGAGGTCAGAGACTCTTGCAGGAGTCAGTTCACTCCTTCCACCATGTGGGGCCTGGTGATCCCACGCAGAGCCCAGCCTGGTCACTAGAGCTGTTATTCACTGTGACATCTTTCTGGCCCTAGATTAATTTAGAAGAAGGAGGAGGAGGAGGAGAAGGAGGAGGAGGAGGAGGAGGAGGAGGAGGAGGAGGAGGAGGAGGAGGAGGAGGAGGAGAGGGAGGAGGAGGGGGAGGAGGGGAAGGGGGAGGGGGAGGAGGGGAAGCGGAGGGGGAGGGGAGGGGGAGGGGGAGGGGGAGGGGAGGGGAGTTATTGAGACAGTTCTTGTTATGTTGCCCAGATTTGCCTCTAACTCCTGGATTCTTGCCATCCTCCTGCCTCGGTCTCCCCTGTAGTTCATACTATAGGTGTACAGCATGGCCAGTTTTGGTTTTGTTGTTATAGTGTTCTTTGTCTTTAATGATTTTGGAAACGACATGGATAAGGAATTTTTTTAAACACGCAGAGGTTTTCTACACAGCCCTGTTTGTCAGCAGCCAAGGCCGGGCTGGTGACTGCAGTCTCCATTCTCTTCCTGAGGATTGTCCCAGCCTCAGGCTGTTCCCACAGACACCTCTCAGGGTCAGCTTGTCTTCTCCGTGTGCAAACAAAGCCCAGCACACTGGCTAGGAGATGGCTTTGAGATTCACACTGAATCTATGGATCGGTGAAAAACTGATGCTTTCCCCATATTATATCTTCCAATTCTGCAGATAATCCTTGGATTTTACATTTTCTCCACTATGTCCAAATATTGGATGTTGCCCTCTGTTTTATGGGCTGACTTTGTAGCAAGAAACCCACGGTGTTTGTTGATGAGTTTTAGCAGCTTATAGACTTTGATCGTTGGGGTGTTGCTGGCAGCTGAACCCCAGGACCTCCCACATGTGAGATGTATGCTCCGTCTGATTACAGCTTGGCCTACTCTGTTTGACTTTCCTGGGTCCGCCTCATTTTCCCTTGGGTTCTTGACTAAGTGTGATCTTACTACGTTTTTTGTTTGTTTGTTTTGTTTTGTTTTTTATCTAGCCTTCATCAGATTGAAGAAATTCTCTTTGTGTTTATCATCTTTGTGTCCCGAATCTCATTAAAGGTGTTTCCACTCCCATTAAGATGATTGCAACAGGTCTGGAGAGATGGCTCAGCAGTTAAGAGCACCGACTGCTCTTCCAGAGGTCCTGAGTTCAATTCTCAGCAACTACATGGTGGCTCATAACCATCTGTCTGTGCACAGTGTGCATGCCTGGTGCCCCTAGAGGTCAGAAGAAGGTCTTGGAACTGGAGTCACCAGCGGCTGGGAACCACCGTGTAGGTGCTGGGAACCAAACCTTGGGCCCCTGTGTGTGCTCTTAACCTCTAATCCGTCTTCCCAGCATATACCTGTGCACCCGTTCCTACTGTCAGCTTTTCCTTTTTAATCTCGTCTCTTGGTACACGTGCGACTACAGTAAAGGGATGTCTCTGCAACAGGGTAGATAAACTTGCCAGAGAGTGAAGGCAAGCAGACAAAACGCAAAAGCTTTTTTCTTTCGTGTTCCTCTTCTATGTGCGCTGCCATCAGAAGATGTTGTCCAGATTTAGGGTGCGTCTCCCACCTCCCAAGATCCAATTAAGAAAACCCCTCAGAGGTATGCCCAGCTGCTTGGGTTCTAGTTGACTCCAGATGTAGCCATTTATAACCAAGATTAGTTATCTCCCCTTGAGTATGAAGAGTAGCAGAAGCTCTGAGTGATGTTGTTTCCGAGGATGGTTTGCTCAGTCAGCTTCTCCTGGGTAGAGTGAGAACAGCTCTGCGACAGTTTGAATCAGTGTCCCCCACAGGTTCCCATGTTATCAGTGTCCCCCACAGGTTCCCGTATTTGAACACTTGGTTCCCAGGTGGTGGTGCTGTTTGGGGAACCTTTAGGAGGTAGAACCTTGTTGTAAAAAGCATATTATTAAGGGATAGGCCTTGAAGTTCATAGCCTGGCCCCACTTCCTGTTCTTTTTTTCTACGTCCTGTCACTTCCTGTTCCTGCCTTCATGCTTCCTGTTCCCAGCTATGGTGGTGTCTACCCCTCTCGGATGAAAATAAACCAACCCTTCTGCAAGCCGCCTTTGGTCATGGGTTTTTGTTTTTTTGTTTTTGTTTTTAATCTCATAACATGTAAGGAACTAATAGAAGCTCGTATAACCTTATTCAGGATCGATCTGTTTCTAGCTGGGTTCTAGTCTTTGAAAAGTCTTGCCCACTTCTGATTTGTCATAACTCCAAAGTCTAACCCTCCCTGAGACCCAGTGAAAACCAGGGACTTCACACCAGTCCTTCCTCATCAGCCCTGGTCTCCCACATTGGTCTCAGAAGCAGAGAGACTCTCAGTCGCTCTGCTGCAGCCCTGCCTCTCAGCGGCCACCTGCTGCTCAGCCTCCCCGCCTTTGAGGTCTGTGCTGTTTAAAACGGCACAAGCAAAGGCTGCTCGGACTTTCCCCCTCTTTTTATTTTTTTATTTTTATTTTTATTTTTAGCTTCTGATGTAGCTTCAAGTTCTGCCTTCTCAGCACCAGGAGATGCCGGAAGCTAGATCCAGCAGTCTGTGTTTCTATTGTACAGTGCCCTTGTGAAGAGGAGTGCCCTCTGAGGGGGAAACGGGGGAATACTGAGCTCGTCGAACTTGTAGATCTGAGGTCTGCATTTCCTGGTTTTCCGCTTTGCGGCTCTCTCATACCTTCAAATAGGAGTCCACTTCCTCCTCTTCCTCAACTCTCTTCCTCTTCATTCTCCTCCTTCTTCTCTTTCTTCCTCCTCCTCATCTTTTTCTTGCTATTTTATTTATTTACTTATTTATTTCTTTATTAACTAGTTCTCACAAGGTAGCCCTGGCTGGCTAACCTCAAACTCACGGAGACCCATAGGCCTCTGGAATGATGGTAGTAAAGTGTGTGTGTGTGTGTGAGTGTGTGTGTGTGTGTGTGTGTGTGTGTGTACCACCAACCCCGCTCTGGTCTTCAGCTTTTAGAGTGAGTTTGTTACTTGATGCCCCTCACGTCTGTAGACTCTGTTCTAATGGCGCCACTACCTGTTCCATCTCTGGTTGCTAATCTCTCTCTCTCTCTCTCTCTCTCTCTCTCTCTGTCTCTCTCTGTCTCTCGCTCTCGCTCTCGCTCTCGCTCTCGCTCTCGCTCTTGCTCTCGCTTGTTTACCTTTCCTTCTGACCACTCTTGACAAAGGTCCCGACATTATCATGGCAGGGTTAGCGATAGGCCCACAGTAATTTACACTTGCGTAGGTGTTTTTTTTTTCTTTTGTTTTTGTCTTATTTGTGGTGCTACCGCTAGAACCTGGGGCCTTGCGTTTTACGTGAGTATTCTGCCTCTGAGCCACACCCCTTCCCTCTCCTACGTGACTTACAACTGGTAATTATGTGCCATACTCCCTAATGTGTGACTCCACTCCTGTTGGCTGTGCTGCCTGGCGATGAGCTACACTTCTGGATTTATTAGACTCTGTACTTGAGGCTTCCACTTCAAGATTCCCCCGTTTTTCTTTTCTATTGTCTTTTCTGTTGCCCCGAATAGGAGAAATTCATATTCCTCTCTCATCCAAACACACAAGGCCTTTAAGATCCCGTCTCTATTACACAGTACAATCAAGATGCCAAAACTTGATTCTCCTGAAGAGGCGGCTCAGCAGTTAAGAGCGTTTGCTGTTCTTCCAGAGGACCTGGGTTCCGTTCCTCACCCTCACATGGCAGCTCATGACATCCTGTAATTTCAGTTCCAGGGGATCTTCTACCCTCCCTGGGCACAGTCACACATGTGCCCCACCAAATCTATTTATATAACATAACAATATTAACATTTTTTTAAAATCTTGATTAGGTTTGAAAGTATTAAATTAAGAGTATTTGCGCCGGGTGGTGGTGGCGCACGCCTTTAATCCCAGCACTTGGGAGGCAGAGGCAGGTGGATTTCTGAGTTCGAGGCCAGCCTGGTCCACAGAGTGAGTTCCAGGACAGCCAGGACTATACAGAGAAACCCTGTCTCGAAAAACCAAAAAAAAAAAAAAAAACAAGAGTATTTGCATCTATATCCATCAAAAATATTGATCTATAGCCTTCTCTTTTTTGTTTCATTCTCTGGTTTTGGTGTCAGGATCAGGCTGGCTTCTGAGAATGAGTTTAGTATTTATGAGTTTAGTATGAGGATAGTAGTGTCCCTTCCCTTACTGTAGTCTGAGGAGCATTGGTGTTAATGCTTTGAAGGCCTGGATTTTAGCTCTGATTCCGTCTGGTCCTGGTTTCTCTCTGTTGGGAGTCGATAACTGCTAGAATAGCATTGCTCAGCATAGACCCGTTTGAGCTGTAGTCATCCTGTTGGTGTAATATTGGTAGACCACAGGTCGCTCGTGATTTCTCCAGGGTTTTTGAAGTGTTGCTCAGTGATACTCTGGGTCTTATCTGTATCTGTTGAAGAGCTGCTGTTCTCATCTCTCTCCTTTCTGCTGGCTTACCTAAGGTGCTTGGTGATCTTACCCACCTTTTCAAGGAATCAATTCTTTGTTTCGTGGATTTATTCAAGACACTCTCTCATAGACATGGCCACGGCCAGTGTGATCCAGGCAATGCCTTCTCTGAGTTTCCTTCTTCACAGGTGACTATGGGTTGTGTCAAGTTGACAATAATAATAATTAAGCAGGACGACTCTTTGTAGCCTACGGCCAACGGCTTCTTAGTGTTCTCTCAGGTTTGCGCTTCGTGCACATTACTGTTCTTTCGTTCTTCACCCTGTTGGGCAAGGCGCAGGCTCTTTGCTGCACGCTCTTCCTTCTTCTGCTCCCAGGGTAGCCGTTGTCTACAGTTCCCTCCCTTGGCGCCCTTCTCCGTCCCTCTTTGCCTGCCACATTTCTGTTCACGCAATCGCCTTAAGGAAAACAATAGCCCAAGTGTATTTCTACTTCTGCTCCCATTCCTAATGCAGAGGTCTTGCTTCTCCCTTGCTTTTCCTTCTGTCGCCGTGGTGGTTTGTGTATGCTTAGCGCAGAGAGCGGCACTATTAGAAGATGGAGTCGTACCCCGTTGGAGTAGGCCTGGCCGTGTCGGAGTGGGTGTGTCACTGCGGGTGTGGGCTTTAAGGCCCTCACACTAGCTGCCTGGAAGCCAGTCTTCTGCTATCAGCTTTCAGATGAAGATGTAGAGCTCTCAGCTCTGCCCGCACCATGCCTGCCTGGATGCCGCCATGCTCCCCCCTTGATGATAATGGACTGAACCTCTGAGCCTGTAAGCCAGTCCCAGTTAAATGTTGTCCTTTATAAGACTTGCCCTGGTCATGGTGTCTGTTTGCCCCAAATCTTCTTCCCTGACCATCCCTCACCTGTCACCTGCCTCGGAAGCGCCCTTTAACTCCAGCCTAAAGGGATGGGATCCTCGTTGTCTCCTTTCCCCGTGTCCTTTCCCTTAAAATCAAACACTGTGTTTTTTCAATCTCCAGAACGTGTTTTCCATGAGACTTCCTCTCATGACTCACTCTAAAATTAAAAAAAAAAAAAAAAATTAGAGTTTTTTTTTCAGTTTATCTGCATGTGTGGATATATGTGTGGAAGCGCAGGCATACATGCATGTGCATATCCACAGAGGCTAGAAGAGGGTGTCAGATTCCCCCCAAGTGTATGTGGGTGCTGGGAACTGAGCTTGGGTCCTGTGGGAGAGTATCTAACACTCTTGACCATGGCACCATCTTGCCAAGCTCCCTCCTGCACACACACACACACACACACACACACACACACACGTCATACTGGTAGGCACTCTCACCCACTTCCCCATCTTCCTGGCTCTTGGTTTTTATTTCAACATCGTTTCATTTATTCGCCTCACCGCCACCAGGCTAACGTTGCTTAGTACATAGCAATAAAGAACAAATCCAGTTTTACTAATACCGCCCGCTGGCTACATTGAGATTGTTGAGTGTGAAATTCAGAGCTCTTAACCCAGTCGAAGTCCTTTGAATTCCCTGGCTGGAGGGGCTGTACTCTCTAGCTCTAATTCATTTGCATACCCCTTGTCTCAGTTACACACGCTGCCATTTTTCAAGCTGTGGCTGTGTCCTGCAACACAAGAGTGACCTTCAGGAAGTGAATACTGTCCCTTGATAAGAACGCTCTGTGGTAATTACATTTAACCAAAGGCGAGCAGTTTTCTTGCACAACCTCTCAAAGGCTTTACTCTTCTGATACATATATATACTGTGAGCCTTCAATTGAGAGGAAAATTATATGCTATTTCTCAACACTGTTTGAACATGAAATCCCATTTAAGGGGCCACCATTATCTCACAAGATGCCACTGTTCCAAGGAACACATTCTCAGCCGAGCAAACACAGGCCCCTCTTTATTCCCAAACGCGGATTCTCACACAGTCCTCTCGGGTCAAGCTAGTGTTTCTCCATTAAGGCTGCCCTCCAGGGGATGGTTAGCAATCACTCTGGCAAGCACAGTAGGGAGCGCTCCCCTCTGTGTGAGAGCCAGGGTTGTGGCTATATGGTCTAGAATATGCAGGGCAGGCCCCCAACAGCCAAGAATTATCCAGGGGAAATACCAGCTCTCTGAGGTTGAACCGCCAGTGTAGATAAGTCTCCTCTTTATCCCCAAAGCTGGATCCTTGTCTTCAAGTTCAGGGCCAGCATTTCCTCTGCAGCAATGCCTGGATCCTACGACTTAGATTGTCTCCTCTAATGGCGTGCTTTGTAGCATGTGCCGAGTTCTTTCCTTATTATACATATTCGTGCATGTCTATAACCTTTCATCCTGGACTGTCATGCCACTGCGAGGGGACGACATCGTGACGTTTTCTTTGCTCCTTCTAAAAAGCCATCCCAGTGCCAACAAGATCTTACTGAAATCCTTCACCCCTGAGACCTCCTCACCTGCTCTGGTTGGTACCTCCACGTGTTCCCCCGCGATGTTCCTTTTCTTTCTGTGTCTGTAGCCATGGCACAGTTCACTGGGTGGCTCCATGTGGCTACACCATCCAATACATGGCATCCTGCAGAGAGCTGCACCCAGACTTCCCACGCGCCTCAATGTCACATCCTGCTTCCCAGTCCTACTCCCCAGACAGACGATTTCCCTTCCTGGGAACTGACGTGAAGGCGACTCTGTTCCTTGGGTTTTTGGAAGGATTCAGGTAGATGTACGAGGCACCTGAATCACTGTCGGCGCTCAGCGATGGGCTTTGTGGTGTAACTCAGTAATAGAATACAAGCTTACCCAAGCCAATACATAGCCCTCAGTTCAGTCTTAGCAAGTACACACACACACACACACACACACACACACACACACACACCGTAATGTCTAAAGAGTCCCTCTTGACCCACTCAGCTCCATGGACTTTTCTTATATTAATCAGAAGGCTCTGAACACTGGAATTCTCTGTCCCAAGACTCTAAATACCCATAGCTGGATCATTGCGCACGCAGTGTGTTACCAACTTTCTCAGGGACTTGGACTTCTTCCCAAACTCTCAGTTCTTCATAAGCGGTCCATAAACTGCACTTTGAGCAAGCCTGAGTATCCGATCTCCATCGTCTGACTCAGTTTCCCCTACCTCTTACCTACATTCATCAGCTTTCTGTGACTGTGACAAAAACAAAACAAAACCAGCAAAAAAAAAAATCCCAAAACTCCTAACCAACCAACAACAGCACTCTAAGACATCCAACTTGTAAGGAGATTGGTGTGTTTGGCTTAGCGTCCCTGGTTCCATCCACAGTGGCACAGCCCTTTACCCTGAGCCTGGAGTAGCTCAGTTCTTCATGGCAGGAAGCAAACGGAGAGAAAGGAAGAGCCTGGGCCACTACTGTCTCTTTCAGGGCACACCTCCAGTGGCCAAACCTTTCACAAGATCCCAGTTCCCCACCACCTCCCCGTCATCCCGTGGGTGGGGACTGAGCTTTTGGGAGTCTCTCTGGCTCCCAGCTGTATATACAGCACTACCCATGACACAGGCCCATCCTCGGCCCTTCCTTCAGTAAAAGTCCACACAGCCTGCGCCATCCCTAGGCGCTCCTCTTGCAGACAGGTGAGTCCTTACAGCGGCTTCCACCAGCTAGCAGTCTCCATTGCATGGCGGCATCTTTCGTGTGGAACTATGAAAACACACCTACTAGGGTTTTGTAATGTTTCCTGGTTTTCATTTTGGATGATACAGGGCTGTACTGGCTGGTTTTGTGTGTCAACTTGACACAGGCTGGAGTAATCACAGAGAAAGGAGCTTCAGTTGGGGAAATGCCTCCATGAGATCCAACTGTGGGGCATTTTCTCAATTAGTGATCAAGGGGGCAGGGCCCCTTGTGGGTGGTACTGCCCCGGGGCTGGTAGTCTTGGGTTCTCTAAGAGAGCAGGCTAAGCAAGCCAGGGGAAGCAAGCCAGTAAGGAACATCCCTCCATGGCCTCTGCATCAGCTCCTGCTTCCTGACCTGCTTGAGTTCCAGTCCTGACTTCCTTTGGTGATGAACAGCAGTGTGGAAGTGTAAGCTGGATAAACCCTTTCCTCCCCAACTTGCTTTTTGGTCATGATTTTTGTACAGGAATAGAAACCCTGACTAAGACAAGGGGTCATAGCTTATATTTTGCCAAAGCTATTTTGCACATGTTAGAAATATTCAGATTTAGTCCAAATTATCCAATGTCCTCTGAACGTGGAGGTGTCTTTGCCCACGGTGGAGAGAGGGTTCCTCAGGACCAGGAAGAAATGCAAGCCATGCCTAAGTCCTGGACTTCACCTGAGCTAGACTGGAGCAGAGCAGGGAGGCACCACATACCAGGCGCTAGGAGAATGCTTAAAAAAAACAAAAAAACAAAAAACGGGGCATTAGCATTTTAATGAACAATTTTAATGGCTTACCCCGTATAATCCCCCTGATTTGGAAGGATTAAATTTCGTTTGACAAAACCACTGGTGCGTGTGTGAAGGAGTCTTATGCTCTGCTTATTGCTCCAGTAGGGCTTGGCAGGGCCAGGGGGCCTGCAAGATACACAGCTGGTGGGAACCGCTGTGCCCAGACTTAGCGAAAACAGCCTGGCACCTGATGCCAGGCCCTCAAAACAGTAGCAAGAAGTTGGGGGTCACGTCAAACCTACCGAGGTGATGGAGAGGAAAACAGTCTCTACAGCCACGTTAGCTGCAACCGGCTCCAGACTCCGTCCCTATGGTCTCCCAGGTTCCTCATCCAAATTCCTCTCCTCTCCCTCTCCTGATCCTCGCCCCCGGGCCATCAGAGATTCGGCATATCTAGAATCAGAGATTCAGCAATTTATAATCATATTGCTGGGAGAAATTGAAGAAGATACAGTAGGAAGGCATTTCCTGTTGAACTTCTATACCACTGAAAGCATTAATAATTATTAAAATGTCCATACTATACAAAGTGATCTAAAAACTCAGTGTAATTGTGTGTGTGTGTGTCTGTCTGTCTGTCTATCTGTCTATATGAGGGTCTGTAAGCATGAGTGCAGGTACCCTCAGAGGCCAAAGACTTCCCGTCCCCTGGAGCTGGAGTTTCAGACAGCTGTGAGCCACCTGCTGTTGATGCGGGGAACTAAACTCGGGTCCTCTGGAAGAGCAGTAAAGGCTCTTAACCACTGAGCTGCCTCTCCAGGCTCTAGCCTTCATTATTTTCAACTTCAATCCAATTAAAAACCATTTTGGGTGTGTAAGTGTTCATGTGCCCTCGTGTAGGGCCCCTGCTTGTGTCAGCTCGTGTAGAGGTCAGAGGACAACTTTCAGGAGTCAGTGATCATCGCCACCTTGTCAGAGGCAGAAACTCCCTTACTTGTGGGACTGCACGGTCTGTTTCAGGACGGCCAGTCAGCTAGCTTCCAGACGGGGTGCTCCCCTGTCTCAGACTCCCATCGCCCCATAGGCGCGCTGGCCTTCCAGATGTGTGTTACTGATCCAGCTTTTATAGATAGGTTCTGGGGATCCACAGCTTTTATCTATCAAGTCATCTTTCTGACCCGAAATTTTTTTTTAGCAACAATTCCCACACATTTACTAGCCCGTACCCCACATTTCTCTGTCAGCAAAACCCTTTCTTCTCCTCTGTTATGTGCAATGTTAATTCACCTACTTTTTTTTTGGTATGGACTCAGACATTTCTTTTTTAAATTGTGAAGCAAATGTTCATTGGAATTTAGACAGACTTTGGATTATTTCTTGAGTGTTTCCATGACCTCAAACTTTGGGTCTTCGAATTTGAAGGTAGGAAGCATATTCTTTTGTTTTGTTTTGTTGTTTTGTTTTGTTTTGTTTTTGAGACAGGGTTTCTCTGTATAGCCCTGGCTTTCCTGGAACTCTCACTCTGTAGACCAGACTGGCCTCGAACTCAGAAATCCAACTGCCTCTGCCTCCCAAGTGCTGGGATTACAGGCGTGTGCCACCACTGCCCGGCTAAGGAAGCATATTCTTGTCTGCTCTGCCAAACATTTGAGCTTCAAAAGCTCAGCCCTTGGTACTGCTACTCCTGGCCCACAGCAGGAGGCCCTTCAGATGTCTGCGGCCTTCATTTATATAGTCTTACCCTGTCCATGAAGAGTCTCACTTCCGGATTAATTTTCTTATTACGTGTCACCTCTGTCACAGCAAAGGTGTGCTGCAGAGACTGCCTACCAAAGGCAAGAGACCTCAGCGTCTCCGAAGACCCAGCTGCCCTGAGCCACTCACACTGAGTCTGGAGCCGCCTCGGTGCCACCACAATGCTAGATGTTTATAAATGAGTTATAGTTCACTTCTCTCTCCGTTGTGGTGCTTGGGCTGTTCCAGGATTGGCTAGAGAGCGTGGCTGAAGCATGTCAGAACACACAGGTTGGGAGCTCCGAGATGGCGGGTTACCCAAGAACTCTGACTCTGGAGTTGACTACCCAAAACAAGAAGGGAAAACCTCATTTGCTGCTGTGTGGAACGCGGAGCTTGGTGACTGTGGGAGTGGCTGACGAACCAAGGTGCAGCCATTTTGTCAGAACACCCTTCGTCCGGCTACATAATCCCCCTTACAAGAAAGAAGCCCTGGTGTTCCCTTGGACCCTGAGGCCTCTGTCCATCCGTCCTTGCTGCTGGCCTAGAGACAGACGACAGTGCTGCCCAGGAGCACAGAGGATGGAAATAGGCCAAGGAGGCTTTCCATCAAGACGGGCTCCTGTTTCATCATCTCTCCCTAGGCCTAGCAGGTCCAACAGGGACATGTCTGTCACAGTGGTGTGTTACGTCATGTCAGATGGCAATCGAAGGCGCTGTTAACTTAGGCTGACAGGAGAGCTGTGGCAATCTGCTTATCTGGATGCCACCCTCGCTGAGTAAAGAGCCATTATCAGAATTATTCACACAGCGTTACAGCAGCTGGAAGTCTGCAGATTGCTAATTACATCACCTTCACTTTAGTCATTCAGCACAGACGAGACCTCAAAGGAGACGACTACCTCTACCTCTCCCCCTCCCCAGGACAGGCCTCCCTTGCCCTTACACACCCACCAGGAGTATAATGCCACATTAGGCCAACTTCGAGTGTGCCTTTTCTGTCTCCAGGACCTGCTTTCTGTGTTACTTCCGCAGGTGTGAGCAGTCAGGCAGGAGACCCTGTTAAGGCACGAGGCCCAATTAGACCCTTTCTTGGGATGGTCAGGCCATCACTGGTGTCCAGGGGTCCAAAGCTACTCAACTGACCTATAAACTTTGAATCTGTTTTTCCAATATGTACTGTTTCTTTCAGAGCACAGATTGCAAAGGAGAAAGCACAGTGTTCGTATGTCAAGGCTCCTTCAAGAGCCCTAGACCCTCCCCAGCTTGCTCACATGAAGCCAACCGTGAGCTCCACCCTGGGCACACCCCTCCTCTGCCTCCTCCTCCAACAAGCCTCCACCTGCAAGGCAAACACACTCAGGGTTCACCCGCCACACGTACCTTCCCATGCAAACCCAACAAAATTGATGGCAGAAACTGTGGGAAAGAGGCAGGGAGGGAGGCTGTGGTTAGCAAGGTGGGTTCAGAGGCGTGGGCTTCTTCCTCGACACCGTCCAATAATAACACGAAAGAAAAACAGACGGAGCTGGAAGGCGAGCGGGGCAGGGGGAAGAGCAGGATCGATCGGAAGGGAAGGGAGAACCTCCTTAACCCACTTGCTGACTTCTTCTCAAGATGTGTTTGAAAGCAGGACAAGCATGTCCTGCACCAAACAATGCTTCAGGCCCGGGTAGCAACTCTCACTCCCCCTCGGGTTTAGCTACTCCAGAAACCAGTGCTTCAAAGGGGTCCTCTGGGAGCCTCTGATTTGTTCCGGCTGTCTCTTACTGGCTCAGGGACGGACGTTTCTTGCTCACGTGGCACTCTCTGATGTGCCTCTCTGTGTCTGAACTTTCCTCTTTGATATATCAATCGTATCTGATTAGGGCCTCCTCTGATGATCTCATTTTGACCCAATTACATCTGTGAAGATCAGATGTCCAAATAAACTCCCTTTCTGAGGTACTGAGGCACAGTGGACGCCGATCTGGATCAAGGTGGTGTAGGTATAGGACGGATCCACCCATGATGCTCTAGTTTCCCGGCCTCTCATCTGGCGAGTTTCTGCTCTTAAGGCAGTGTCCTGGCACTAGCGTATCATCATAGTGTCCTGGTACTAGCGTATCATCATTTTTCCTTCAAGCCTTTTCAGTGGCTGAGTACGTCTGACAGAGTCTGCCATCTACAGCCTATGGGAAGACCTTGGAGGTGTCATTACGTCAGAGGCCTGGGCTTCCTCTCTCTCAAGATCTTGATGCTATGGAGGGGGGAGGAATTCTGAGGCTATGGAGCACATTCCAGGCTATAGAAGTTCTTCCTCTGTCAGGTTTCCTCAGACCAACTCTGAATAGTCTGTGGCTATGACAACTGTTTCCCACAGAAATGTTGTGTTAGCAGCTTTTTTGTCACTGTGACAAGACCCCAAATCAACAACTTACAGGAAGAAGGTTTATTTGGTTTGCAAATCCAACCTATAGTCCAACCTACAGCACTATGGTTTTGGCCTGTGGCAAGGCAGACTATCATGGTGAACTGCAGATGGTCCATGAGGCTGCTCACACTGTGGACAGGAAGCAGTGGGAGAGACAGGAAGTGGCCCCAGGGCCCTAATATCCCCCTCAAGGGCATGTCTTTGATGACCTACCTCTCTTCTATGAGGTCCCACTTCCCAGGAGTTCCACTGTCTTCGGATAGCTCCTTAGGCTGGGACCAAAATCCTAACACATGAAACTTGGAACATTCTAGGTCCGAACCACAGCACATCTGTGAGCGTGACTCTCCTTTGGATGTTTCCTGCCTATTTTAGTTAAAAAGAGCATCATGAGACAGAGCTTTCCTGCTCACTGGAGTCCAGGTGGCCTCCACCTTCTGAAACAGTGAGCTGATGTGCCTTTCCTCGGGCTTTGCAACTGGGGTATGTGGGGATCCTGCTTGCTTTAATCACATCCCTCAAACAAGCGAGTTATGGGACCTTCCCTCCCTTCTCCCCATCTCGTCCCGAGCCAGGAGAAGCAAGCCAGCCGGTGCCCTCCACTGCCCACTGCCCAAGCCAGCCGGTGCCCTCTCCTGCCCCACTGCCCAAGCCAGCCGGTGCCCTCTCCTGCTCCACTGCCCAAGCCAGCCGGTGCCCTCTCCTGGCCCACTGCCCAAGCCAGCCGGTGCCCTCTCCCCTCTCCTGCCCCACTGCCCAAGCCAACCGGTGCCCTCTCCTGCCCCACTGCCCAAGCCAGCCGGTGCCCTCTCCTGGCCCACTGCCCAAGCCAGCCGGTGCCCTCTCCCCTCTCCTGCCCCACTGCCCAAGCCAGCCGGTGCCCTCTCCTGCCCCACTGCCCAAGCCAGCCGGTGCCCTCTCCTGCCCCACTGGCCCCTGACTTGCACCCTTCGTTTCCTGCCCTCCCCCAGCCACGAGCGAACAACTTTTGAACTGGTTCCTGTTTCATCTCCTTCCTGTTAATTAACATGAAGTATCCGTTCCCGAGATGTGCCCAGCTATTTAGTTCAGAACAGACAAGTCTAAACTTAAGCCTACTAACTACAGGAGGAGAAAGAAGTAGAACAGAGACTCGGTTTACGGGCACAGGGGCTCCAACCCTGGGGAGAAATGGGGTGTGGGTTTATAGGGTACAGAGCTCAGGTCTGAGTGGACCTTCTTGTAGGGCAGTCTCACCAGTGTGTAACTGGAGGCTCTCTGCGGGTGGAAGGGCTTCTAGAAGGATCCTCTGCCCACAGCCACTTTCCCAGCTTCCCATTCCCTTCCTGAACCACTCACAGAAGTTCTAGTCCTTGGCTCCTGCAGGTTTTCCAGAACAGCCACTGTGGTGGCATTTTCTCCCAGCAAGCAGGACTTTCCAGTCAAGATATGTACTTCACACCTTGTGAGGACACAGGGGCAGTGTGCGGGCTAGGAAGGAGTGGGCAGAGGGGAGGGCCGTGCAGCTGGGTGAGGGACAAAGGGACTCCCAGACAAGGACTCCACTTGCTTGGGAATTCTGCCCCAGGGACAGCCTTGCTCTGTGGCTGCTGATCAAAAAATGTCAACTGGAGGTCGCTTTAGTCACTGCCATCTGCCAAAGAGGACAGAGGCCAGTCTGTGGTCAGGGAGCCCAAGGCGAGAGGCCGGCTGTGGAGGAGGCTGAGGCTGTGATGTGCTGCTCTCATAAAAACGGCCTTCAGTGAGTGGAGAGGGTTTTCTGTGAGGAGAGGGAGCTGATGGACAGGATCGAAACATCTGCTCACTGCCACACACTGACGGAAGGAAACACGTGTATGGACCAGGATTTCTTGGGTACATTTGCCTTCTAAGAACCCTCACAACCAGAGAGGGGACACTTGGCAATCCAAAGATTCTTTGTTTCATGCTGAGAATTTCCTCAAACGGAAGCTGCCTCTGGGCTTCCCGGTTCAGATGCTGACATAAAATTTGGGGTTGGGGGTCCATGGTAGCGCCTGTACTTAGCATACCCAAGGCCCTGGATTCAAATAGCAGCACCCCCAAAATGAATTAAATGCATACTTTAAATCAGCCAATAAGAAATCACTCCAGAAAGCTGGCTATCCTGAGACTTGCCTAGTTTTGGTTCCCTGGTCACACAGCCTGGTTCACTGCAGCCTACAAATCACAAAGCCAGTTTCCTTTGTGTAAGGCATTTTGCACACGAGGGGAAGATTTATAGGAGATGACCACCAGATGGTGTCTTGGTTTTCCTCAAGCGACTTCTTCGAGCTTTGTTCTCTTGCAGCTGACATTGTGGCATTGGGAAGAGCAGTCGGCTCCAGGGGAGACGGTGGGACCCGAGGAGCCAGCGGCACGTATCATCTTACTTGATCAGTCTGACAAGACTCCGGGCTCATAAACACGGGTGAGCCATGGTCATTGGCCAGGAGTTAATGGAAAAGCAGATTTCTTCACACACTGGGACGTATCCATTAAAGCCCTGTCAGCTCCCAACATGCAGCCCTGACTCAGGGCTAATTGCTCCCGCCGGCGTGTCGATGCTGGATTCGGAGCCGACTTCCAGCTCCTGAGAGTCTGAGCAAACTTGCAGAAGAGGGACCGAGAGCTCCTCAGTCTTATATCAACCTCAGTGACTTTCAAACAGACATTTTTATTTTCTTTCTTCTTTTCTTTTCCTCTTAAGACAGGATTTCCCCGTGTGGCCTGTGCTACAGTTGAACCCCAGGGTCTTCTCGGCTCCGCCGCCTGAGTACAGGAATTGTAGGCATGCGCCGCACAACACCCAGATTAATCATTTTACTTTTTAAAAATTACTTTTCAATAGCCAATAGGCCTTGTTTCTCAGTGTAAAAACTTGGAAAACTGTTACAAAAGAGTCTGGTGACTGGGAAGACATACTTCTTGCTGGTCAAACAATTTTACTGCTTTTTTTAAAGATAGAAGTTAGCCCAGACTGTGGTCCCGTTTCTTACTCTGTCTGAGGGTGAGGCAGAGTCCGGGGAGCGGTGGCTACTGGAGGAATGTCGGGGAGCCAGCATTTCCTTCCAGATGCTTCGATGAATACAAGTTTATACTCCCGTAGGGGCAGAAGTAGCAATGACCTTGCAGTCTGAGATCCTGTACTCTCATGAATCAGTTCCGTTCGTCTCCTTCAGCCTTACCCTCGCTCCTTGGAAGACTACGAGGCGTGGATGTTACTACCAGTTTAATGACCCGACCTGAGTCCACATGAGCGCACACGCACTGCTTAGCTGAACATTAAGATGGAAGAAGCCCTGTTTCCACCATTTCTCTTCACTTCCCACTCCATGCACTGAAGTCCCATTTCCATCCTCCAGGGTTTGTCTCAGGGCATGGCGATGTGCATAGTTAGCGCGACCAGCATGTGTTTTACTCTAAGCATAAGTAAGAGCCGTTCACTGAGGCCAAGTCTCTGGCTTCTCAGGGCCCCAGCATTTCCTGGCATGTGTGTTATGAGGCTGTCTGTATTCTCTGGTTCTCCTTGAAATGCTCATCTAGAGACTCGAAGCCTCTGTAGGAAGCCAGCGGACACAACCACAAGTCTATCGGGACAAGCCACGCCCAGTTTATTCCCAAACATGGGCATAGGGCTGTCTGAGGCTTCCCCAGAGTCTTATAAAGTGGGTTTGGGTTGGTGACAACAACTGTCTCTTTCATTGGTTAAGAACACCCGTGCTAGTGTGGCGAGCACCTACTTCTGAATTCTTTTGAGTGCCTGTTCTATGGGCTTATAAGAGGAGAGACAGCAGGAGTCACTGAGAAGAGCCCTAGGGTCTCCTGTCAATTGAACAGCAGCTATGGCTGTCCTGCCCTTACGAGTCAAACTCACTCGCTAAGCTCTCGGCTCTACCACGTGGAAGCTGTGTGGGTTTGCACCATTTACCACTGGGAACACATTTCCATTTCATTCCCACGCCAGTCAGGCAGGGCTGAGGGGAAATCAAGCTTCCCCCTGGAGCGCCTGCAAGCTGATTGTACCGCTGGCTGTGCGCCATCTACTGGTAAGCGGGGGGTAAACCCGACTCTTCAGGAGATGTTCTGTGGCTGCAGGGCAACAGGGACTTTTCAAAAGATTTCATCTTGCCCTCTGATTTTCATGGAAGGAAATTCAGGGCTAAAGGGGATGACAGGTTTGACTGAGTTCTCACAGTAGTTGAGTCTGGCGGTTAAGAGCAAGCATCCTGGCGTCCTTGAGTCTAAATCCCGCCTTGGCAGTCAAGAATGAGTGTAACCTTGGGCAAATTTCGAAACTTCTTCGGTAATCAGTTTGTTATCTATCAGATGAAGAGCACAGTGCTTGCTACCTCAGGGTTTTAAGGAAGATTAAATTAGGGAGCGCATGTGGAAGAGCTTAGCACTGTGTTTGACCCCCGTGTGAAGCAAACGGTTAGAACCTTCTTTATCCTGCAGCTGCTGATTGGTATTGACAATCTTTCTTAGAGATGACATAGGTGTTTATGCCTCAGAATAAGAGAGTTAAGCACCCCAGACAGCACGAGGGAGGTAGCATCAGGGAGACAGTGTTTGGGAGCCATCGTTGGTTAAATTCATTGCTGTGGACTAAATCGGTTACGTGGGTGTGGATAAAGAGGCTGGTGTGGGACCCTGAGAGAGTGTCACCTGGCATAATCTACATGTGTCCCAACAGACCCAGTGTCACGCCCACAGTCTAAACTCTTCTCTGCTTCCTCTGTTTTTGGAACGGTGCTGGGCACAGGGCAGGAATGGATCTGGGCTAGAAAGGGAGAGGAGCATGGCGCTCTGCCCTCGCTGTGTGGAGTGCGGAAGAAGCTTAAATACTGTCCGCACTCAGGCCGAAGGTGATCTTATAACCTCGGGTGACACTTGGATATTATAGGCACTGTTTTCTTTTCTTTTTGATTTGGGTTTTGGGGATGGGCTATGTTGTAACCCAACATGGCCTTAATTGTTAGGTAGCTGAGGTTAGCCTTAAACTCCTGATCTCTTTGCCTCTACCCCCAGAATGCTGGGGGTGAGGGTGGGGTGTATAGGCACGCACTACCATTCACAATTTGGCACTATTTTTAAACCGTGGTTCCCCCAGGCACGCATGTCCTTTTCTTATTGTTTTCCTCTTCTTAGAGTGCATATCACATAGTATCCAATACGATTAGAGTTCTAGACACTTAGGCAGAAAAGCACAGAGAGGGGGAGTGGGGGCAAGCTTACATTTGAGGGCATTCCTCTCCCAAACAGCGCTGCAGTCTTCAGCAGAAGTCGTTCTGTGCTGGAATCTGGAGCGCACCAAGGAAAGGGGAGAAGGAAATGAAGGTAAAACACGGGTTTTCACAAAGGACAAGAAGACAGTTCCTCGGCCCGCAGCACGGGCCATTTTCTCCACTCCTCTGTCTTAGGATCTCCTTTTTTAATCCGTTAGCATTTGTTGAGACCGTTCGGATGCCGCACCACACCAAGTGCTGACAGATAACGGTCTGCACCATCCCGGTACTTTCTGCACCAAGCGGTTCACACCCCACAGCGATGCTGGCTTTCGGGCAGAGGCCTAGCTCGGGCACAGAGAGAGTTCAAAACAGGGTCCGGGAAAGTTAGGGGCATGTCTGCAGTAACTGACTCAGAAACACGGTCGGAAGACTGTGTATGGGGTTGGGAGACCCAGTCAGTCAAAGGGCATCTTGGGAAAAGTTTGAGGCACAGGAGGATGGGGGGCTGATCGTTGGGGATGTGTAGGGGGCTGGGAGAGGCAGGCAGCGCTACACCACATGGGCTCCTGTCAGCTCTCTCTTCTGCGTCATCCTGAAGGGTACAGGCCAGTGTCAAGCCTTTCCATGAAGAAGTAACCTAAAAAACACCATTTTTTTAACAGATAATTTTCTTTTATATTTATGTAGATGAGAGTTTTGCCTGCACATATACGTGCCATGCGCATGCGCAGTTTCAAAGAGGGTGTCAGATTTCCTGAACCGAAATCATGGGTGCTTGTGAGTCACCATGTGGGTCCTGAGAGTCAACCCAGGGGTCCTCTACAAAGTCAACAAGAGCTCCTAACCACTGAGCCATCTCTCCACCTCCAGCAAACAGCAGTTTTGAGAGCAACCCGGCTTAGGCTAGTCATAGTGGTAACAAGCCAGTAGCTGAGAAAAGCAGAGACTTCTTGCAGTGACCCGCACAAGTCAGTGGCAAAGGCCTAGCCGGGGACCAATAAGGACCAGGGATGTCACAGTCTTCTCTAAAGACAGGCCCAGGGAAGATGGCGTCCAGGAAGGTCACTTTGAGCACTTGATGTTTCTATTTGCACTATGCTAATTCAGTGTAGGGAGGTCAAGGACTCCCTCCCAGTGGGCACTTGCTCCGGCGTGTGGGGCTTCCCTCTCTGGGCACACATTTATAATTGGTATTGGCTTGTGGCTGTGGCTCTGGAGGGCTTGCCCTCAGCCACACTGAGAGCCACGAGGACATACTGGAACACACTGGAGCAGCAGCGTCCGGGATGACGTGCTCCCAGATTCCAAGACGGGTCTGCAAGGTGCTTTAGTACGAGGTTCCGCACACCCAGGCGCCGTTTCTGTTTGTTATTTCTTATACTGGGGGTTGAGTTTAGGGCCTCATGCATGCTGGGATAATGCTCTAAAAATAAAACAAACAAACAAAAAGAATTTCATTGGAGACAAGCTCTTTCTGAGTTGACTAGGCTGGCCGTGAATTTACAATCCTTCTGCCTCGGGCTCCACAGATGCTGCTGCACGCCTCTGCGCATCTGGCTCCTGATGCTGTTCGGCACAAGCGAGCGCCCGTGCTGACACAGGCAAAGGGGACTCCTCCGGCTTCGCTGGTTCTCCATCTTATACCTTTGATCAGATGACTTTATTGTCACATTCCTCCTGGGAGCCGATGTGGAACGGGCAGAGGGAAAACATGCCCCACAAACCTACTGAGCAAGCTCACCTGGTTTCCGCCAGTCAGGTGGCTTAGATGCAGCAGCAACAGAACCTCCTCCACCGGCAGGAAGAGCGGGTCCCCATGAGGGCGGTGGCTGCTGGTCATTTCCTTCTGGAAATTCTCCCCAAAGGATAAGTCTCAGGTGAATGTCTTATGGGGTACCTACAGATTGGATTCTGGAGGGCTCTCCCACCTACAAACAGAGAAACTAGGTAAAGACTGGCCAGCCTCTCACCATGCAAAGTGTGCTTTGCAGTTACCAAGGGTAAGATTAAAGCATACAGCCGAGGATTCTGACAGTGTCTGTTTTTTAAAACCAGACAACCAAATAGCTTAAATGTAGTGTAAATTTCCTTGCAGGAAGCGGAAAACACGTAAAAGCATTGACCTGGGAAGACTGACCATCAAATGGCCTGCCTTTCTCACGGAACTGCAATCAGACTACCATTCTAGACTGATTTAATAGTCGTTACCGGATGATAGTAATGAAAGTAATTCAAGATTAGTGCTTTTGAAGTGAGCATTTCCCAGTTTTTAAAAGAATGCCTTTGGAGTTTGAAGAACTTATATGGGAAAGGAGCCCCAGTGGAAAAAGTGGGGTGCTCAGTGTGATACCTCTGCATCCAGCAAGATTTGCAAGTCAAACCTCATTTGCATCTAATTTTCTCAGAATACAAGTCACAACAGATTACTTCGAGGTGAAAAATTCTAAAGACGCTTGGAAATCTCTTTGATTACACCAGGACAAAGAAAACCGAGGAAGGAAATAAAATGGGATTTAAAACCAAGCTCTCCGTGTGAATGTGCAGGGGTTGAAACATCTACAGGAGTTCTAGGGAAGGACCACGGACCATCATGCTCCACCCACTTTGTGGTCTTGATCCTTTGATCCAATAGGCTAACGGCATGTTAGATGAAACGTCGGGCCTGTTCCCTTGCTCCTAACTAACTCCCCATTAGCTGGGGATATAAGACTGATGCCAAAAACATGATACATACCTTTAATGCTAGCCCTGGGGAGGCTGAGGCAGAGGATCAGTGTGGAGGCCAGCCTGGGCTACATAGCCTAATCCTGTCTCCAAAAGGAAATGAAAAGGACCAGTGAAACGGTAGATGTACCATCATGGATGGACAAAGCGGCTTTCCATCATTGCTTTCGAGCCTGCTGCTTGTGCCCTGCCCCTCACATCTGGGTTTCAGCTAGCAGGAGAGGAGAGGGTGTGCGGAGAACGTGCCCCACTCTTTAAGGCTGCCTTTCCACTGCGTCTCCTAGTCAGAAACCTGGGCTACCTGGTCTCAGCTAGTTACTAAGAAGTGCTAGGAAATGTGGCCTTTTATCCTGGTCAGTGTGGCTTTAAAAACCTCCATAACTACATGCTACACCATAAATAAATAAATAAATAAATAAATAAATAAATATGTACATTTTTATATTTTGCATTTATTATTTTATTTATACTTTATTATTTTATTAATAATTTATCAGCATATTTACTGTGTATTTATGTATATAAATATGTATATATTTATGTATATACATATCGACATATGTATATGTATATATATGGCCCAACTGTGGTCATAAACAGAACAAATGATGACACTGGTCTCTCTTGGGAATCTGCAAGGAATGTCAACATTTGCATTAGAAACAGCTGGCTTGGGACTTCAGGTTCTGTGATTCTAAATACAGAAAATCATTGGGGGGGGGATCTTCTCACCAACACAATTCCAGCTGAGGGGGCAAAGAAACCGTACAGTTGTGGCTCCTCTAAGCTGGGTCAGAGGAGCAGCCAGTGCTCTCCTGGGCCGCGCTCTCCTGGGCCGTGGTCTCCTGGGCCGTGGTCTCCTGGGCCATGGTCTCCTGGGCTCTGGCCATCCCTGCTGTTGACCTGGAGGAGTGGAGCCTTACTCCTAGCTCTTTCTCTCACACGCACCCAGCATCCCTTCAGGAGCTGCACAGTCTGTGTTCTGGGGTTTATGTTTGGTAAGTTTTTGTTTTGTTGTGGTTTGAGTGTCTCATTGTGTAGCTCAGGTTAACCTGGAATTCACTATGTAACCAAAGGCGGCCTTGAACTTGCAATCTTCCTGCCTTGGCTGGAATGCTGGGGTTATAGGAAAATGCATCAGGCATTATATATATATATATGTATATGTATATATATACATATATATATGTATGAATATATATATAGTGTGTGTGTGTATTATTACATAAGTAGAGACCATAATACAGTGATTTACTTGCATACTGTCTACCTGTCTTATAAGCAGAGGCCCTGAGTATGACCTCTTCATACTGATTCTCTCTTCATTTCCTCCTTACCTGCACAGACATATATATTCACATCCACGGGGTCCATAAGGACCATGTCATATAGACGGTGACTTCTAAAAGTATGTAAACGGCTATGCTATGACTCTCAGAAACATCTGCTGCTCTCTGAGATTGAGAGAGTGCTCTCTGCTGACACACAGGGCTCGTGTTCATTTATTTTATTTTATTTTATTTATTTTATTTTATTTTATTTTATTTTATTTTATTTTATTTTATTTTATTTTATTTTTGTAGTTGTGGATTTTGTTTTGTTTTTGTTTTGTTTTGTTTTTTTGGGATAGGGAGTCTCTGTATGTTGCTCAGAATGTTTTCTATTCACTCCGGAGCACAAACGGTCGGTCGGCCCGGCCGCAGCTTCCGAAGAGCTGGCGGTGTCCTCAGGCACCCCGCTCCTGCCTTCCAGTCATCTTTCCAATTCCTTAGCGCAGGGGATGGAGCCCAGGGCCTTGCTCGAGCAGGCCTGGCAAGCCTTCCACTGCTGGGCTTCGTGTCCAGCCCTGCCCGCATGACTGGAGCATTCTATCAGAAAGGCCCACACACCTGCCGAGCTGCAGCTCAGAGTACGCATGGAGCGCTTACAACCATCACAGCCTAAGGAAAATGACCGGGGCTGGAGATGTGCTCCGCTGTAGAGCGCTTTCCTAGACTCACAGAGCGCTTGGGTCAGTCCCCAGCAGTGCACAAACTGGGCTTCATCACCGTGCAGGCTTGTAATCCCAGAGCGCAGGGGCGGAGGCAGGAGGATAGGAAGTTCAGTGTCTTCCCGAGGGACTAGAAGTTATGTTCCCGGATAGGCAGACAGATAAGGAGAGGGGCCGTGACTAGGAAATAAAGGTTGTGAGCGTCCAAGATGGCCGGCTTCTTCCTCATGCTCCTGACTGGAGACAAAAGTCCAACAGCTTAAAACAAAGGACGGGTGGGCTCTCCTCCCCAGCCCCTGCCTGTGGATGTTTACAAAAGTTGTGGATGCCTCATCTTCCCTGCTTTCGTTCTAAAGGACCAACCCTAATCTAGGGGAGGAAGACCCCCTTGAAGATCCTAAAGTCCCCAGCCCCTCCAGGGCAGATGGGCTTGACTTCCTGAGTCTCTCTCTCTCTCTCTCTCTCTCTCTCTCTCTCTCTCTCTCTCTCTCTCTCTGTGTGTGTGTGTGTGTGTGTGTGTGTGTGTGTATGTGTGTTTCTTTACTCCCCACTGCTGAGCTAGAGATTGTTTTCCCCTGCCTTCTACTTCTTGAACTGGCAGAGAAAATGAACCTCAGCAAGGTCCCTTGATGGTAACAATCCTTGACTACAGAGTGAGTCAGAGGCCAGCCTGGGCTAACCAGTACATTAGACCGTGTGTAAGAAACAAAACCAAATAAAATAATAAAATAAAATAAAATAAAATAAAATAAAATAAAATAAAATAAAATAAAATAAAATAAAATAAAATAAAAAAAAAACAGATTCAGCCCTACGGTTATTCTAAAGCAGCTGCAGTTCTGATGAGGTGGATATTAGCCAACAGACCAACACCAGGACTTAGCAACCTATCTGGCGACCACTCATTGTCACTGTAGAACAGGACAAGTATGTTGTGACTTGTGGTCACTTTACTTGCTGGTGAGCATTTGCGTCTTCGTTACAGTACTGCGGGGATGTGCGCCCACACCCACGGCTCCCCGAGGGTGGATTCACCACTTCCAGCCTAATGCAGCCTTAACCTGTGGCTCTCCAGATCCCAGTTCTGCCTGACTAGCAGGATGTAAAACTAGCTCTCCCCCAAAGCCTCACAGCGCTTAGAATCCAAATGTCTCCTAATCTGCACAGTGGGGAAAACCCACCCCCACCCCGTGATTTAGATTTGCACGTCATTGCTTCCCAATGAGATGGAACATTTCACTGTGGGGTATTTTAGGGTTCCTCTTTTCTCAATCGATTATTCATGTCTTTGTCAGCTTTATTTTTTTTTCCTGTTGGGTTGTTGCCATGTTTACTGATTTTAAGGACTTCCATATATACTAGATGCTTTTCCTGAATCAGCTTTTTATGGGGCAGGACACTTTGTTTCAATTCTCAAAAGAGAGAGGAAAATCCACGTAATACACTAGAGAGCACTGAGCGCAGATGTAAATATCTAGCGAGATTCTCGAATGGACCGGAAAGTGGCTGATGACTTGTGGCTCCTGGGCAGAGGCTGTGATCACTGGGAGGAGTCTAGGTTACCAAACACCAGTCACGCCGGGCTTGTCTCGGCAAGGCTTCCCTTGCCGGCCACCACCTTTTGGGTGACATGCATGAATGATGGCCGCACTGTGCCCGCACGTACACCATTTCACGAAGCCTCGGAGACAGGTCCCCACCCTCGCCGGGCAGAGCTCAGCAGCGACTGTGGAGGATCCCTGGGCCGTAGAGCGCAGAGAGCTGAGGTGTTCGTGGTGGGATTTCCGCGAGACCGGAACCTTGGCCTTGCCCTGGGGGAAATGTTGAATAGTAGACATGGGATAAATCAGTTATGACTGTGTCCTATGAATCCCACAGGAATTTTCTGGAGACTTATACTAGGGCTGGGTACTGACTCATTCAACAAATTCATTGATTTCTCTAAAAGGGACAGAGGTGACATGCAAATCATACATTTTGAAAGTGAATTCGGAGAACATCTGTACCCTAAATGTAGCCTAAATGCGATTCCCAGAGATACATCAAAAAGGGTCCAATTCATCACCTTGTCTCCCACTCCCTTCACCAAAACCCTCACTAGGGAGGAGGTGAGAGGGACAGACGGCCCTGAGAGGCTCCGCTGTGGCCCCCGGCCTGCCCTGGGGCAGTGGGAGGCAGACTGATGGGTGCAGGCCCTGAGGAGCATCTGCGACCTCTAAGACCAGCAGGAGGGGAGCTGGAGGGGAGCGGAGCCCACTGCTTCCTGAATGCTCCTGTGACCCCTAAACCCGTACTGAAACCCAACCGCGAGGCGGCGCTATTGAAGTAACCCTTGGGGGCTGAGTGGGTAGGGCGGTACCCCCCCACCCGGCCCCCACATACAAAGGGATGGGTGACCCCACGAAAGACATGGAGTGTTTCAGTGTATGCCGCAGCGGGACACAGGAGGACGAATGACTGTCCAAACCAGGTAGCAGCTCTCAGCAGAGACCGGAAATGCAGTCGGCACCTTTACCCTGGACTTCTTCGGTTCTCCAAACTGTGAGAAGTAAGTTTGTGTTGTTCAGCCCGTGGTGCCCCGTTAGAGAAGCCTGAGCGAGCCGAACACTGTCTCTTGTGGAGTCACCCGCATTCTTCAACCATATAAGGCGTAATGGCTGTGCGGCATTCCATCCCACGACTGTCTCATAATTTATATAGCAGACCCCATATTGTTCGAAATACACGAATATAAATCCTGAGATCCAATCTGGACGTTATTCTTGACAAACAAGCGCCAGCGCTTCAACTCTGCCCCGAGGTACTGTCAGCAGCCGTAAAGGCAGCTGCGCGCTGGCGCTGTGAGCAGGTGTGCCAGGTGACAGGTCTCTTGCTCTGCTGTGTGTGTGTGTGGGGGGGTGTCCGGGGGGGGGGGCTCCCTGAGGCCAGCAGCAGGGCGGTCTTTGCCGAGCTCCTCAGCCCCTCCCATCCACCCGAATTTTCAGGCAATTGTCCCCATGCTTACACAATACCCACAGGTACTGTCCCAGTGCTGCAGGCCTCCTGTCCTCGGGAGAATGCCACGCCTCAGGGTCTGCCCTGTATGTCGCTTTCCTCTCTGTGCTAGCAGAAACAGACAGACCCCAGGACAGTGCTTGCCTGGTCATAGCCTCCCCAACTGCTGTTTCTAAATTCTATTTTCTCTTGCTTTTTTATTTCATTTTCTCATTTTGGGCTTCAGGGATGGAACCCAGGTCCTTGCACACACTAAACACATGTTTTAGTACTAGACATACCTCAGACTTTCTTTTTTCTTTCTTTTTCTTTTCCCTTTTCCTTTTCTCTCTCCCCACCCCCTCTCCCACCCACAGCTTACTGAAGGTCTAGCTCTAACCCAGCAGTCCAATCCAAGCTGAGAGCTTGTCATTGTACGGACCTCCAAGTTGGCTCAAGACACCCCAAGACCAAGTTCTCGGCACAAAAGGAGATTTATTTGCCCCAGAGGGACAAAGGGCAGGGGATAAGACACGGACAGGAGACAGAGAAGGAGGGAGGAAAGGGAAAGGGACAAGGGAGGGGGGATATTTGTCTGAGACAAAGGACTGCCTCTGGATAGAGAAAAGGAGACAGGGCCCATTAGGCAAATGGTGGTCTATAAAGACATAAGGAGAGCAACCCCTCCCCCATCCCTGTCGGGATGAAATGTTCATATTTGATTGGGTATGTTAATTAGGTGAGCCAAAGGGGTATTTTGGTAGCTGGACTTTAAGGCTTTGATAGCTGGACCTAGGTAGTCAGCCTCAGGAGGAGGAAGCAGCCAGTAGACCTTGGTGGCCAGCTTTAGGAATGCAGTGAACGGTTTCTAGCAAGGTGGAGGGCTGGCCAGAGTCCCTTCAGTCAGCCCCGTAAGAAAAACAAGCCAAGCCTCTTGCTGGTCTGGCTAGCACATCTCTCCTCAATATTTTCACACCCATGCGAAAGTGAAGAGGTCAGTTAGTTCCTTAGGGGCTGCTATAAGGAATTCCTCCAAATCCAGTACTTAAAACATTTGTGCTCTCACAGTTGTATAGGCTGGAAGGCTTAAGCCAAGACCTGTGCAGTCCTGCTGGGAACTTGGGGAGAACCCTGTCCCTCACCCACGCTATCTGGCCTGTGGCTGAGGAATACCTGTCTCTTCAAGGCCTTCCCTTCTGGGTCTTGTCCTCTCCCCGTTCCGACCTAAGGGCTTTAACACACAAGATGGTGCTGTGTATGGTGCGTGTGGGGAGCTGAGGCAGGAGGACAAAGACTTCAAGGCCAACCGCGGATGCACGGTGACACTGTGTCTCCACAGACTGGAGGTATTGGGGCGGGGGGGGGGGGGACTGGGAGCAGATTCTGAACTGTTTCGATCTAGAAGCTGTAAGCTAGCTGTCAGTCACCATGACAGATACCCAAGGGAGACCCGGTAGAGGGTACGGGGTTTCAAGTCATTTCTCCTGACCTAATGCTTTGGGCCTGTAGTGAGGCAGTGTATCACCAGTGGGAGGAAGTCTGTTCACAGCATGGCAGTGGGGTGAGAGAGAAAGACAGAGAGACAGGCATAGACACACACACACACACACACACACACACACACACACACACACAGAGAGAGAGAGAGAGAGAGAGAGAGAGAGAGAGAGAGAGAGAGAGAGAGAGACTGGGACACCCACATTCCCTTCAAGGGCACAACTCAGTGACCCAACTCTCTTCCAAAACACCCTTCTAAGCTTTGACCACCTTCAGATAGTGCCACAGGTCGGAGACAAAGCCTTCAACACACAGACTTTTAGGAATGTTCTGGATCCAAACTAAAGGCCACTTGGACAATCAGCCTGATGGCATTTCCAGATCTTTCATTTAATGGTATCTGCAAATACTTCTTCTCCAGGTCAAGGTCATAGTCGCAGATCGAAGGTCTAGAAGGAGCTGTTGGTGGAGCCGGTTAGCCCACACTGTGCTGTCTCTTGCTTCCTTCCTCAGCAGCTCAGCCTCGCGCCACCATAGGCATCATCATCCCCCCATCTAAAGCATCCCCACACCGACAGCCCCTCCCTCCTAGTTCTCCTGAACTCTAGGGTCCAACCCCAAGAGCCGATGGTCTGAGATGTCACCACCTCTGCTGAATCCCCCTCCCTTGGCAGTGCAGTCCTCACCCACCCTGACTACCAGATCCGTCTCTGGGGCTACTGCCTGGCGGACTCCCTCGCCCCTTTGCTTCTTGGTTCCTGAAGTCGTAAGCATTGAAGGTCAGACCACTTTACATAATTAGTGAGAGCCTGTCAAGACCAAAACAACAAAGCACTGTGTTGGGGACCAGGGAAAAGGCTCTGTGGGTAAACCCCTTGCCTTGCAAGCATGAAGACCAATGTTCAGACCCCACAACATGTGTGTTTGTTTGTTTGTTTGTTGTCCTTAAAGGCACTAGGGACACAAAGACAGGTAGAACCCTGCAACTTGCTGGAGACAGACCAACCTGGTCAGTGGGTTCCAAATTGGTGAAAGACCCTGTCTCAGAAAACAAGGTGGGTAGAGTCAAAAGAGAGACACCCAACATTGACATCTGGTCGATACACGTATGCACAGACATGTGTACCTCATATACACAAATACACGCAGCCACTCACACTTAAGAGTCAATTTTTTAAAGTAAGGGACACATTTCTCATTTTATCATAATTTAAGACTTCGGCTCAAAAGCTTTTTAAAAGTTTTGCTCACCGACAAAATGCCTGAGGTAAAAACTTCAAGAGCTGCAAAGACTCATTTTGACTTGCAGCCTCGGATTTTTCAGGCAAGAGCCTGGTCTCTTGCCCATTGCTTCCTGGGCCTTTGGTGGGGTAGTGATCTTGGGGAAAGTGTCCCTGGCTGCCCTTGAGCTAATTGACCACGGCAGGGAAAAGGCGTGTGGTTGGGTGAGTGACTTCACTTTAAGTTCACGACCACAAACCTCCAATGGTGTGACCTAGTTACTCAGGCATTTCCACTGGGAGACTGTGAGTCTCCTTCCCAGTCAGAGCTTTCCGGCTTTTCCTTCCCATCCCCTATAAAGATGGCGGGGGTGGGGTTTTAGGGGGGGTGGGTGGAGGGGTGGGTCCTGCTTCACACGTGGCTGAGAAAATAGATGCCATCAAGGGCCAATTTGATTCTCTTCCTGCCTGCACACATGCAGAGACCCTCGCATCTCTACCTGTCTTGTCACACCATGAGCATGTCTGCCTCAGAATGACAGCCCGGGTGGGTGGCGGCTACACCGGGGCCACTGCCGCTCAGGGGTATGCCCATGAGGACGCCTGCTGACGGGTAAGCAGGAAGAGTTTGCCACGTGGAGAATTTCCTTCTTCCATTTATGTCTCTTTTTATTCCACCATCAATATTTTCTCTACAGCGTGACTGTTGTCAATATCAATGGTTATCCTGATAATGGATATCAGGGCTATGGATATCAATGTGTGGAGTCTTTTATTTAAAAGAGAGCCTGTCTGCATTTGTCCCGGCCCTGCACTCCTCTTCAGGGTGTGGCCTAGCCTGGGGCGTGCTGCCCTGGATCTCCTGCACACACTTCCCAGTCTCTCCCTTGGCTCTCCCGTTCCATGTCCGCTCAACGGCTTCTCCTTTTCTCTAACATTCCTTTGTCAAGGTTCTCGCTGACCACCTCGTTCTCAAGCCCGATTTCACTCAAGGTAGCCATCTCTAAGGCAAAACACAGCTGCCCACTCCCTTTCCTCCAGCTTGCCTTCCTGTCCCAGCAAACACTTGTCACCAGCCTTTGTCACTGGGTCACCTGCCCAGATCCCCACACTAACCCGCATCCTTCCCTGCTCAGTTCGCTTTTCCTGGGGTTTCTATCCCTGGCGTCAAAGGCCACACACTTGCTGAAGACTTGCTCATTCACTCCTTCCGCTGGATAGCTCTGCTGTCCCAACTTTCAAACCATCCAGCTATGGGTTTGGGAAGCATCTCCAACTAAACATTTCCTTAATGCTGGCCTTGATCCCACCCCTCAACCCCCGAACTCCCTCTCTCCGGCTCCAGAATGGTCTGCCCATCACCATTTCTATATCTCATAGGCTATCAGGTAGCTTTATCCGAGCCTGAGACTTAGCACCATGCAGCGTCATCCCAGGGAGTGCGTCTGGAGATGAACCCCTAGAACAGGAAGCGCTGAGTCAGAGGCTTATGTCCCTTCTAAGGAACGCAGGTGCCCTTCAGTGTCTGTGGCGCCAGAATTCCTGGAACCATTTTGACACCCAAGCCCACAGGCGTTCAGTCCTGTATATAACTGTATATATTTGCATAAAGCCTATGCAATACACTCATGTTCTTTAATATTAGCTCTGAGTCACTTCCAATGCTCGCGTAAGGATAAGCAGACTCTGGCTGTGTTGAGCTCTTCCGGGGCTGATAATAGGGAGTGTGCATGCATGTCTGAGACAGGCAGGATTCTGTGTTTCAAACACCTTTAACCCACAGTTGGTTGAACCTAGAGATGCTGCTGCTGGAGCGAGAAGAGCCCCCTTCTCTCAGTGTCTTCAGACCACTCCAAGTTCCTGACTTTATCAGTTCCAAAGTTACGTCAAGTTTCTTCTAAGTACGGAGTCTGCCTTCTCCTGAGCCTTTTCCTATTCTGAGGCAGTTGGAGTCACCGGGTGTTCTTCCCTGGGTGATTCCGGTACAGACACTGAATAAAGTAGATACCAGGAAGTTCATGGTGCTCACTGAGGCCAGAACACCGCCAAACCCCCGTCCAGCACCCACGGCGGAGGATTCCATCCAAGCCAGATACTCTTTTTTCTTCTCTCTCTTTTTTTTTAATATTTTTTTAAAAATTGAATACAAATTTTATTTACATTTCAAATACTAAAACCTTTCCCTGTTTCCCCCATCCCGGAAAACCCTCAATCCCTCCTCCCACCCCTGCCTCCAAGTGTATGCCCCTCCACCCGACCCACTCCCACCCTCCCTCGATTTCCCTTTGTTGGGGCCTCTATTGAGCCTTCACAGGACCAAGGACCACTCCTCCCGCTGATGCCCGACAAGGCATTCCTCTGCCACATTTTTGGCTGGAACCATGTGTACCCCTTGGTTGATCCAAGCCAGATTCTCTTTTTTTTTTTTTTTTTTTTTTTTTTTTTGGTTTTTTTTGGATTTGGTTTTTTCGAGACAGGATTTCTCTATATAGCCCTGGCTGTCCTGGAACTCACTCTGTAGACCAGGCTGGCCTCAAACTCAGAAATCCGCCTTCCTCTGCCTCCCAGAGTGCTGGGATTACAGGCGTGCGCCACCACCGCCCGGCTCCAAGCCAGATTCTTTTTTTTTTTTTTTTTTTTTTTTTTTTTTTTTGGTTTTTCGAGACAGGGTTTCTCTGTGTAGCACTGGCTGTCCTGGAACTCACTCTGTAGACCAGGCTGGCCTCGAACTCAGAAATCCGCCTGCCTCTGCCTCCCAAGTGCTGGGATTACAGGCGTGCGCCACCACGCCCGGCTCCAAGCCAGATTCTTAACAGGGCCACTGACTGACTGCTCTGTCGCTGGCCCTGTGCTCACTAAGTCAGGTTTAAAACTGCTGCCATGACAAAGTATCTGAGGCAGTCAGCTCAAGAGGAAGAAAGACTGTATGTTTATTTCCGAGTAAATACATTTCTTCAGAGTTACACAAAGTGACAGGTCCATCATGGTATCCTCACAATGCCCATGGCTGTGCTTGGTCTGTATTAACCTTTGCTTTCCCCCTTTCCCGCTCCCCTCTTGCAAGACCTGTTTCCTCCCTCAGATGTCTCCTCTTTGACCTCATGCCACATAGACAGCAGCATGCGTTCTTTTTATTAAGGTTTATTTATTTTGTGTTATGTATATGTGTGTGCGTGCCTGCATGCATGCATACATGCATGTGTATGTGAATGTGTGTGTGTGTACACATGACAGCAGTGCATCAGAGTCCAGCAGAGGGTGGGGTCCGCCCCTCCCCCACCTCGAGCCAGAGCTTCAGGGGGTAACGAGTCACCCACGGGGCACTGCAAACCTTCTGCAAGAGCAATGTGCCCTCGTAACCTCCAGCCCTGTCTCACTCCCCACCACCCTCTCTTATCTCTACATGCCTCAGAACTCCTCACCTCTCACATTCTCCATCCTATTTTCATGTTCTGTACATACATATGTACATGTACGTGTATGTACACATAGCCACTCACATATATAAAGTTGAATCAAGGTTCTGAATAGAAAAGAACATGTGATATCTTTCTTTGAATAAGGCTTATTTCACTTAACACCGTGTGACTGTTACAGTCTGGGTGGCAGGAGAGAGGCTATTTTAATTTTTTTCCCTTTATCTGTATTTTAGATGTACTCTAGGTAGTTTTTGTCAACTGAGGGAGGGAACCTCAACTGAGAAACTGCCTTCATAAGAGCAGTTTGTAGGCAAGTCTATAGTCAATTTCTTAATAATGTGGAAAGGCCCTGCCCACTGCGGGTGGTATCTCTCTCTCTCTCTCTCTCTCTCTCTCTCTCTCTCTCACACACACACACACACACACACACACACACACACACACACACACAGAGGCTGGCAGTCCTGGGTGCCACAGGAAAGCAGGCTGAGCAGGCCATGAGGAGCAAGCCAGTGAGCAGCACCCCTCTGTGGCCTCTGCATCAGCCCCTCCCTCCAGGTTCCGGTTCTACTTGAGTTCCTGCCCTGACTTCCCTGAACGATGGACTGTTACCTGGAAGTCTTAGCCAGATTAACTGTTTCCTCCCCAAGTTGCTTTTGGTCATAGCAGGAACAGGGCTAGACTGTGAGAGAACTAAGAGAGCATGTGTGAGTGTTTTGCCTGCACGTGTATGTGTATGTCTGTGTACTACACGAGTGCAGTGCCCACAGAAGCCAGGGGAGGGCATCAGATTCCCTGGAACTGGAATTAGAGGCTTGTGAACCACGTGTGCATTCTGAAAGCTAAACCCGGGTCCTCTGGAAGAGCAGCCCGTGTTCTTAAGCACTGAGCCATCTCTAACTCCTGCGAGATAAACTAGCACCATGTATATTCCTGACGTCTTCATTACCCCTTCGTCTGTGGATAAATATAGGCTAGGCCCATACCTTGGCTATTGTGAATAGAGCCACAGTAAGCATGGATGTGCAAATATCTCTGTGGTATTGTTGAGTTAGAATCATTTGGGTATATAGTTAGGTCTTATGACAGTTATATTTTCATTCTTTTGAGGATCCTCAATACTGATTCCAAAATGGTTGCACCAGTTTACAGTCATGTATGAAGTCCAGTATATAAACGTCTCTTTCTGTGCATCATGGCCAGAATTTATTATCATTTCTTTTCTTGCTGATTGCCTTTCTGACCAGGGTGAGGTGGAATTTCAAAGTAGTTTCATTTGTACGCCCTGATCTCAATCCCAAGGATAGAAGCCATTCTGACCAAGGACGCTGAACAGTTTTCAAACACTTATTGGTTGTTTGTATTTCCTTTTAAAAACATATTTGTATGTGTGTGCAAGTCTGCGTGTGGTATGTGTGCATGTGTACACATATGTGTACAGCTGAATACACACATGCATGCATGCAAAGGTAGAATCCAGAAGAGAGTGTCTTATCATTGGCCACTTTCTTCCCTCGAGACGATCTCTCACTGAATGGACAGCTTTCAGGGACCTGCAAGACGCAGCAATTCTCCTGCCTCCGCCTCACTCCTCCTGCTCTGAGCTAAGGTCCAGGTTCATAAGCAGACACACAGAGCATTCCACTCGGGCCCTAGGGATCCAAACTCAGACCCGCATGCTAGAGCAGCGACAAGTCGCAGTCACTGGCCTGTCCCAGCCCATCGTTTATATTTTTCCTTTTGAGGAAAGGAACGAGTCTATTCCACTCCTCGGTCCATTTAATGAATTAATTAATGATTAGGGGTTGTGGTGGGGTTGTTGAACTATTGGGGCTTTTTATAGGATCCAGGTGGTAGCCCCTGTCTGATAAATAATTGGCAAGGACTTTCCGCTGTATAGACGGTCTCTTCGGATGCTGACGGCTTCCTTTGCTGCCGCAGACCGCGGCTGCTCTTGGCAGCTTTGGTTGCAGCCTTTTGTAAGCCGTAGCTCCTCGTGGGAGTTCGGTTACAGGGGAGACCAAGATCCCGGGGTCAGGAAGGCACGAATCGGCGAGAATGACGACACAGACGCAGGATACTTTATATTATAGAAATATCTATATTTCCTCTAATGAGGAGCCCTGTTTTATGGCTCCCTACTCAGAGCATCAGATTCTGACAATTACATAGTAAAAATGAGGCACGCTAGCTTACATAGGTAGCGCCCTTAAGTTATAAGCTAAAACCTTCTAAGCCATTTCTGTCTAAGCTAGAGATCTTGCCTAAGTTAGCAAGATTCTTCTCTGAACTAGCAAGCTTTCCTCAGAGCCAGGCATCTTGCCTGGCCCTGGGAATCTTGCTCTCTAGACTAAATCATTCTCTCACTAACTAACTCATGTTCCCACCACCTAAGAAGCTCTCTTCAGAGCCAGGCATATTGCCTGGCCCTAAAAACTTTACTTTCTAGTTTAACTCATCTTCTCTCTGACTAACTCTCTCCTTAGTCTCATGTCTTGTCTGCTCAGAGGAAATCTCTGCTCTTGGTAGACAATTGCTTGACATTAACATAGTAAAGGATGTAGCTAGCTAAGCAGGGATAATTTACATGACCATACCTTACAGTCTCCTATGTTGGGAAGGCCTGGACTTGTTTTCCACTTAGCCTCATTAATAATTCATGAGCCTCACCTGGGACCAGGGCTATAGGTGTCTGAGTAGCCGGTGAATACATTGGCTTAGCAAGACAAAGGATGGCAGCTCAGTAAGCTGTTTTTGAGGAAGTCTGGGCTTAGGGACTACTTCCTATGTAGATACACAACAAGCTCGAGGACTAGGCAGGATCTGAATTATAGCATATTATGAGAGCTATGATATATTTTCCTTAAATTTTACATGGTCATGGCTACCAGAAATAAACAGGTTAGAAAAGGTGCCAAAGGAACATTTATGGCTTTCTGTAGTAGGGTTTATGCGTAGCACTTTGCCACCCAGCACTTTAATGTAATTGCTTTTGCCAATCATTTCCTGTGCTGTTAGGAGGACTTTTCAGAAAGTCCGTGCCTATAGCTGCATGTTAAAAGTATTTTCCTTAGCTCAGAGTTCAGGTCGTACATGACTTCTTTGAGTCAAGGTCTTACATCCCGATCTTTGCATGCAAGTACGGGGAGGTGCGTCTCCATTCATTCCACGCATGTGCAAGCCAGCGTGGGCGTTCACTTTGCTGCCTCCAGAGGTTTCAGTCAGTCTTCACTCTGCTCTGTTGCCTTTGGTCCTGTGTTGAAGCAGCTCACTGGGTATAAGTGTGTGGCAGGGTTTGCCACTCCCCTCTGGCCACCGGGAATCAAAAGGAAAAGAGGAAGGGCCCATGTCCCAGTACACACACACACACACACACACACACACACACACCCCGTCCCCCAGCCCATGCCTCAGTGACAAAACTTCCAGAAGGCGCTACCTTCGAAAAGTTCCACATCCTCCCAATTGCCAGAGGCTGGGGAGCAAGCCACCAATCAGCACATGGGTGTGGGGAACGTTCTCAATCCAAATTAGCAAATCCTGGATGGTTCCTGTGCTCTGGCTTCCCAGGAAGTAGAAAAAAAGGGTACATGGGCCACCTCACTTTCCCCACCCCTAGCCCCCAAGGCTCTGAGCGCCTCAAAGGTAACAGACATTCACCATGATGAAACCAAAAGGGTTCCTGGGTCACGAGCCTTTTAACAGAGAGAACTGGACGTGCAGAGCACATTACGGATTCTCTTCCTACAGCTGTGCACAGGGTCCGATCACTTCGCACACTGCTGCGACAGAGAATCTGAGAAAAAAACAATTTAAGGAATGATACAGCCCATCATGACAGAGAAGGCATGTCTGCAAAAACAAGAAGTCACACTGCGCATCCACGTTCAAGAATCCGAGAGCCAACAGGAAGTGAGGCGAGATTATAACCGCAAGGCCACGCCCACGGAGGCCCACTTCCTCCAGCAAGGCCCCACCCTCCTGAAGGCCTCAACCTTCCTCAACAGGAATACCAGCCAGGTACAAAGTGTTCAAATACTTGAGCCAGTGGAGAATATTTCACAATCAAATCACCACAGAGAGGGCACGTGAACAGACACGAAACATGGTTTGTACATGGAGAAACAACATGTAGACTAAGGTTTAATTATGTTGCGTCAGAGCCTGGATGTGAGTCTCCTTGCCAATTTTTTTATCTGTTCTGCTAGCAAGCGCTGCATTCTGTGTGTCAACGACATATTGACATTTGTGCTGGTTTTTGTTATTGTTTGTTTGTTTGCTTTTTCAATATTCTGATAAGGAATTTTAGGTCAGTATTTTGTCCCTTTTAAACAGGCTGAGAGAACAAGGCAGACTTTAGTAAGGGATAAGACATCTCTATGCCATTGTGGAAAACCAGGAAGTTTCTCAGCTGGAGTCTGCCCTGTTTTCTCCCTCTGTCCACCCGGGGTGGGGGAAGGGCCTGGCTCCTTTTCTTTACCAAGCACTGCATTACCATGGCTACCCTTGTCCCCGAGAGTGGAAACTGCAGCCACCACCATTTCTACCTGCAAGAGTAGTCTGCTTTCAATTTGGCAATTAGTCCGGTATTTCTTTCCATGGGCAGGTTGTGACCCTTGCCCTGGTTTCCGTAGGCTCATGTTCACCCGCTGTAGGCTAGACACCACCCCCACCCCCGACACCCCCCCTCCCCGCTTTTCAGAGCAGTAGAAACTGAGACAGGTACTTAGCAAAGGTGCCGAGGACAATGAAGCTGTGTTCTGGATGTCCTCCGCAGGCAGCGTCACAGGGGCATGGGCCACTAGCTCCTGTTCCTCTCTCCACCCCCACCCACCGAAGCAGCATCGCTGGCAGCAGAGGCCAGGAGAGAGCATCTCCATGAAGTCCCCAGAAGACGCTGAGCTGACGTGGTAGCCAGGGAAGAAGGGCAGGAATGGGAGTCCAAGGTGCAGGTCCTCTTGTTCTACACAGCTGTGGGGCACGTGGCAGGGAGCTGGAGGCAGGGGGCCGGAGCACACGCGGGTGGGTGGGGCTCCCGTCCGTTCCACGAGCGGTTGATGACTGCTATGGGCAAAATCCATGTCAAAAAAGTTATGATAGTCTCAGCCCTACTGGTAGCTAAATAAATGGTAAACCGATGAAAGGAACGAGAAGGGAGGGAGGGAGGGAAGGGGGAAGGAAGGGGAGGGAGGGAGGGAAGAAGGAGTTAGCACATTTTTCTGTCTTCTAAAATAAGGGAGCTAAATAGATGAAAAGTTAAAGCTTTTTTTTTCAGTTCCAATTTTCTGTAATTACGGGATGGTTCAATCCCCCCATTATTACTTTGTAGACAGTCTTCTAAGCCCCTCCCCCTTACATACATACTCCATCGTGCCTTTTGGTATCTTTCTCATAGTATTTCCAAAATATATCTCTGTGAATACAAGTATACCTGCAGTTCATTTTATCTGAACTGTGTACTATTCCAATTAATACAGTAAACATTATTATAATTACCTCAGATACTTGCCAACTGATCGAGCCTTTCCATTTCAGCTGATGCTATTTAGATAATAATTACACACACACACACACACACAAACACACACCTTAATTTTAAAATGCTTTGGCTTCCTCAAAGGCTGGGCACTCCTAATCCTCCCCCTCCCACACCAGGCCCAATCGGGGCGGTAACCAGTGGCCACACACCTCAGGACTCATGTGGCTGATTGGTTTTATCTCCTGCCACTACTGTGCTTCCTTCTTCTCAAGTCCCCGAGATTCTCCTTAAGTCCTGCGTGCAACATTAGACGTCCCGCCCCGTACCCAACCGTTGGCCACTGGCATCTTTATTGATAGATCAAAAACCAATCGGGGACAAGGACCTTCAGCATCTGGACACACAGACTCAAAGCATTATCACCAATCTCCAAAAAATAATAAATATATAATAAAATAATAATAAAATAAATAAAATAATAAAATAAAAATAATAAAAATAAAAAGACTTTTATTTTTACTTACATTTTGAAGTTATGTGCATATCATTGTGTGTGGGTAGGTGTATATGAGCATAGAACCCACAATGGCCAGAAGAGCCTCAGATCCCCTGGGTCTGGAGTTGTCAATGGTTGTGAGCCCCTTGAAGTAGATGCTGGGAGATGAGCCCAGGTCCTCTGCAGGAACTGCATTTGTAATGATTTTAGTTCACCATAATGAATGAGAACATACCTTCATCAAAAACATATGCATACTTACGTGTATAGATAATTTCATTTATGTTTGTGCATGTGTTAAGAGAAAGGGGTCTTATTATGTAGCCTAAGTTGGTGAGCACATGTATGTACCACCATGCCTGGTTCATGCACCACAGGCTTTTCTCAAAACTCTTGGTGGCAGTCTCCATAATCCCGTAACTCTTGTATCCTGTATGCCTGAAAAAACAGAACCATGTGGGCGATGTCGTGTTCTGCTGCCATCTCAAGCAATAGCCAGGCTCCTCGGACCAAAGCCGCAGCCGCCTCTGCCGCCCCGGGGGAAGCAGAGCCATCTAAGCAACCAACTAAACAAACAACACATTCTCTGTGAAGTCTGTTTCCGGCAGGACGCCTCACCTGAGCTCCTCTCCAGTGCTGTGTCCTGGAGCCTTGGATGCACGAGATTTTGCCACTTCCTGGATGCCCCCAAGGCCCTTTCCTACTGTCCCAGTGTGGACTGCGCTGTGTCCCTTTCATGTCACCGATCTTTAAGAATGACTGTCACTTCGTCAGCACCTTCTCAGTCTGCACCTTTAACTCTGCTGGTTCCAGTTTCCTGACCAGAATGTAAACTCATGCCCTACTCTGATTGTTCATCACCAATTCCCAGTGTCACCCTGGCTAAATGTGGCCAATGGTAACCACGCCACAACCCCAAGCCCCAGTCGCCCTCAAAGTTCCTCCACCAACTTCATTGCTTTTGAGCTGTAAACCTCCATCCATGTTTCAGAACATGTGCAGAATATACATGAGCCGTTTGCCACACTGCAGCATGGCTTCTATTCCCAGTTTTAATAGACTTTCTTTTCCCCATCGGAAGTCTCATTAGCCCAGTCCTTACTGTCTACATATTGACTGGAATTCTTGACTCCCACCAGAATGCCCCATTAAGACATTAATGATGGGGTCTGGAGAGATGGCTCAGTGGTTAAGAGCACTGACTGCTCTTCCAGAGGACCAAGGTTCAATTCCCAGCAACCACACGGTGGCTCACAACTGTAACTCCAGCTCCAGGGAACCTGACACCCTCACACTGACATACACACGGGCAAAACACCGATGCACATAAAAAGCAATAATAGATGATATATAAAGAAAGACACTAATGGCATTCTCAGGCTTCTCCAACATCTATCTACAAACTCATCCATATTCCTCCCACGAACCAATTCCGAATCCTAAGAACCAGATCGTCAGGTTTCGGCAAACTCACTGGTTCTGTGTGCTAGTTATGTTAATGTGGTAACTAGTGCAGTCCTAATAGATAATGTAGGGAAAGAAAGGCTTATCTGTGTGTCTTAGTGAGGGTTCTATTGATGGGAAGAGACAGCATGACCTCGGCAACTCTTATAGAGGAAAACATTTCATTGGAGCTGGCTTCCAGTTCAGAGGTTTAGTCCGTTATTATCACGGAGGGGAGCATGGAAGCATGCAGGCGGACATGGTGCTGGAGAAGGAGCTGAGACGTTTACATCTGGATTCCCAGACAGAAGAAAGAGAGACATTTTTGCCTGGCTTGAACATCTGAAACCCCAAAACCCACGCCTGAGTGATACTTTTCCTATAACAAGGACACAACTACTCCAGCAAGGCCCCATAGCCCAGTTGTGCCACTCTCAGTGAGCTTTGGGGGACCATTTTCATTCAACCCACCACATGGGCTTCTGAGTTCAGGCCATCCCAGGAAAGGCATGGCAGAGAGGCTCCGGCCACAGTAGTGGAGTGTGTGGTAGGGCATCTTCACATGGTAGAGCTGGAAAGAAGTGCAGAGCGTGGGCCGGTGCCTGCGAGTTTTATGTCAACTAACGCAAAACAGAGTGATTTTGGAAGCAAGAACCTCAATGGGGAAAACACCCCTTCCAGACTGGCCTGTGAGCGATCCTGTAGAACTTTTTCTTGGTTGTGGATGGATGAGAGAGAGCTTAGTTCACTCCGGGGTGGCACCACCCCTGGGCTGCTGGTCCTGGGGGGGGAGGGGGGCTGTAAGCAAACAGTCTGAGCAAGCCGGGCAGAGCAAGGCAGGAAGCAGCACTCCTCCGTGGCCTCCATTCACTCCTGCTTCCAGGCTCCAGCCTTGAGTTCCTGCCCCGACTTCTCTGGAGGAGAGACCACAAGCTGTAAGACGACATAAGCTCTCTCCTCCCCAAGTCGCTTTTGGTCATGGTGTTTCATGACAGCAATAGAAACCTAAGACAGGGCAGAACCAGGAACAGTTATGATCCTCAAAGTCCTGCCCTTGGTGAGCACGTGTGTGGGGTAGGCCCAGTTCCACAGCCCTCCCTACCCAGCACTGCCAGTCGGGGAGCAAGCATTCACATCATGAGTGCTGGGAGGTGGTTCAGATCCAAATGTGACTCAGGTTCTTCGCCAGCCTCTGTTTACCCTCTGCGCTCTCCCTTCATCACGCTTGCTGGACTTACCTCGTGACCTGTGTTCTCCAGAGCCACACACAGGAGTGAACATGCCACCTGGGACAGGGATTTCTTTCTCTTTTCTAACATTTATTTATTTATCTTATTTACTTACTTTTTACATTTTTTTTAAATGTATGGATGCTCTGCTGTATGTGTATCGCATGCCAGAAGAGGGCATCAGAAGCCCTTGGAGATAGTTGTGAGCCACCACGTGGTTGCTGGGAATTGAACTCAGGACCTCTGGAAGAGCGGTCAGTGCTCTTAACTGCTGAGCCATCTCTCCAGCCCCAAGACAGGAATTTCTTAAACAGATTCTTCTGGTATGTGTCTTCATGCCACTATACAGAACACATCTAGCACCAAGCACATTAACTTCCAGTGCCCTTTGGCAACATCAGAAAGGGGAGAGCTCACAAGTGTGTCTTGATAGCTAGCTTATAGATATAGAAAACATTGATTAGTTTTTACATTGTCAGTCTAGTGTATTTCTTTTTTCAATCATTCTGGAGAGATTTTAGTTTATCATCTAAATTTTTACATCAGACTAACTTTATGATAGTTATAGAAGGCTCCATTTCCTTTGGCTTTCTGAGTTCACCCAGGGGTTACTAACCAGAGAAAGTGGGGAGGGGTTTTTCCACTGTGTTTAGTTTTTCTAATTTGCTTCACATGGGCCACTCTGACACATGATATTCTCCGAGAAAAGGCATAGTTCCAACTTTGAAGTAGCCTGGAGCTTCACAACGCTAAAAGCTTTAACCCTGCAGGTTTAAAGGCCCGGTTGTGGAGAGGCATGGTGGTTTTGACCCAGGAGTCTTCTTTACAGCAAACTATGAAGTGGAAACTGGCATCCCTCCATGAAGATACTGGTGAAACCTGGAGCCCGTGGGCTGTGCATTCCTTGAGTGCTTGGAACACACCCAGCACAGAGTCAGCACCCAATAAATGCTTCTAGAATGAAGGGACGGGGATCAACAAGCCCAGGGCATCGGCCAGGAGCCTTCCACCCGAGATCCTTCCTGTGAACTCCCATTCTTGAGGAAGTGACTCAGGGTTGCTATCTGGTGGTGGGTGAGAAAACATGCATGTTCTATCAGCAGGGTGCTCAGCCAAGTGGACCGCATCCCTGGGAAATGATGTGTGCTTTAATGAGGACAGAGCTGACTACAGGCAGGCTAGTCATCCGCCATCTTGGATGCCGGGCTGTCTTGGCATTTTTGGCCCCAAAACCTTCCAGGACCTTTGAACATCTCTGTCCAATGGTGTGGAGGCTCAGAACGAATTCCAAACTATGAACTTCATTGCTGAAGGAAGTAATTTTTGAGCACCTACTGTGTGCAGAAGGTGCAATGAAGACGAGGTTCTGGTTGCGAGGGTGGAAGGTAGATGGAGGGAGGGCCAACATTTAGTGGTAACAGAGAGCCACGAATCTGGACAGGCAGTGTGTGCTGAGTCCATAAAGCAGCTCCGTATAACTCGAGGCCGGCTGTCAGGGAGAACCTTCTAGAAGAGATGGAAGGTGAATCAGAAATGAGGAGGTTCAGTTTTGCTGTTTTAACATACCCCCCTCCCTCACATGGCCTCACAGTCTTTGATGGATGTTAGAGTCACAGGGTGTGGCAGTCGATATCATGTGTCACCTTGGCTAAGCTGGGTACACATGGTGCCCAGTTGCTTGGTCAAATGCCAGACTGGTTATTGCCCTGAAGGGAACTTTCAGCTATGATTCACTTTTCTTTCCCTCTCTTTTCTCTCGGCGCTGGGGCCTTGATCCAGCCTCCCATCCATGCTGAGCATGAGCTCTGACACCAAGCTGTCTGCCCACCCCCTAATTAACATGAAACCAGGAGACTGTGGGTAAAGCGGATCACTCCATGAGTGGTGGGCCTCGTCCAGCGTGAGGAAGGCCTTAGGAGAAGATCAATGGATACCCAGGATTGAGGGTGTGGATCCCCTCTGGATGACAGTGAAGAATCTTGTCAGAGTGTCTAGCCCTCCCTACACATTTCAGGCTTTCTGGTCTACCTCACAGTGCAGCTCTCAGACTCACAGTGCTCCACCCATCCTGTCGGCTACTGCTTTGTAAGGTCCCGATGAAAAGGGCTTCTTGTTTAACCAGTAGGGTTAGTGCACCCGAGTCGGAGCGTGCCTTCACAAAGGACCATGGACCTGAGCGGGGCGGCACATGCCTTTAATTTCAGCACTCTGGAGGCAGAAGCAGACAGATCTCAGTCTGATTTACATAGCAAGGTCCAGCCAGAGCTCTGCCTCCAAATAAAAGAAAAATCCTAAAAGCTAAGGAGCACATAACCACTACGGAGAAAATTAACTCCTTTTTTGTTTTCCTTCTTATTTGCTGTTCTGAGGCCCAGGACTTGAGCTTGCTAGAGAATGCTGGGTCCATCCATGATCTCTGGGGCATCATCAGGGCCCAGGCTGTGCTGGCAGGTTTTGGAATAATTGCTCTCAGGTAGTGACCCCGATGCCCACCCTGACTCCCCTGAGCTTCCAATCCAAGCAACCACACAGTAACCCCGTCAGACCCACCTCTTGTATCGCCAGAGTCAGTAGTGCTAGCTTGACCACAATAAATATTCTAGGGGACTCCATGCTCACTGGCTAGACACGCCCAGGGCATGGGCAGAAATTTAATGGAATGGATTTGCATTTTTAGACTCCAAAAATCTGGGACTAATTGTTAGCGCTCCTCCAATTATCAAGAGATTTGGGAGTGGTTTTTTTTTTTTTTTTTTTTTTTTTTTTTACCATAATCTTATGCGGCGTGTGCCCGAGGAAACTGGAAGAGGGCATCAGATCCCCGCGATGAGAGCTGCTGGTGGTGTGAACCATCATGCGAGTGCGGGAAACTGAACCTGGCTTCTCTGCTCCTAACTGCAGAGCCTCTTCCCTAGGCTCCAGCCAGCTTCTTGTCACAATATGTCGGATTTCACCCAGGGTTCCTGGTCTCGGCTCCCGGCTAGAGAGTTTTCATCTTTGTTTTCTTGGTTCTGGTGTGAGGCTTTAATGAGTGTGTGCTAGGCAGCCAGCAGTAGATCAGGGTAGGGACAACGAGGATGAACTTCCCATGTCCCAGGCTGAGCTCCAGACTGCACGTGCCTTATACACACCCTCCCGCGCTCGCCACGGTCTTCAGCGGCATGCCCACAGTGGCTCCTACATTTGAGGGTTCTTTTTATTGTGACACACAGTGAGAACAGAGTAACTTCAAACCTGTCTTCTGAGGGCTAAGCGGAGCCTGGACAAATGGGTTCCGTGGGGCTCTGGTCTGGCCAGAAATGGCAGGAGTATTGCAGCTCTCGGGAAAGAAGCTGGGAGGTTTGGGTGGCCTGAGCAGGGCAGGTAACCCAGGGCCTGGGTCCTTCCTCAGCTCTTGCGGCAAAGGCAGCACCACAGGCAGAGGTGGTGGCGGTAGCCAGCTGGGTCCAAGATCTACTGATGAGTGCTTTGGGAGAGAGAACTCACCCCCAGTGATATAGCTCAGTAAAACAGCTATCCTCTGTTGTAGAAACTATGTAAACCCGACCTGGGGTTTCTATTCCGCCTTTGACAACTTAGTTCCCGGATAAAAGACACATATGACCTTCATATTTACAATTAGCCTTACACAGCGCAAGAGCTGGGCTGATGCCTACCCTCTGTGCCGTTAGAATCTACTTTCCTGCTGGGCAGTGGTGGCGCACGCCTTTAATCCCAGCACTTGGGAGGCAGAGGCAGGTGGATTTCTGAGTTCAAGGCCAGCCTGGTCTACAGAGTGAGTTCCAGGATAGCCAGAGCTACACAGAGAAACCCTGTCTCGAAAAAAAAAAACCAAAAAAAAAAAAATCTACTTTCCCATGTATGACTTCCTGTGCTCCATCCGGGCTGCTCTTAACTCCAGTTGGCCGGCCCTGAGGCCCACATTATCGTGGCTTCTCTTCCTCCACAACCTTCTTCCTCGTGGTTCTCCTTCAACCTCTGAGCCTTGGAATCCTACACCTCACCTATCTCTCTTCTGGCTTGGCATCTTCATCCACCAACCAGAAATAACTTGGGCACAGGGGAAATAACTTGGGCACAGGGTCATAGGCCTATGTGCAGACTCCAAGTCTTGGGAGGCCGCCCTTCGCATTGCAATAGTCAGCAAGACCAAATCGCAACAACTCTCGGATGATGTGAAATAACGTGTGTGTTTTATCCCATGTGGATTGGGACCGCATAAACATTGAGGCGTTGGGGAGGGGGTGGGATTTAGGGGCAGGTGTTTTCTATTGGCTCAGCATGAGGTGATAGTGGTGTTTCTGTTTGCATGGGGAAGGACTCCAGGTAATTTTGTATGTGACTGACTGCTATGGTCCTCTCATTGGGGTGTTGTGGTTCAGAGCAGGTGCAGAAATGTATAGGGAGTGCCTCGACTCCCGCGATCTCAAGCCTCTGAGATTCCTGGGGTCGGAGCTCACGCAGCCTTACCAGTTCTTCGATCTGAGGCACGGCCCACTTGCCCTACACAAACCCATGTTCCCAAGCTCCCGTGTGCCCCGGGAGCTGCTCACCAAGTCCATGGAGAGCAGTAGGACTCAACAGATGGAGAGGTCACATGGATTCTTCTCATTTCCGTAGTGTTTCCAAGGGAGAAACAGGAAGGGAGTGACCCCCATCCTCCGTATTCTGGAAAGGGCTCCGACCGAGCCTGGAGTCTTGGGCCTGAGACTTGCCCCAGGTGACTGAGAGACTCGCTTTTCTTATTTACAAAATCAAAGGCTTAAGCCATGTGACCAGTGGCTTCTCTGTCTGCAACATAAATGACACTGAAGGTTCTGGGTGGTTCTTGTGAGCTTTGCGTTTGTGCTGTTGAGTTTATTCGCAAACCCTCCACATGCTCCCCTTAACCCACTAGGTGCTTCTGAGATGCTAAAGGAAGTTAAAGATCCCAGCAAGCAAAATGGGCTTTTTTTTCCCTCACAGTTTCCTATATGACCTCAGCACCTCAGATCCCACAGCCTGCCCTTCTGTAAAGGCCCCGATGACAACTCATGAGCCACACTGTGACCAGAAGTAACTGAAGTGCTTGAAAGCTGTGCTCAGGGGAGCACCATGGCTCTGCTGTGTAGGGGACATAGCAGGGTCTGTGTCAGCCTAGATTCATGGTCTAAAAGTCAGGGAACCGAGACAGCCCTGCTTGGTCAGGTAGCCAGTGTGAGAGGAGATATACAGGCACCCTTCCGTGTGTGTCCCTCCTAATCCTGAGAGGAGGGGGCTCTGCTGGGGGAGGGGGGCAGGAACTACTTGCCTGAGATATTTCTCCATCAGGAAAGATGCCCAAGGCAGGTAGGTACCCATGTGCAGATAGCCTTTCCCGGTGCCCTGGTGTCTTTAAAGGAGACTTACTTCATTCAATACTTTAGGTTCCTTAGGCCAAGAGATACCCATGCAGATAAAACTCCAGGAACTCGAAAGCTCTTTAGGTAATTGAATCTAAAAATATCCTCTGGACAGGTATGCCGAATTAAATGTAACACAGTGAGAGCGGCCCTAAGAAAACCCAGCGGCGAAGCGTTGGCAGACGAGGTTACCTGGTTATTTGCCTCTGGTTCTGGGTCTTTACCATGTGCTGTAATGCGTCATCATCGCTGCTGACCACAGCTGCTGTCCTCTGCTTTGCTACAAGGAGTGTGTGGGGACCTGTGGGGGGCACTTAGCCTCACCCAAGCTGCCTCTGGGGAGACTGGAGTACTACGACTTGCTGCAAGAAAGAAACACAGAACTAAGTCAGTGTGGAAAGCAGAATCTTCAAACCCAGTAAGTAAACAAGAGGCTTGGGTTTCCTGGCATGAGATCTTGCAGTCTTTGCATGACTGGGTGTTTGCTGTTTCTTAAAAGATGGACCGTGAAAGCCATCTGATTAAGCTTGGGCGGGGCTCCTTGACTGGATGAGGTGTGTCTTCACTGGTAAAGAATAAACTAAAGAAGAAGCTGGGCACATTGCTGGGAGAAGCTAGGGTGTCATCTCCACCAAACAGGATTTGTGTCAGGCATTAGCTGGCTCTCTCTCTCTCTCTCTCTCTCTCTCTCTCTCTCTCTCTCTCTCTCCCTGTCATTCTGGGAAGAAATTCGTGCAGATTGGAATGCTGAGTCTTCATACGACATCAGGGTGGAACTCCCTCGCCAGGCCAGCAGTGTCTTTGAAACAAGTAACCATGTGCTTACAAGTTTTTAATTTCATTTTACACCCTGTGCACCCTGGGGTCGAATGATCTTTACGGCGCCACACTGAGCTCGTCGGTGGCAGGCTGCAGCTGGATCGCGGAAGGGACAGGATGCAACACTGAATGTCAAGTTTCTTTTGCGGGTTTTGAAACTACTTCTCCAGGCTCAGTTTGGACCTCGGAGCTGCTTTTGTTCTTGGCTGCTAGCATCCTGGAGAACTACCGCCCTCTTGTGGACAATGCACTATCTCAGACTCAGTACGTGTCAGATCTCCAAAAGGGCCTTATATTTGACTATTCTTGGCAGAGAACACAAAGGGAAATTTGATGTTCTCTGAACGCAGAGAACAAACTTTTATGTTAAGAAAAATGGCTTGCTTTGGAACTTTGGGTCAGGGAATCTATTATTAAGAAGTTATAGCTTTTTATTATAGTCCAAATTTCCTCTCTCTCTCTCTCTCTCTCTCTCTCTCTCTCTGTGTGTGTGTGTGTGTGTGTGTGTGTGTGTGTGTGTGTGTGTGACTTGGAGGTAAAGCCCTTATCTGACATGCCTTTATTTGTAGCACTCAGGAGGCTGATCTCTGAGTTTGAGGCCAGTCTGGTCTACAGAGGAGAGAAAGAAAGAAAGAAAGAGAGAAAGAGAGAGAGAGAGAGAGAGAGAGAGAGAGAGAGAGAGAGAGAGAGAGAGAAAGAAAGAAAGAAAGAAAGAAAGAAAGAAAGAAAGAAAGAAAGAAAAAGAGAGAGAGATTCCCTTCCATAAAGACAGCTGGGTCTTTCCAATCTCTGTAGGTTAAGCAAATGCTTGTAAATGCCAAGTCATACCACTTCTCTAGGCATTCACATGTTACAAAATACCCCAGGCAGTCCCCCTCGCAGCCCCGATGGCTGCCGGTCAGGGTGAAGTGTGTCCCACAGTCTTCCGAGGGAATGCCCGGGATCTACGCTGCACATTAACTGGTGGACACTCAGCAAAGCCGTCGCCGCCCTACGCTTTCCTCAGGCTCATTGGTGACCCTTTCAGCTCGTAGGTCGCCAGCAAATATCAGGCCCAGCAGTCACCAAGCTAAGTTCTTGGCCAGACTCTAGACGTGGATAAGGGTGGCGGGAACCAAATGAGCTCACAGAGTCTGGGGCTGGGTACCGGGTCTCACGTTAAGCGTTCAGTGTTGTGCATCTCCACAGAATCACTTCTCTCTGTCTTCCTCATCCTTTTCCTTCCCCGAGAGAGACAACCTAGAAATCCCCCAGTGTAGGATGCATCGGGTAATCACACAGTGAGCACTGGTGTAACGGGAAGGCTAACATCACTAATAAAGAGCTGGAAGCCCCTCTCCTGCCAGGGCCATCTTCAAGATGCCCCTTCCCCCTGACAGGAGTCTCTCCTGATGCTGATGACAGGCCACTTCAATAACTTTGTCACAAAATTATTGTGTGCAAGCCCTAGAGTTCAGCTCGGACCACTCCATTCTGTGTAACTTCACATTGCACCTTTCCAGTTGGTTCATTGTCAGTCCTGCCTCTTCTTTTTCTTTTTCTTTTTTTTAAACTGTGGTTTGGACCCAGGGCCACACACAGTTGGGTAAGTACTGTACCACCTGGGTATATCCCCGACCCCTCTGTCATCTTTATTTTGGGACAGGGTCTCTCCAAGTTGCCCAAGAAGGTCTTAGAAAGTCATTCCTAAAGAGCCTGAGAATATCTCAGTGTCTGTGGGTCACTGGCCAGTTTCTTGGTGTAATGGCCTTCCCCTGTGCTTGGTCATTTTCTGCACTTCAGGGCCTGGAACCACAGGCTGGACCAGATGCATGCTTGATCCCTATGTGAGACACTAGATGGCGCCCTATCCTTCCACTCAGTACACCAATCTCGATGTCTCTGAAGTCACCAATGGTTGATGCCCAAAGGCTACATTAGTTAATTAGTCCCTGAGGTCTTCAGAATGGTGACATCTGAATTTTGACATTTGGAGTTTGAGGGTATAGCACAGTAGTAGATCATTCATCTAGTGTGTGTCAATCCCTATCCCTAGAGAAAAAAATACTGACTTTATCATTTTAAAAAAATTCACTCGGTTAAAATTTCAATTGAGGGCTGGTGAGATGGCTCAGGGGTTAAGAGCCCTGACTGCCCTTCCAGAGGTCCTGAGTTCAATTTCAAGCAACTACCTGGTGGCTCACAGCCATCTGTAATGGGATCCGATAACCTGTTGTGGTGTGTCTGAAGACAGATATAGTGTACTCATATACATAAAATAAATACATCTTTAAAACAGTTCTCAGTTGATATGTAAAAACCAAGTTGTTCATCTTCCTGGGACTCTGTGGGTTCTCATCCTTCATTTCCATTATCAGTAGAGTAATTTTACAAAATGTCGCCCCTCACACAGGATGTGATTCCAGAGTGCTATGGGTCAGGGGTTTCTTGTTCACACTACCCAGTTTTCAAGAAAATGGGTTCATTCCTGTGGGGGGTTGAGAGCACAGAAATTCCCTGTGGTATTGTGCTTTTGCCACTCACTGAATCTGCCTGCCCACCGCTTCTCCAAGCAGTAGAGCACGTGAGGGTGACGGTGGGGGAAGCCACACCTGTGTCCTTGTGGAGACAGGTATCCTGTTTTGTGTCCTTAGAGGTGGAGCCTGGGGCTGCTTGTGAGAAATCCTGCAACCCGGACAGTGCCACCTTAGAAAGCCCGCATGTGGGAAAGACGGTCAGCAGTCGGGGTGGCTGGGCGTGAGTCCTCCCCCTGCAGCCCAGATGCACCGTGACGAGGCCCGTGAGAGTCCAGCCCCACCATCTGGTCTTCCCTGGGCACAGGCACTGTGGCCGTCCCCAGCAGGCCCCACATGAAGCTCTGACGTGGAATTCATAGGCATGTTCACTACACAGAGTTTGGGGAGGACAGGCAACAGTTGTCAGACACCTCCAGGCCACCCTCAGACCGTGTCCCATGAGACTATGACACTGGGAAGAATCACACATTTCAGGATATTCTGGGAATGCGGTTGCTGGCAGGAACTCTAGATTTTAATGCTCTGCTCCTTGTTTGGTTAATGGGGCCTCTAGAGGTGGTTTCTGGATCCTTTGGGTGTAACTTTGGTAGTCTTTCATAGCTCACACGTATTTGGTGTGATAGGATGGTCTAGCCTCATCTTACGTCTCCCTCCTCGTACACTAGGTAGACAAACACCTTGTGAATACACACTGAGAATTGCAGTCCAACTCAGAACTCACATCGGAATTAGCTCCTTGTCTGTCTGTCTGTCTGTCTGCATTCCCTCGAACACTGGAAATGGCTAACTGACAGAAGTCATCTAGGAAAGATGGCAAGCGAGTCAGTTTCCCGGAGGGTTTCCTGGAGACGGCCCGTCACTCTGCATGGCTGTGAAGGGTGCACTCTGGAGAGACACAGCCACGGAGACTTCGTTCCAGGATTGCTTCTCGATGCCGATACGCCTTTCCCGCCACTGTTACATAGCATAATGATTCCTGAGCATCAGCCCACCCTATTGGTGAATGTCCTGCAGGTCAACGTGAAGATGAACTTTCATAAGTTAATGCTGTTTAGATAAATTTATGACTTTACAGCATTCCTGATTTGATTAAAGTAATCTTAGGAACAAAGTTTAAGGAGATGGTTTAGTTATTTTGGCAGAAAGATGTTAATGAGGAAGAATAGAGTATGCCCCCTTCCTCATAGAATATAAAGGCTGCATAAGAAAGACAATGAGCTTTCACAGTTACACTAAGAAGAGAAATAGGCTTGGGACAGGTTTGTGATCAAGGAAAAACATTACTTCTAAGTCAGGTCCAGGAATGAGGCCACAGGCGTGCACTACAGTAAAGCAGGGCCACATGAGACTGTTGTTGCTTTGAACTTATAAAGAGCGTATAGAGTGAAACACTGCATTGAACCTCCTGTTGACGTCCTTCTATAACTCCCTCTTTCTGTAACATTTTATCTATGAGGTAATTTTATAAAGAACTTTTGTGTAAGAAGGTATAAAAAGGCCGAGAGAAAAAATAATGTTACTGTTGGGGCTCTGCTCCATGCTCCAAATGTATATATGTCTGTCTGTCTGTCTATGTGTATGTATAATATGTCTGTATGTCTTTATGAATATATATCTATATTATGGACATACATATATAACTAAGTATATGTATATAGGTGTGCATGTGCACTTGTGAAATTGATGAAACAGGTAATTGGGCCCTGCGTGTGTGTGTGTGTGTGTGTGTGTGTGTGTGTGTGTGAGACCTCCTTTCTTTTCTTTTCTTTTCTTTTCTTTTCTTTTCTTTTCTTTTCTTTTCTTCTTTCCTTTCCTTTCCTTTCCTTCCCTTCCCTTCCCTTCCCTCCCTTCCCCTCCCCTCCCCTCCCCTCCCCTCCCCTCCCCTCCCCTCCCCTCCCCTCCCCTCCCCTCCCCTCTCCTCTCCTCTCCTCTCCTCTCCTCTCCTCTCCTCTCCTCTCCTCTCTTCTCTTCTCTTCTCTTCTCTCGGGCTCACAAAGAGTTAATGAACTCCAAGCCTCTTGCAGGGACAGCTAGCAGCACTTGAAACTACTGCGAAAAGAGCCCAAGTAACTAAGCAAGTAGATTGCCAGAAGCCACCAGCTTCTGTCCCCAGAGAAGAGTTAAATTGCCAGAAGCCACCAGCTTTCGGCCCCATCGCCAATGCCATAACCCTTTGCTGCCTGCCTCGGTTTACCCTCTGATGTCAAAGGTGGTCTTTGACAGTTAACGTTTCATTTCTCTGGTGCACTAATATTCTTTATTGCATTACTTTTCTGTATTTATTCTTTTTGTTTGAGTTTTTCATAGCGTTTGACCCCTTATCATCCAATGACTCTTTGCTAAGCAAAATTAGTTTCTTGTATCCTTTAGAAGGAGGCACAGTCTCTTTGTGTCTTCTCAAAGCTCTCTGGATCTCACCAACTGCTGGGGCCCTATTTCCTAGATCTTTGCCTGGTATTGTTCATGTAGTGTGTGTGTGTGTGTGTGTGTGTGTGTGTGTGTGTGTGTGTGTGTGATATGTCTCCCCTCCCTGCCTCTTGTTGAGTTTTGATTGCTACTGGGTCCTTCTCGTGGCGACTCTGTGACCTCAACTGGACTACCCAGGCTCCTCTGTTCCTCTGTTCTCTGGGTGAATCCCTGCTTGCTTCGCTTCTGAGTTCTGGCCTGCGCCCATCCCTGCACAGCTCAGCCCCCTGGACTGCCCCCTCAGCCTGACAGGGACCCCTGATGGTTATTCGAGATCTGTTCACAGGGTGCTGAGGGAGTTGCCCCTGCTCAGGTTTTACTGTAGATGCCTTAACCTCCAGGCTCATTGTGAATGTACTCAAAGGGTTTTGGTTTTGCTTAGCTGTTTATTTGTTTTAATTCTGGTGATAGAACCAAAGCTTAACACAAACAAAACACTTAAGTACTCTACCATGGGGTTGCATCCCAACCCCCCCCCCATTTTTTTTTCTGTTTTCCAGAGGGAATTGAATGATTAAAAGACTACGTTGTAAGCAGGGCTATCTCCTTCCCTCCCAGACCCCTGACAGCACAACTCAACTCCCTCTTCACCAGTACTTCCATGGTACAGATTCGGCCCTCTCCCTCTCCCTCTCCCTCTCCCTCTCCCTCTCCCTCTCCCTCTCCCTCTCCCTCTCCCTCTCCCTCTCCCTCTCCCTCTCCCTCTCCCTCTCCCTCTCCCTCTCCCTCTCCCTCTCCCTCTCCCTCTCCCTCTCCCTCTCCCTCTCCCTCTCCCTCCCCCTCCCCTCCCCCTCCCCCTCCCCCTCCCCCTCTCCCTCTTCCTCTCCCTCTCCCTTCCCTCCTCCTCCCCCTCTCGCAGTTTGATCTGACAGCCATGGGGCCCTGGGATTGCTCCTTCACATTAGGTGTGAACTGGCCTCGAACTGATGACTCAGTAGGCCCACCCCAGGCTCTGACCACTGGCTGATTTGCACACCTACTACAAGTGCCAGTGGAACACATGTTCTGAGAACTTACATCCAGCACCCTTGCCACAGATACCAAGATCTCCCTCCATGTTCCCTGGGAATAGGATGCCATGGATTCTAAACTCTGCGAAGTTCACCTTCCATAGAACAGGAGAAAGCCCACTAGGAACCAGTCTGCTCTGAGGATGCTAAGTTGTAATTACCTACGCAGTGAGCATTTATCAAGTGCCAGCTGTGTACCTGACACTGTGCTGAGTGTTAGAAAATAAGACTAAATACAACCTTCTCTTTCCTCTCTGAGCACAGAGGACATTGGCATCTAAATATTAATAATGTTACAGGGAAATCATGGTGAAAACTGAAACACAGATGATATGATATGTGTGGGTGGAGAAAAGAACGAGGCAACTGCCAGCAGCGAGTCCTGTCATCAGAACGCCAGACTGTCTATTCCTTCTACCATCCAATGCACAGGGGCATGCGCAGGCAACAGATGGAACCGGCTGTTACCGAAATAGTTTTTGAAGTGAACGAATAACTGGGTGTTTTTTTCTTCCCTAAGATTTATTTTATGTGGTTGGTGATAATTAACTTAATAATGGTATTATTCTTTGTGTATGTACATGTGTGCATATGTAGGTACAAAAATATATATGGCACATATATATTAAAATAGGGTTCTCTTCAAAGCCAAGGCTATTCTCAAACTCACAATCCTCCTGCCTCAGCCTTCCGTGTGCTGAGGTTACAGGCATGAGCCCCACACCAAGCCTTAGCTCTTTCTTGCTATTTCTCCTTTTCATTGGCCCTGAGGACGGGTGCAGGGACTGGTATATAGGTCCCTCTTCCTCAATGTCACAAAGTCCAGTTTTTCCCAGTGCCTTTCATGGGAGTTCATAAGGCTCTGGTCCTGATGGGGGCTGGCCTCTTTCCCTCGGTGTTTGTATTCTTTGGGAATTATGGCAGTATTTCAAATGTATGGAGGTCCCAGGACAACCTTGATGGCTGTCCTCAGACTCCATGTCACTTTAATAACAATATTATTTTTATAAGTATTATTCCAATAATATGAATTATTCTAATAATTATTCTAATTATTGTAATAATACATATTATCTGTTAACAGAATCCTTACTATGTAACTTTGGCTGGCTTGCAGCTCATAGGATCCACTATGTCTGTCTCCTGAGTATTGGGGTTAAAGGTGTGCATCCCCACCACCACACCTGGCCTTCATCTGAGATTTTACAGAGTGAAAAGATGCAAAACCCAGACTAGGAGGAGGACCACAGTAAGACCCCAGACGGTCTTAAACTGGATCCTACAGGAGGGAATCCAAGCGGGTATTTGCAGAATCCATGGGTATTCTTGGAGTAGACGGGGAAGAGCTGGAACTGCATAACAGAGGGAGAGACAGTCCATTCATCTGGGACCCCCGTTGTCAGGACCCCGGAGGAGCTGCTCACTCTGGGCGTCACAGGGCTCCAGAAGTTTCCATGAGCCAATCCTTTGTACATCTAAGGGCCTGGAGCAGGTGAGCCTGAACAGCACTTGGGTCACAGAGTCCCTCCCCTCCCTCTGCAGCTGGGTGAGATCTCAAACTCTTCAAAGGGGCTAGGGAGGGGCTTGGGAGTGAAGCATAGACTAGAGTTCATTTCCCCAGACCCCACCTGGAGGAGCATGCTGAAACGTACATTGTCATTGTAAGACCCGGAAGAAAAACGGGGGCACCCCAGCGCCCCACGCCTTGGAAGGTGTCACCCCAACCACTCACGAGAAACAGTCTTGATGCAATAACAGGAGGATTTTAATTCCAGAGCTCTGGGGTCACAGCCATTCCCCCACGCAGGATAGGTGACTGTGAACACCGGGTGTAGAAACAGGACTGCTTTTATAGATTTACAGCAAAGCCCGCCTACACAAGCCACTCCATAGCTTCCAAGCCAATCAGTTTAAATTATCCGAGCTCGCGCTCTCTGAGAACCAAGCAGTTTCCTATAGAAGCCGGATAGACTAGTTAAGTCATTTCCACTTACATGGCCGCCATGTACACATTTCCTGCTACAGGATGGGGCATCTGCCGCACCCCAGCGGCGTCCACCGTTGCCTCAGCTTCTCCACAGGAGGCAAGGCAGAAAAGGACACTAGGGACCTTCCAGCCTGCAGCCCTCATCCTTTCATCATCCCAGCACAAAGTGGGGGACAGAGACAAGAACCCCAGAAACTCACGGGCAGGCTAGCCTCATGGACAGGAGATGAATAAAATACCCAATCCCAGACAAGGCTGAAGATGAGGAAAGACACCTGCAGTGCTCCTCTGACCTCCACACACATGCTCACACTCACACACGTGAACGTGCCCACATACACACACTATACACAGACACACAGACACACACACACACACACACACACACACACACACACACACGAAGATTGAAAGCAAAAATTAAAGTTTAAACAGGCATGGCAGCCTGTAGTGTCAACCGCCTGAGCTAGTGAGGCAGGAGAATTATCCAAAAGCTTGAGGCCAGCCTAGAAAATATATTGAGGTCTATTCTCTTAATAGATTAATAAAAATAAAAATAAATAAATACATGTAGGTCTGGACACCTTTGAGGTCTGGCCTTTACAAATCCTCCTCTTCCGGCTCCTGCTCCTTCCCCAAACTCCAAATGCTCAGAAACTGCAGATGGCTGAGGGTTCTGAGGACACGGCTAGATGAGGCGCTCTGTTAACTGCCAAACCTGCCGAATTACACAAACAGACAAAGCTCTGGGGCGTCTGGTACCTGGAAGCTTTCTAAATTGAATTCTACTTAATGTGTCCTAGGGGAGCTGTACAGCTTTATAAACTGTCTCCACCCAGGAATGAGAGGAGAAATCTCTGAGGCCTGTCTGTCCTGTTTAGTACCCCCATGCCCACCTTCACTCTGCGTAGTATTATTGGGTTTTGGAAGAAGTGTCTTCTCCAGGATGGATTCCGTAGGCTGGCCTTGAAGAAGCTGAAGGCGCAGTCCCCAAGTGTCTTAGTATTTTATTGCTGCAAAGAGGCACCATGACCACAGCAACTCATATAAGAACGCATTGAATTGGGGCTTGCTTCCAGTTTCTGAGGTTTCGTCCATCTGCACCATGGTGGGAGCATGGTGGCACACAGGCAGACATGGTGCTGGAGAAGTAGCTAGAGTTCTGCATCTGAATCCACAGAAAGCAGGAAGAGAGAGCGAGCCATGGGGCCTGGTGTGGGCCCGTGACACGTCAAAGCCCATCATCCCCCAGGGACAACACCCTTCCTCTAACAATCCGTGCCACTTCCTGAGGGTCAAGTGTTCAACTACATGAGCCTATGGGGGTCATTTTTATTCAAACCGCTGCACCAAGTGAGCACCGTCTAGGGCTCAGGAGCACCGTGGACTTCCGTGGGACACCACGGGTCAGTGAGACAGTGGGTCGGAGGGGCCAGGCTTGCTGCTCTCTTCACAGATGTCTACGTCTTGGAAGAACATCAAGGTCTTGGAAGGCCTTGGCCTTCCTGACATAATATTTGCATTTTCTTTATTTTTAATTAATGGTTATTTATTTATTTATTTATTTATTTATTTATTTATTTATTTTGAGGCGGGGGGGTCTCACTATGTAGGTCAGGCTGAACTGGCCCTCATTGTATACAGCACAGGTTGGCCTCAAACTCTGGATCCTCCTGCCTCAGCCTCCCACGTACTTGACATTGTTCTGCACAGGCAGACAAATTCATAGGAACCCGAGAGGGAAAAGGGCATTACAGAGAATATCACACAGCCCCACAGGCTCATTCCCTTGACCAGTTGACCCTTGGTTAACGATGGCGCTGTCTCAGGATTTTGTGGGAGCTTTAGGAAATGAAGCTAGCTGGCAGACACAGGACCTGGAGGTGAGGCTGAGGGCTAACCCTGGCTTCTGCTCCTCACCTCTCCACCCTACTCTCAGTTACATGGAAGTGATGTTATCCGTGGGTTCCACCAAACAGTCTCCACTGCTGCCTGCAGCCCAGGAGCGGGATCTCCATGTATGACAAATAGCTATGCAACTCTAGTATCTGCATCCATTACTTAGGGTAAAAGCCTTGATCTCCTCTAGAACCGCTACTGTGAGGTAAGTAAGCTCATTCCACCCCAACCCCTAAGCCCCAGCATACATCTTCTCCTGGCATGAGTGACAGAGTCTAAAGGACACAGTGGCAGGGACAGCTGCTTTAAAACTGTGAAGACCTCCTCTAGGGACTTGGAATAAGTTCAGCGTCACCCATGTCAAATTGCCTCTGGGAACTTCAGGTCTCCATGCTAGGAGGGGCATAGACATGGGATCAGAAGTAGCAATGGATACAATGTCACACCTTCAAGTGGTCAACAAATGGGCCGGGGATCTAGCTCTGCGATAAAGCATTTGCCTGTGGTGCATATGGATTTGAGCCCCAGCCTTGCAAAAACTATTGTTTTTAAGTATCAAATATATGGTTTGTGGCTACATATTTACGTGATGTGCATGCTATGCAGGGAGGTAAATGATGCCCGCCTATACTGTGCGCTTGGTCCGGACCTGGAGGGAAGTAGGTGTAGTGTTCGTAGATAAATAACTGAAGACCAAATTCAAATAAATGGTGAGTCTACTTAATTTTTTGAGAGAGAAATGTCCAATACCCTTGGACCCCATCCCTCTCTGAAAGTCCACAGCCTGCCCTTCTGCATTCAGCCTGGTCCCAAAGAGCTTTGGCCCTGATACTCAGATGCTCTTCAAATGGTAATTGAATCACTGTGCTTTAAAGGGGCTACCTGGAATTTCAGCCTTGAATGAAACAGCACCCCTGAGTCTTCAGGGCCAGGGGATACTGGAAATGGAAGGAAATGGGCCAGCCAGCAAAGCAGCTCCTAGATCCAGCCTCCAGCTTCTCTGTTCCCCCTCACTCACATGGTGGTCCCCTGAGTCCAGGCTGGGCATCAAGCCCGGATAAAAGCGGTTCCTGTAGTGGAACAAAGTTTCTCACTGTCCAACTCTCTCTCTCTCTCTCTCTCTCTCTCTCTCTCTCTCTCTCTCTCTCTCTATTTATTTTTTTGGTTTTTCGAGACAGGGTTTCTCTGTATAGCCCTGGCTGTCCTGGAACTCACTCTGTAGACCAGGCTGGCCTCGAACTCAGAAATCCGCCTGCCTCTGCCTCCCAAGTGCTGGGATTACAGGTGTGCGCCACCATGCCCGGCTACTGTCCAACTTTCAATTCTCCCGTTTACAAAGATTATGATAATAGAATTGAAGGTGATCACAGTGGAGCTGGAGAGATGGCATGTGGTCAGGTTTTGTAGGGTTCAGGATTGCTTTGGGGCAGGGCTTGTTTATTTAACACATATTTATCAGGGCTGAATATGTGCCCAGCCCTGGGATGCAGCAAGAACCCAAGGTATCCATGGTGTGTCCTTGTGGATGGGCTTGAGGTCTCTAGAACAGTGTGCTAGGCAGTTATCAAATGGCCATGCGACACCCTTAGACATGCAGGCAGGACTGGAGGTGCCACACAGTGCAGAGCGTGTGACTAGCACGTGCTGGACCCTAGGTTCCATCCAATAGCATAGAGGGTTAGGGAGAATTAGAGAGTGGGTAGGGAGGGAGGGATGGAAAAGGAGGGAGGGAGGGGGAGGAGGGACGCACACATAGACAGAGACACTGTGGGTAAAGCCTTAGCTGGAGCTGCAGCTCGAGCTCGGTGGTGGAGAGACTGTCCACCATGTCTGGATTCTATGTTGAGTTTGGGATGTGGAGGACAGGAAGGAGAAAAGAAAGGCAGATTAATTTTGTGGATTGTATGTGTGGAGAAACTCCTGCTACATGAACATAACAACTTAAATTGATGGATAAAGTAGAGAGAAGGAAATTCCTCTTTGTCCATTTGGTTAAGGTACGCTACGGGCTGAAGATCCCCACTGTGGGCATTACTTTTCTAATAAGACAAGACACTATGACCAAAGCAACTTGTGGAAGAAAGGATTTATTAGGGGCTTCCAGCTTCAGAGGGCTGAGCCCACGCAGGAAGCAGGACAGCAGACAAGAAGGCGTGGCTCTGGAGCCGTAGCCGTAGCCGAGAGCGGTTATCTTTATCTTCAGACACCAAGCAGTGAGAACTAATTGGGAGTGACATGGGCATTTGGAACCTCAAAGCACACCCCTATTGGGCCACACCTTCTCCAACAAGGCCACAAGCCCTAACCCTTCCCAAGCAATTCCACCAACTGAGGACCAGCTACTCAACTATATGAGCTTATGGGGTCCATTCTCATTCGAACCACCACATTTGCCAAAACTCTTGAAATTCGTGGTAAGAGACAGGACCTTTAAGGGGTGATGAGGTCATGCCACAGCCCCTCAGCTCATGAGTGATTGGTTCTGTCCTTTAGAGAACCCCAAGTAATACAGTAGCTATTTTCTGTCAATACTTTGGAAATATCCCACAGGGTTCTGCTTCACTGTTGCAGAGATTGGGCACTCACAAAAGGGTCAGCTGTCATCTAACTTTCACATTTTTATAGATGTCTAGCGTGTGGACTGTGACCGTTTTTGCTCCATACCATTCCTTTAATCCTTTCTCTTACTTGAAGAAGAACGTTGCAAACACTCGCTCTTCCCAACAGCCCATCCCAGCATTCATAGTGTTTGTAGCCCTGGACCAGGACCTTGGTTTTCAGCTGAGTCCTCCCCACGATGTCTTAACAGAAGCACCTATATGTGGCTCCATGGGTCTAAGCCCTTACTCAGATCTCAAGACGCCATGTGCACATTCAGGTTTTTAATAAGTACAGTTTGCTTTCTCAGGCCCCAGCTTTCTCAAACAATGAGTGAAATTGTGTTAGCCATGTGATGACCATCACAGCCAGTCTCGAAGGTCTGCATATGACATCACCCATGGTTGGCTCTTATCTCTGGTAGGCCTTCGCTGTTTTCAACATACTGAAGGGCTTTTAGTTATTCCTGCCTGGGACCAGTTCCTCCTGGGAAATCCCATCTAAACATCTTAAGCAGAGTGAAAGACATACACTGGAAGAACTCCGGAATTTGTTTTACAGCCAGAGGTAACCCGGCTTGGTGAAGAACACAATGTTTCTGCTCTGTGATACCCACTGACCCCACACAGGACCTTGAAGCTCAGCCTGCATACCGCTGTTTTCGCATCTCAGCCCTACCAACCAGTCCCTCCTATAGCCCTGAATCCGCATTTAATGTAGCATCCATCCATTTACATTCTTTCTGGCACGCCCAAGAGCTGGGTCACAGTTGTCAGGGCAACAGCTTGTCTGCAGGGAGCACAAGCTCTCCAGGGTTTCCAAGGCAACCACTCAGCAGCAGGGAAGCAGGTGCGTGCCCAGAAAAGCGCCCTTAGGGCGGAGCTAGCTAGGGTGAGGACCCTTGGGGGAACTGAGAGGTGTGGCCGCTAGGGCGAGGAGTGCTCAGGCAGGCCTTGTACTTGTGGATCAGAACTTTCGGTGGAACAATTGGCTTTCGTAGTGCGCTTTCAAAAGCAAACCGAGGATTCCTCCCAGCCTTGCGTATCCGGCTTGTCTCCAGGAGCCACTTGCGATTGGGAAATGGTCCGAGTGCATGAACCGCAGCGGAGCATCCTCATACAGTAAGGTCCTGTGGAACAGAGTCCTAGGAACAGACCAGGGAGTTGACCTGCGTCACTAAAACCCGAGGCACAGTAGCATAGGTTTGTTGCGCATCGCGCGGTGCGCAGGACATCCCACCAAGGCCCAGGAATCAAGTCGGAACTGGGCTCGAGGAGGGGACTAAGGTCCTTTCCGTTTGAGATGCAGGTTAGCGCTTCTGCATCGTACTCGTTGTTGGTTTGGTTCATTCGTCTTGTTTTCTGAAAGAAATGCTGGGGGGAACCCACCAGATGGATGTTGCAAGGGAATAGGAAAGAAGCGAGGTTTTTTGACGATTCTTTGGCATTTGAACCTTGGCGTCAGGTCGTTCACACCCCCACCCCCACCCCACCCCACCCCACCCCCACCCCCGTGCAATCTTTACTGCGGCCAAGGCTGGGAGACTGGAGCGCACAGCGCGGCGCCGACTGGGTCTCCCGCCTGTCATCTGCGGCGCCCCCGTGAGGGGAGGGGCGGGCTGTCTGGCACACTTATTAAACCTGGCAGCTGCGTTGGCGGCACCGAGAAGCATTTTGGGGGAGCTCGGGGAAAATAGGGGGCTGCCTGCTGGCCGTCTGCTGGTTCTTTCTCGCTGCCTGCAAGGCGGTCCCGCAGACCTTCCTCGTGGTTCTGGTTGGTGACCAGAGTTTGGACACTTTGGCAAACACTTGAAACGTGAGTATCTGCCCCCTCGCCCCGGGCAGGCGACAGGTTCCGAACGTTTCCGGCTTCGCGACTGGAAACCTTAGACAGCGATGCGTGAAGGACCAGGCTGCAGGGATGAGATAGGGGGTACTCGGGACGCAAGTCACCAAGCCTAGCCTGGAGGTGGCGCGAGCAGGCTGCACCTCTGCACTCCTGACGGCCGCGGGGGTGACTTAAGCGCCTGGGGAGGACTGCTCCTGTGTTCGAACTCAACACAAAAGAACCCTGGGCCTAGGAAGCCAAGGTGCACAGTCCTGCCCAGCCACTTGGGAAAGGCGACGAGCCACACTTTAGGCTTGGCTCACAGCGATGACACATGGATCTTTGTGCACTGCCTAGGGATTGTCGCGGTCCTCCCTGAATCTCTCTAGCTGGGCAACAGGCTCACGGGCCCCTGGGTCTGGATCCCGGGAGGATTTCAGAGTTCTGAGACTTCAAGCCTCTCTGCCAGGCTCCAAGCTGATTTCTTCCCTTCCCTGCACATGCTGTTTGCTCTTCCAGGGCAAGCACATATTTGGAGACTAGAGACAAACAGAAGGACCCCAATCCCCTCCTCAAATTACGAATGTTGTTGAAAGGGTGTGGTGGGTTTTGTTTGATGTCGCCATGAAGCAGTGGTGGAAATCTTAGTGTTCGATTTAATTTTTATATTTAATTTTGGAGAATATTTTAAATTTACACATCTGGCAAAAAAAAATGCAAGGCCTCTCTGAGGTCTGTGTGTCTCTTGAGGAATTTGCCTTTCCCTGAATGTTTCCAGAAATGCACAACACAGTCCGGTGGCTTCCAAATGTCTTGTTCAGATACTGGGGCGCCCTCTGATGTCCGAATGGCTTAGAAGCGCGTCCTGGTGTCTGGTCCACTCTCCTGAGGTCTCTGCGCAAGGCTTGCCTTTGCTCCCCTGTGATTTCTCATGCCCAGCTTGCAGCATCCCAGGGTGTGGGTCATGGAAGGCATGGCCTTCTCTAGAAGGTACTTCAGATCAAGACTAGGGCCAGTTGGGGATGCCAGCCATGAACAAGTGCTGGAACTTTTCGGGTCTGCATCTTCTCAGGCAAAACCAGGACACAGCAAAGCGATCTCCAGATCTGCTTAAGAGACGTGCTAAGGTCTGGACTGTTCTTCCGATCCTGTTCCCTAGCTAAGCAGCTTCTGCCAGCCTGACCTTTGAGGGTAGACGTAATCAGAGCAAGCCAGACAGGAGGAGAAATAAAACAGAAAGGGGGGGCACTTTAACCCTCAGGAAAGCCCCAACCAAATGTAGCTCAGAAACTCAACTGATTATAAATTAGTCTGCAGGTAGGAAACTAAATCTATTATGGATACATATTATGGCCCTTTAATTTTATATATGGGATTATGGTTCTGACCCCAATATGAGGTTTGGTATTTGGTGCTTGAATTTGCACTAGATCTCGATTTTCACCCCATGGTGTGGATTCCCAGTTCCCTGTTAATTAAAATCAGATTATGACTAAGTGAAAGTGCCGTGAGAAGCAGCCGATGTGGTTCTGAGCTGTGAAGTATGGCACAGAAGCCAAGGCAAGCCTTTCTATTGAATCCAATCATGAGATAAAAGGGTGCAATTCCCAGCGTTCCCTGGTCTGGAATGAAAATGTAGGGAAACTGTGGGGCATTGAGAATGGGTGGGTCAGTCCAAACAGGGAGAGCCTAGACACCAGGGCTGTTTGGGGGAAAGAGAAGTTAGACACTGCCAAATGCGGGCAGAGCTAGGGAGACAGGAAAAGCAGACCCTGATTGGACACGACCAAGAGATTATAAAATGGCCGTTCACTGCCAAGGAGCATCCAGAAGAAAAGTTGCCACCACCGTCACCTGAGCCACTCCTAGCCCTGGCTCCAGACCTTGGACCTTTAAGCCTCTTCTAGAGACCAGGTCATTTCCCAGGCTCAGATTTTAACTCACCTGGCCTGATCCCAGGCGTGAATCTGTTCTCAGAGCTCACTGGGTAAGAAAATGGCCTGACCATGCCTCAGATGCCCAGGCCTGTTGCTACAAGGGCAGGCAGGGGGCACACGTGCTGAGAGAAGCCGTGGTCTAGTGGGGTTAACTGGGGAGGATGGCAGAAGCCTGCGTGCAGGCTGGCCAGCTCTGGAGGGAGCCAGGAGGCTAGCTGTCCATATGTTGATGTGAAACCACCAGATCTTTTACAGATTGGCAACTAATTAAAATATCTAAAAGTGCATTGTGCTTGCCAAACAAAATGCCCCTGGTAAATCTGTCTTACAGTCCAGATTGGGCAACCTCACCAGACCTTGTCTTCCCAGAATAGGGCAGTATTTGGGGCACGGGGGTGGTGTTGGGTGGTCTACCAGTTGTCCCAGGGCCTCTGTCTCCCATCCTTGAAATTTATGCTTGCTTCTTTCTTTTCTTCCTTCCTTCTTTCTTTCCTTCCCTCCTTTTTTCCTTCCTTTCTTTATTTTTATGAAAGAAGAAATGAACCTTTCTGCCCACATTTTCTTCCTGGTGCTGCAGGCTTGGCCAATCCTGGCCTCATTCTCTGTGGAGGCCCCTAGTTTTCTGACCTGAGAGCTCTGGATTACTGAAATGAAGAAACAATCTCTAGTTTCCTAGAGTCTTTTCTGGCTGCGAATCAAAGGAGGTTGGTCTTCATAAACTGACCACACCTGTCTCCTCCCTGGATTCAACCCCACAGAGTTCCCTGGCAGCCTCCTGTGGAGGTGGGTGTGGTCTGTGGAGACTGGGAAATGAAGAAACAGTCTCGACACTGTCCGTCTCCTGGGCTGGAAAGTGGGCACATGGGAAGAGGGTAAGAGGACATGGGTTGTCTTATGTATATACATAGTACTGACAGTGACATAAGATCTGGTCTCAGTTCATGTCTACCTTAAGCTTTCTTTCTCTGAGCCACAGAAGCAATTGAAGTATTGTGTCTCCATTCATGGAGAGGAGGCAGTCAGCGCTGCTCCCTCACTGCAGGCTGAAACACCTTTGCTGCGTGCAGGGATAATTCGAGAGACCTAGGAGTCTCGTTGGCATTCTCCCTCCCTGGTCCGGGCCAAGGCTCCTGTATTCTGACTTGGTTCTGTATTGTTTCTGTTCTGTTTGATTTGACATATATTAACCATACATATTTATGGGGTATAATTTAATGTTTGATACATATTTATCTTCTGTAACTATCAAGCTGTAGTAATTAGCATATTATAATTTCAAGCTTTAGTAATTTCTTTGTGACAGAACAGTTATTTTAAAATGCAATACATCTTGTTAACCATAGTTGGGAAGACCAGGATTTATTCTTCCCATCTACATATTTTTTTGTCAGTGAGAAAGCTTACCCTGTTTTCTTTCTCCTTTCTCAGTCTTTGAGAACCAAAGATGGCTTCTGTGGCACCAGGTCTTAGGTTCCACATGAGTGAGGTCATCCAGTGCTTCCTTTTTGTACTTGGCTTATTTCCTGAGTGTGATATCTTCCGGGTGCCATACGCTACCAATGACGGAATTTTATTCTTTTTATGCCCCAAATATCATATCATATCATATCATATCCCTTTATATCATACCCCATTATACAGGTATCACAATTTTCTTCATCCATTCATCTGTCAATGCACAATCAGGTTGATTCCATTTTCTACAAAACAGGTGTGTTCTAACCATATTGATTTTCTTTCCTTTGGCTGTCTACCAGGGGTTGAACTTTTAGATCATATAAATCATGATTTCGGGTTTTTGAGGGACGCTGTATTGTTTTCCAACATAGTTACAGTCCTTTCCGTTCCCACCAACCGTGTGCAGAGGTCTCTCCACAGCCTACCAGAGTGTGGCTTCTTGACTTTTGGTCACAGACATTTGAGCCATTGATATCTTCTTGTGGTTCTGATTTGGATTCTCTGATGACCAATGCTACTAAGCATTTATTATTATTATTATTATTATTATTATTATTATTACTACTACTACTACTACTACTACTACTACTACTACTTGGCCATCTCTATGTCACAGTACCCCAGCTTTATCTGACCAGCCATCTTGGTTATAACTACCAGAGTGTGGCTTCTTGACTTTTGGTCACAGACATTTGAGCCACTGATATCTTCTTGTGGTTCTGATTTGGATTCTCTGATGACCAATGCTACTAAGCATTTATTATTATTATTATTATTATTATTATTATTATTATTATTATTACTCTTACTTTTACTACTACTACTACTACTACTACTACTACTACTACTACTTGGCCATCTCTCTGTCACAGTAGCCCAGCTTTATCTGACCAGCTGTCTTGGTTATAACTACTGTTTTGCCTGCTGAGGGATTCTGCCACACATTCTAAACCCTGTAAGAAAAGCAAAGTCATGAAAATAGACAGCTAAGTGTTTTATGCAATTCCTAGAAGGTTTAAAAAAAAACAGTGTTGTTGTGTTGATAGTTTTTTAAGAAAGCCCGTCATGTTCAGCCTCTCTGTCTAGCGTAGTGCAACCGTCTCTTGCCTCCTGCCGCGGGGTCCCAGAACCCTCTTCTCCTGCTGCTAGGGTTCATCTTTGCTCTCAAACCTCGTGTGAATTGTATCTTGTACAACTCTGGACACCTCCCGTCCTGTATTCCACTTCTTGGTATGGCCTTTGCAGCTGGCTTTTATACATCTGGTCTCCTAAAATGTGAATCTTCTTCTCAGAAATGATTTGTCTGGCCAAAAATTTTTTGCTCTATTTTAAAATCAGATTCTGTGTTTCCTGCTATTGAGATGCTAGCTTCCTTGTGTGTTTTGGATGTTAACCCAGGTCAGACGGAGAGCCTATATATTCTCTTCTCCTCTGCAGTTGGGTTTACCACACCATGGATATCTACGATGATGCAGAGGTTTTTAGTTTGATATAAATTCTTTTTTTTTTTTTTTTTGGTCTGTTTTTACCTTCGATTCCATGAGTACTTTTGAGGCCTTATCATTTGAAGAGCATCCCTGTTTGGTTCTGGTACCTTCTTAATTGTGTGCCTTACCATAAAGTCTAAACAGACTAGTGTTTTTTTTTTGTTGTTGTTGTTGTTGTTGTTGTTATTGTTCAGTGTTGGGGTCAGATCCAGGGCCTGCACACGCTAGGCTAGTGTTTACCACTGAGTCGAACTTCTTTCTCTTTAAAATGACATTAAGTTGATTTTTGTAACTTGTGAGATATGGGGGAGGGGTCGTTTCACTCCTTCTACACGTACATATTGAGTGTCTCGGAATCTTTGTCACAGTCACTGTTCTATTGCTGTGAAGAGAAGTCATGACCAAGGAAACTCTTTGGAAGGAAAGTATTTAACTGAGGGCTCGTGTACAGTTCTAGAGGGTTAGTCCATTATCATCATGGGGGAAGGAGCATGGTGGCAGGCGGGTATGCTGATAGAAAAGTAGCTGAGAGTTTTATTTACAACCTGACTTGTAGGCTGTAGGAAGAGAAAGAAGGAGGGGGAGGGGGAGGGAGAATGGAATAGGAGGGGGGGAGAGAGAGAGAGAGAGAGAGAGAGAGAGAGAGAGAGAGAGAGAGACTGGGCTTGGTGTGGGCTTTTGAAACCTCAAAGCCCATATCCAATGACCAATGACATGCCTCCTCCAACAAGCCACATCTCCTAATCCACCCCAAACAGTTCCACTCCCTGGTGACTAAGCATTCAAATATATGAGTCTACAGGATCCATTCTCATTCAAAGCACCACAACCAAGTACTAAAGAGAGAGATAGATCTTTCTCTAGTATGTTGGCACACTTGGGGCTGTTGAATTTTATTTGGGTGTTGGGGGACAGATACTAAGGACTGGGGGTAGGACATGGTTTTGTTGATGGAAAGCAGGACATCTGTTTTTGTCTAGCCCCTGTCCCCACTGTGGTGCCGAGAAAAGGTGGTACCCCACTCCCTCCCTAGTGATGATACCCTGAGAGCCATCTAGGGTGACACTGAGACCTGCCTGAGCAAAATGGCAGAGATTTCATGCAGAGGGAGTGAGTGCACGGCCCAGGCTGACAGTCAGAAGGCAGCTTTGTAGATCAGCGAAGTCAGCAGCCAGGTGCATATTCCACGGGCTCCCTTACAAGCAGAGCCATAGCGAAGAGACAGACCATATTTCTTTTAGTGGTGGAAACTCCTGAAAAGCCATCTTGTGAGCTCACTAAAGTAACAAAAATCAGGGCTCTCCACCCATCAGTTTCACCATTGTTGAAACAGGAGAGAGTTCTGAAGCTAGAAGCTAGAGACCGCCCCTAGACACCGCCCATAGACACCCCCCATAGACACCGCCCATAGAGAGGTGAGCAAAGTGGATCCAAGTGTTTGGTTGGAGTCTTTTTGCGGAAACTCCAAAGTCTCTGACTTGGAAGGACAGGGTCTGCAGCAGCCCTGACACTGAACTGCAGACATCCCAGGCATAGCCAGGATGCCCTGGCCTGGCATACCCATCCTTTCTCGGTGACTGCACACACACACACACACACACACACACACATACACACACACACACAAAGCTTGCCTCCTTTCCTGGAATTGTGGGTTATCATCTTCTTCCACCCCGGCAGCCTCTGCTGCCAATTTGGACCAGTTCCCGAGGATGAGAGGGTGTTTGGTGCGGTGCTGACTCTTGTTTGATGGTCTGCCAGTGCCCACTTCTAACCACCAAGCAGCCTCAGGCTCTACCCAGAGTTCCTCTCTCTCGATGCCTCTATCAAACAGGAGCGCAACCAGCAGAGGGCGTGGTGGGGTCAGCCCTTTTCACACTCGCCTTTCTTCCTGCTGTGGCCCAGGCTACCTGCTCAGCACAACTGACCGTCCTGCCACAGGTCCCAGGACACCTACTCCCGTCCTTCTCTGGCTTGACAAATTTCCTGTCGAGAATCTATTTATATCACCACCGTGTAAATTTCCTAACGGTGCTCTATCTGATTGCCTTTCTGTTCTAGAACATTCCTGTTGGCTCTTACAGTTTTAATAAATTTGATACTGTACAAAAGGTTCACATGGGGATGGAGAGAGAGAGGAAGAAGATGGGGAGGACGAAAAGGAGTAAGTGGAGGAAGGAAGGAAGAGGAGGAGGAAGAGGGGGAAGAGGAGGTGGAAGAGGAGGAGGAAGAGAAGGAAGAGGAGGAGGAAGAGGAGGAAGGGCTAATCTATTCTCCTGGATTTATTCATGATAGTAGCAGAAAAATCATTAAAGGGAAACTCAATGCATGACTTGCAACTGTGCATCATGAGCAATATGGGTGAGGCCAATATTATGAACTATAATTGTTTTTGAAAATAGTAACTCCATCAGAATTTTATTTCATGAGTTATTATCATTAGTAATTACACTATTTATTTGCTGCTCTAGAGATAAAACTCAGGGCTTAGTGTATTAGGGAAATTATCTCCCACCGAGCTACCTTCCAGCACACACACACACACACACACACACACACTCACACTCACACTCACACTCACACTCACACCTCTTTGGACAGGGTTTCACTGTGCAGCCCTGGCTGTCCTGGCGTTCACTCTACAGACCCAGCTGGTCTGTAACTCATAGCGATCCATTGCTTCGGCCTCCAGTGCTGGGCTTGAAGATGTGTGCCAGTTTGCTCTGTCCCATTTATTTTTATTTTACTTCAATGGTTCATTTATTTTTATGTGCATTTGTGGTTTGCCTACATGTATGTCTGTGTGAGGGTGCCAGATCCAGGGGATCTGGACAGACAGCTGTGAGCTGTCATGTGTGTGCTGGGAGTTGAACCCAGGTCCTCTGGAAGAGCAGCCAGTGCTCTAAACCACTGAGCCATCTCTCTAGCCAGCCCCCTCATTTTATTTTAAAGTGGATAATTTGCATAGTGACAAGCTAAAAATTAAATTAGCTGGCAAATGTATAGTTATATATAATAGCATACAAAAATTTAATCTATTAAGTAATGACTCTATTTCTCCCGCAAGGTTTTTTTTTTTTTTTGGGGGGGGGGGTCATTTCACAATTTTTTTAAAAATTAGCTCTTACCAGCGTGTTTAGAAGAAAGATTCACGCACAGCAGCCAGACATGGATAAAACAAAGACTGTACTAGATTTCTGCTAGACTGCTAATCAGGTGCTGGGGCAGGTGTTAGCCAGTGCGTGCCCAGGCTGGGAAGCGGGGCCTGGCATCTGCCCACGCAGTCAGGCTACTTTGGCTGTAACTGGAGTGGGAAGCAGAGACCGCACACAGCTGTGCAGGGTCAGGGGGCCGAAGGAGCTGGCGTTTGGCCGCTCACTTCTGATAGGAAATAGGGAATTACGTACAGAGGTCGGGTCCCTAGTGTAGGTGGGGGTGGGTGCGTGGCGGGGATGGAGAGCAGTTTGCTCAAGACACCCACGCAGCGCCATCCTGCGGATGAAGCGGTCACGGCAGGCTGTTTTAAGGACTAAGACGATCACTGTAGAGGGTCCAGCTTGGCTCAGGGGGCTGGGATGACTAACCCACGATGAGTATTGTCATCAAAACAAAGGCACGATGAGACTCTGTCAGCTTTCTCTACAGAGGATGAGGGCTTGGAACTTGTTATCACAACGGAGGGATCCCAAAGGCTACCTGTGCTCAGTAGGACTCGGGGGGGGGGGGCTTTCTTACACCCAAAGCTCTCTGGATTTGACAATTCCTAAGGGATCCCTTGATGCCTGCCTGGGCTCACTTCCGCTCTCCCGTCTCTAGCATCCAAATGTAATACTTCCAAAAGTTCATTAAAATGAAAAAGCATTATAAAAAGTTTTCTTTCGACCGTGTAGACAAATGATAAATATTGAGGAGTGAGGTGTGTTCAGCTTGAATTAAGCACTGCACGCAGTACGTACACGGACCACAGCCTCACGCGGGACAGCACTAATGTGCTCAGCTGGGTGTTTTCGTGCACCACTTATAAAGGGACTCATTTAATTTTTAAAAGAAGTCGGGGCTCCTTCCGTCTGCTGTCATAGCTGTCTGCCTGCTAGCATGGCCGCAGCCCGCCTTCTGTTCTCCACGCTTAAAGGGACTTCACATCTGTCCGCACCCCGCCTGTTGTTCTTTCTGCGAGTGTGCTGGCACATATTTTGAAGAATCTCATCCCTATTATTCAAATAAAATTAGGGGAGACACGAATCTAAGTTTAAGTTTTGAGTCTGCACTGTAGACCCAGAATTTTCCCACGTATGCTTGCTTGCTTATTTATTTATTTATTTATTTATTTATTATTTTGTGGTGTCATAAGGCAGGTGTTCTCAACATTTCTAATACTGCAACCCTTTAATACAGTTCCTCATGTTGTGGTGATCCCCCCAGCGTAAAATTATTTTTGTTGCTATTTCATTACTGTAATTTTGCTACTGTTATGAACTGTAATGTAAATATGTGTGTTTTCCTGATGGTATTAGGTGGCCTCTGTGAAAGGGTCATTTGACCCCCTAAAGCGGTCTTGACCCACAGGCTCATAAGGGAACCACGGGACTTGTATATACCAGGAATCAGTCTACCTCTGATACACACAGCAGCCATAGTCTTTGAAATGTAACAAATATTTGGGCCTGGGAAATAGCTCCACAGTAAAGTGCTTGGCTTGCAAACTTGAGGATCTAAACTCAATCCCCAGAATCCAATGAAAAAGCCAAGTATGGTGATGCTTGCTGGTGACCCCAGGAGGAGGAAATGGGGATCCCTGAGACTCACTGGACAGCCATCCTGGCCTACATGGCAAACTCCAAACCAGTGAGAGACCTAGTCTCAAAATCAAGGTGGATGATGTTCCTGAAGACAAAATCTAAGGTTGTTCTGTGCTCTGACCTCCAAATGCACACAGGTACACACACACACACACACACACACACACACACACAGCCATATGCACACCCACACATGTATATGTATATGTGCACACATATGACAAATATACAAAGTGTTTCCTGTCTCTAAAAATAGAATTCCATCAGAGGTGGGAGACTAGTTTGAAAGCCTTTCCTTAAATCCGTGTGATTGGCTCCCGAGAGAGTCATGTGTACACTGTACGGTCTATTGTTCACATCCCATTAACCTTTGACCTTTCCGGAAAGCTAACGGTGCATCTAATAGACGAGTACCCTATGTCATCCACAAAGTGTTACCTGTAGTTACTTCCGTAAGAGGTAAATTTTGTGAACTCAAACCTTCAGGAGCATCTTTCCATTACTTCATTATTGTCCCTGTGTGTATTCCGTATGCCACTATTTTTAGGTATTTGGAACAAAAAATAGTTTCACTACGGTGTTGTTAGGGGTGTGTATGTCCATCCGGGCTCCTCTATTCCCAACTTCCCAGCGCTGACCAGTGCATCTTAGAAAGTGAGCTGGTCTCCACCATCCTCTGAAACACCTTTTCTGTGACCCGTTCAAATATTTTTCTGAAAAGTTTCTCCCAGCTCTCTCCCTCCCCCACCCCATCTCCTTGAGTTGGTCTTGATTGACATAAGAGGAGTGAGCTGCCTCTGTATTCCGGTATGTCGTGGGATTTGCCACAGTTTGAGTGTTTATTCATTAACCATGTTGACCGCTTGGCCCTTTTCAGTATGCAAGCTCACGCTTTTCTGAACGTTTGTGGGGAAATACCCAGCTTTCCCCTGCGCCTCCCCTGTCCTCTCTGCTGGGGCGCCTGCACGCTGAAAATGCACAGGTGTTCTCTGCTGGGAGTGTCTTCTGTGCTATGCCACAGGTGCTTTTGGTTTTTGAGGTTTGATTTCCAAGATGCTCTTCCTGATTTTTGAGAATACTGGCTCTCTGTTTCATGGATGCAATAACTTTAGACTGCGAAGACCGCAGAGTGGCTTCAGTCTTTCTTTTTATCCCCTGTATTTATTGTTTCTGTGTCCCAGAGTTTTCTCTGTGTTTTGTCTTGTTTTGGCCTGGCTGTTTTCTTTTTCTGGATGCCTGGAGATCTACACTGGCAGACTGTGTAGGATGGCCTGGCAGCCAGCCAGGTTTTCTTTGAGTGACCCCAAAAGGCTGCATGGGAAGGATTTTTCACTAGAGGAACAATTCGGTTCTGGTGTGGCTTGGTGCTGGAGGCTTGCTCAGCATGCTGGAAGCCCTGCTTCTGTCCTTCTCCTTACTTCAGGGCAGGGAGGGGCAGCTCGTGAGTTTGGGGAGATAAAACTGATTTGGCTTATTTGTTTGTTTTTGAGACATAGTTTCTCTATAGCTGGCTGTCCAGGGACTCACTTTATAAAGCAGGCTGGCCTCAAAGTCAGAGATCCTCTTGCCCCTAGGATTGAAGGTGTGCACCAATCTCAGCTTAATTTTAGTCATTTTAAGAGTACAAAAGGGAACACATACAATGGGACCTTAATTTTTAACCTCTGGTTTCCAGACCAAAACTGTGCTACGAGTCCACAGATTAAAAGTCTCCTCTAAAGTGAATACTGTTCAATTTTCAATTTTTTTCTGTGTGTGTGTGTGTGTGTGTGTGTGTGTGTATGCATGTCTGCACTTGGTGTAGGCACACACAAATGGGTGTGTATGACTGTACTTGTGTGTGTGTGCATGATTGCACACGTGTGTGCCTGCACACACAGGTGAATGCACATGAAGCTTGAGGCTGATATCAGGAGTCATCCTTCCTGGCTTCTTCATGACTTCTTGACTGAGTCAGGGTCTCAGTCCGATCCAGAGCTCAGCTGTCTGGCTAGTCTGTCTGGCTAGCTTGCTCTGGAGATTCCCTGTTTGCATTTTTTTTTTTTTTTTTTGAGGCTGGAGTTACAGATGGGCCCCTACACCACCAGCATTTACATCTGTTCTGCAGATCTGAATTCCAGTCTTGACAATTCTATGGCAAGTGCTTTAACCCACTGAACAATCTCCAGCGTCATTTTCCATCACATACACTACTCTGGGGCCTGATGGATATATGTGGTGGAATGAGCTGTATCAGGAACGTAGACGCTGCAGCAGAGGGTTTGGGTTCAGGTCTTGGTTCTATTTATTATTGCCCCTAAGATCTCAGTCAGTTCCCTTTAAAGCCCTGTCTTAGGGACTCAAGGACCCACAGTGCCCAGGAAGATGAAGAGTGCAACTAGATTCTCTCCCTTTTTATTCCTCCCGGTCAATTCTGTGTTTTAAGAATATGGTCTTTTATCACATACAACCAGGCCAATGAAAGCACAAAGGAATACAGACACACGTGACCCCGCTGTGGAAATGTGGCTTGCTGAAGACACTCATTGTTTTCAGACTTGGCAAACAGAAAGAAAGGGGCTTTCAACAAACCACTCATTGAGGAATAGGCTGGGGCTTTAGCATGGTGCAATGTCAAACTGCGACATGGAAAAGAGCCCTGAATGGAAGTTCTCTGTCACAAAGGCATCTACGTGCATCTACCCAAATAGAAAAAATAAATAAATAAACCACTGTTGAAAGTCTTGCTTGTTTCCAGGGCTGACTTTGCAGTGGGGTCTTTCCCAGGGGTTGTGTTCTCAGTTCAAATTCAGTACTTAGAGTGAGCTGGGTCCCCCGTGGTACTTCTTGCCTCTGGGATGAATAGAAGACCATGGGGGAGCACCAGAGCCTGCATCCCAGGAGAGAGACCAGGAGGGAGATGTGCAGATACAACTGGTGAGGTCAATGCAGTGGAGAGAGGGCAGACATTGGCCAATCTACCCCAACAATGCTTCAGACAGCAAGAAAGAGTCATCTGTGGGCTCCACCCCTCAAAGGGGCCAGTCTTCCAGAGACCCCTGAAATAAATGGTTTACTGTCTCTGTTGTTTGGCTTCTTGAGACAGGGTCTCACTATGGGACCCTGGTTGGCCTTGAACTTGTATCAGTCCTTGTGCCTCTGTTCCCCAGATGAAGGGTTTGCAGATGTGAGCTTCTGTTGCAGGGCAAACCTGCTCCTCTGCAGATATTCTAGCTCAGAAGCACCAACAATGACGAACCATGTTGCTGTTGGAACACTGTGGAGTATTATAGACAAGTCTCATTTGCCATCTGTCTTGCTACTTAGTTACTTCTCGGTTCATCTATGGTGACTTTTAGAATAAGGAAATATGGTTAACTGTATATAAGCAAACATTTTTAAAAAGGAGAAATCGTGGATATATAAGTATCAGAAGTGCGTTAGCAGTGTGCATGCCTGTGTGTGTGTGTGTGTGTGTGTGTGTGTGTGTGTGTGTATGTCTCTGCCTGTATGTATGTGTTTGCTTCTCTGTGTGTGTGTAGTGTGTGTGTGTGTGTGTGTGTGTGTGTGTGTGTGTGTGCTGGGAGTAGACCCTGGACTTCATCAATTCTGAGCTCTACTACAGCTTTGTGCAAAGAGTTTTGCTAGCATTTGTTTTTGATATTGAGTTATATTCATTTAGGGAACTAGTAAAATGAATTATGTTACATCCATAAAAGAAGAAGCCATTCAACCACACACACACACACACACACACACACACATACACACACACACACACACACACACACACACACACACAGGATGGAACTATAGTACCAAATATTTCCATAAGAAAAATAATTTGATATGGTATTCATAAGAAGGCAAAACAATTCATTAGTTGTGTCTATTATTTTATTTTAACTGAGACTGTTTTCACAATGTATTTATCAAGAAAACAGCTGGTCTGACAATCATTTGCCGTCATTTCTATGTGATGTCATGATAGGTGATACTTAAAGTTTGTTCAAAGAACATTTATTTCTTTTGAATTAAGAATGTATGAATGGTGTATTAGTCTTAATAATATACACGTTAGGTAATAATGATGTCTGTCTGCTCACTCCCTCTCTGGCTTGCTTACTTACTTGCTCGAGACAGGGTCTCTCGTACAGTCTGGGCTGACCTCGAACTCCAGAGTTTCTTTCTCACCACCCCAGTGCTAGGACAGGCAGGTACCAACATGTCCATCTTAATATTCATTGAAATTACACTACAGACTTTGAAATAACTCAGTGTTAGTCCTTCTGTTTCTCACTGTTGAATGCACTGAAAGATGCAAGTCAGTGTTCCTTGAGTGTACACATGGTACATACTGGCTGACTTAACTGCACTGAGGCAGGATGGCTCAGCAGTCGAGAGCACTGGCTGCATAGCCGTGAGAACTGGAGTTTGCATCCCAGCACCCACATAGCAAGCCGGGTGTTCCGAGCCTGCCTGTGACCCCAGCTCTAAGGAAGGAAAACCAGAAGACTGTGTGGGCTCGCTGGCATCCAGACCAGATGGTGTCGCAGATTCAGGAGGATATCCTGCCTCAGAGCAATAAGGGACAGTGAGAGGGGACACCCTTTTCTGGCCCCCACATACACGCACAGGTGTGAGTGCATGCACACATATATGCATAACATATGGACACACATACAAACACACACACACACATGCGTGTGCACACACACACTTTTTAAAAGCATAGCTTTTTTTCCCCCTTGACTCTAATCTAGAACAAATTAAAGATTCTTTAGGAGAATTTCACTGATCCAAGCCCTGCAGCAGTGGAGGCAGCCCGGTCTCTTTGCAAGGCAAATGTGTAATGAAAAGCAGTTGCCATGTGGACCCAGCACAGGCTGATACGACCACGTGGCTTGTTGAGAGAAATCTCTCCCACTGACCCGCTTGCTTCAAAAGATGAATACTTGTACGCTGTATACCGAGTATATATCCTGTCTGTTTATGTAGTGAGTCCTGGGAGAGCACAGGATGGACCGTCGGGCTCTCCAGTGGAAACTGTACCTTAGACTTGGCTTACCACAGTTGGCCTGGCAAGCCACTTTTGATTTAATTCCCTTTGTCTCTTTGGGGTAGAATTTTGTTGTGATCCTGTGCGGCTGCTCTAATTGTCCCCTGCCTCCACTTCCTGGTGATTTTCAACCTGTGCTTTTCTTTGTGTGATTTAAGTTTTATAAAGCATGTGGTTATATTCCTATGTGCATATGTGTGAATATATCTGAATTTATATGATGTTTTGTGTGATTTCTAGACCATAATATTTGTGAAGATTTTTAAAAATCTCTCTCTCTCTCTCTCTCTCTCTCTCTCTCTCTCTCTCACACACACACACACACACACACTTGCACATGTGTGTGTGTGTGTGTGTGTGTGTGTGTGCTTGTACATGTGCTCAAATGAACAAGCTTGCCTGTACACACACAGGTCTGTGCATGTTACTATAGTTGCCAAGGAGACCAGAGACCCCTGGAACTGAGGTTACAGGCAGCTGTGAGCCACGTGATGTGGGTGCTGGGAACCACACTCAGGTCCTCTGGAAGAACAGCAAACACCCCAACTATTGAGCTATTTGTAAAGAGTTTAATGCTGAAGGAATCCCCTGATACCCCCCACTATTACTCTGTCCAGAATGGCAACTCTCCAGCTCCAGTACCTCTCCAGCTCCCAGATAGCATACACATGCTCCTTGTCGGCCTTTTCGGTGATGTCTGAATGTCTCTATTTGGCATCCATCCATGCCTAGACAGAACTCTCCACGGTTCTCGCTATTGCTGTGGAATAACTCCGTGTCCCTCCGGAATGGCCATCCACACCATCAAGGGCGCCCTGACTTCATCTGCATCTGCAGATCACAAGCCTGCCTTGGGGCTGTCCATGGAGGGACCGACGGTGCAAGACGATGGCACCTTTCCAGTCCCCGAGTAACAAACTGAATGGCTTGATTGTTGGGGATGACAATGTTGGGTTTTAAACTAAAGAAGCAAAAGGAGAAATGGGAGGAGGAGATGGGGGAGGAGCGAGAGGAGGGGGAGGAGAAGGGGAAGCAAGAGAAAGCAGGACCAGACTTAACCCAGTGAGACAGTAACTCGTTTCCAGTGGAACAGACAATTGAAAATATCCTAGTATAGTCCCCGAGCCTCTTCCCATTTGTATGGGGAAATAGAAATACATTTAAAAAATAATTAGATTATCTGCATTCTTTGAGAACTGTGCTGGGTGGCTTTATGTCAACCTGACACAAGCTAAACTCATCGGAGAGGAGGGGCTCAGGTGAGGACCTCCTCCAGAGCCAGGCCTAGCAGCGCAGGCCTTTCATCCCAGCCCTCTGGAGGCAGAGGCAGGCAGATCTCTGCTCTACAGAGTGAGTTTCAGGACGGCCAGGGCTATGCAGAGAAAGTCTGTCTTGAAAAACAAAACAAAATAAAACAAGAAGAAAAAAAACTCCATAATATCAGCGTGTAGGCAATCCCAGAAGGCATTTTCTTAATTAGCAGATCGATGGGGAAGGGCTCAGCCCATTGTGGGTGGGGCCGTCCCCGGGCCAGTGGTCTGGGATTCTATAAGAAAGCAGGCTGAGCAAGCCGTGGGACCCAAGCCAGTAAGCAGCAGGCCTCCGTGGCCTCTACGCCAGCCCCGGCCTCCAGGTTCTTGGCCTGCTTGACTTCCTGTCCTGACTTCCTTTGATGATGAATGTGACGGGGAGGCATAAACCAAATAAAGTTTGCTTTTGGTCATGGCGTTTCGTCACACCAACAGAAACTCTAATACTAAAGACAGGCTCTCAATGAGGCAGATAAACGTGTCCCTCCCGGTGAGCTCCAGGCTGATGAACAGGCAACATGGCTCCCGGGTGGGGTGCAGGAGGGAACACTGGGTGGGGGGCACAGCCTACCACTGCATCACTGCTGGTGTTCTCATGTCCTGACACAGCTATCCCAAACCCAGGCTGGCCAGGACCAAGCAACCGCCTTTGGCTGCTAAGTACATCTCCCTACAGAGTAGATTGTCAGCAGTTTACTGCGGAGGTCTTACTACTGCCAGGACATTTGGCTGGGACCAGGGAGGGACTACAACCCTGACTTAAGACCCATATACGGCTGCTCAGATCAACTCACACATCAGAACGGAGCCCAGGCTGGGGGACAACCGTCCCTTGTTTCTGTTCAAAGTGATGAAACAGGAACATGCTTCGTGTGTGTGTGTGTGTGTGTGTGTGTGTGTGTGTGTGCGCGCGCGCGCGCGCGTGTGCATGTGTGTTCATCAATGGGTGTCTTTCTCAGTTGCTCTCCACACTATTTCTTGAGACAGTGCCTCTCACCGAACCTGGAGATCACTCGGCTGGCCAGCAAACCCCAGAGGCCTCGCGGCCTCCCTCCGGCTCAGGGATCACAGGCACGTGCCTGTGTGTGAGTGCTGGGAATCTGAGCCCAGGTTCTCATGCTTGCACGGAAAGCGGGTTTTCCAACTGAGTCATCTCCTCAGTACCTTGGCCTTTTGGGGCTCTGGGGATCAAACGTGCAGCCTTGCACATGCTGTGTGCATGTTTACCGCTGAGTTATACCCCCAGTCTGGGGTGTATCTTCCTCTGATGATGCAAAGGCTGCTGGGGCGCTGTCCAAACAGTAGTGATCCAGCTATAATTCTTGACTCTTTGTCAGTAGCTAGGCAGGACTAGGTGAGACCAGTTTTGTTCTTTCGTATGTACCATTCACAATTGGCCTATAAAGTGAGTTTCAGTGCTATGGTTTGAATAAGCATCTCCCTAAGGCCCCTGTGGAAGGTGGGTCTTGAGCCCATGGCACTGCTGGGATATCCTGGCCACCGTGAAGAGAGTAGCTTTGTTCTATCATGGGCTGCCTTACCCTAGGCCAGACCTTTCAGGACTGAGTAACCAAGGCCTGAAACATCTGACCCCCTCTCTTCTTCGGCAGGCATAGTTTTCTCACGGTGCCGGAGATTGAACCCAGGGCTCTGTGCATGCTTGGCACAGATGTGAGTGGAACTCAGCCTGTGCTGGGAGACACACGTGAATCCCAGTGTCCTGTCTGCAAGGGACTGATGATCGGCCCCAGACGAGTGCGGGAGACTAGATGGAGGGTGCTCTTTAGATGGAGGAGTGAGAAAGAAGAGAGGAGATACCATTCTGGATCTGGGTAATGGTGATCAGGAGAAAGGGGGGCCAGGGAGAATGACAGGGAGTGCCCAGGGGAGAGATGGGGTGTTCTGGTGACTTAGAGCCAGAGAGCCAAGCCTGATTGAGGCACAGGTCAGAGGGCTTGTGGGTGTGACATCCCATGACACGGGAATGGGAGGAGGGTGGATTTTAACCTGGGCACAGCACACAGCAATTACTATCATGCTGTGACCTAGTTGCAACCAATGCTTAAAAGCTCCGACCCGGTCCGGCCTCTCACCTCCCTTCCCGCACTGTGCTGGCAGAAGAGCAAGCCTTAGAGGTGCTGGGTGCTAGCTGGGTGCTGGGTGCTGGGTGCTAGCTGGGTGCTGGGTGCTGGGCTCTGGGTGCTGGGTACTGGAAGGATAGGAAAGGCAGACATTGAGGTTTCTAACTCTCAGTTCAGATCTGTGGGGGAAATGCAGAGGACACCTGAAAGTGGCCTTAAAGGGGAAGTGCCAGCTTGGCACTCCCCCACACCTGTTCCTTAGCTTCTGCCTGAGCTAGCCGGACTGGAGGCTTCCGTTCTGAGAGTTCCATCAGTCCCAGGCACCTAAGCCACTCCACCTGCACCTGCCGTGGCTCGCCAGCCTCTCTGGCGCCAGGTATCATAGAAACCCGGGAGCTGCCGGGAGTTTCCATTCCCCGCTCAGCCTTCGGACGACTGGCCTTAGTGCTGCTGAGTGCGGATGCACTACTTCCCAGAGTGCATTTCACTTACAGGAAATGTGGGCCTCCCAACCTTTCCCTCTGTTTTGCCAGCTGACATGGATGCCCTGGGGTTGATCTTTGAGCCAAGGTGAACAGAGAGAGAAAGGCACTTCTCAGACAGAAGGGGGCTAGGCATGGGCCTCCCCAAGTGTGTAAAGGAGCAGGGCCTTGTTAGCTGCAGACCAGGCAGGTGGCTTTGACTCTAGGAATATCACCAGCCTGCCAACCCCAGGATTCCTCCAGAACTGCTTACAGCAGAGGACAGTTATCTTACCATCAAACTCACCTGTGCCTGCCAATTTCATTAATTAAAAAAAAAAAAAAAAATCCATGTCTTTGTAGTACAGGATGCAAGGAATTGTCTTCGCCTAAGGAGCAAAGCTCAGAGAGGCCTCTGCCTGAGGATTAAGGTCAGCGGGGCTGCAGGCGCCATCAGGGAAGGCTCCTCCTGCATAACCACAGATAAGAGGAGCTCTCAAGGGTAAACAGATCTTGTGTCCTCAATCACCTTGACCAAGTGCGTAGCAAGGTATTGATTGCCGTGGTATCAGAACAAAGCACAGACAACCGTTTAATAGCTGTTTGTGTTTAAAAAAGCTTGCATGGCACAAGCTCCTGCCTCCCAGTCAATGGCTTCTGCGTGCCCCGCCCCCTCCCTTATACTAAGTGGCAGTGCGGGCTGAGTGAATGGCAGTCTCCAACAACTCTGCAGTGACAGGGGCCTCCCAGCATCTGGAATGGGGCAGATTCTTGGAAGCAGATTTGGGGGAGTCACTGCAGAAGGGTGTTGGGTGGCAGAGAGAGGGAAGTGAGCCAATATGCTGGGGTCAGGGTCCCAGGACTGGCTCGCCAGCAGGGGTCCAGGACAGCAGGGCTTAGAAAAGGAGGAATAGATCCAAACCATAAAGAAAAGATGCTTAAGATGATGCGCCTGCTAAGTTCCGGTGTCGATCAGGGCCGGTGTAAGCCACAAATCGAAACATCACTTCATACCTCATAACTAGAGAGAAAGATATGTCAGTGGAAAGACCTTCTAATTAAGAGTCACAGAGTAGGAGGGACAGAGGCTCCCTGTGCAAATGAGGTGTGTCTTTCACAGTCTGGTTTCTTTCTCTCTCGTTGAGGTTGAGAGCGTCACTCAGTGATAGAGCACTTGCCTACCCATGAGGCCCTGGGTTCCAACTAAGCATAGCCCCGCCCCCCAAACATAGCTCCTTCGTCCCCAACATGATACTTGAGACAGGACAGATATCTGTATGATCTTGGTTTGATCCCAGATTGGCAAAGATGGTAATTGGGACAATGGGAGTGTAAACTGTAGATTAGGTGACAGATTGTGCAGAAAATTCCAGGGCTCAACAACTGCTGTGTGCTCATTCTTAGGAAATGCACGCTAAAGGGACTACGGTCCCCTGTAAAATGGCCGCCACACCTGACTTAAGACAACACATTCTTCTGGTTGCATAAAATTCTCTGGGTTTATTTATTTATTGTTTTGGTGGTGTTCTTGCTGCTGCTGCTGCTGCTTGTTTGTCACAGTCATTTTGCTGTCATTTAAATTTTACTTACGCTCTCAGTTACATCAGTCAAGACTCAGTGCAGCTGGAACAGAAAGGTCCCAGTGGCTGCTTAGCCGGGAGTGTAATTGTTTCCCTTTCTGACAAGAGGAATCCAGAGGTGGGCGGGGACCCTGCTCCATCTCGCTTGCCAGCTAGACCTCTTCAGCCGCTCGCTTCAGCTTCAGCCTAATGTGTTTAGTACAGGCCATCAGGAAAGAGGCCCGCAGAAAGGGTCAGCAGAATAAAATGGCTCCTGATGTTGGAAGACCGTTTTCTCAAAGCTGATACTCTGTCTTTTCCCTTAGACCTCGTGGGTCAAAATAGCCTGAGAGCCACAGGCGGGTGACAGAGAATCAGGAATGATGTCTTTATTCCGGATAGTCCTGATGGGCACCCTTCAATCACACAGTGCTGAGCGTGACAAAGACTCTGGCTTCAAGCCCCGGTACTGCAAAGAAGGGAAGGGGTTCTGGAAGAGCAGTAGCAGGCAAGTATCAGTGCACCCAGCCACGCCCCTAAAGAAGGTGGCTTTCCCACAGCCCTGCCAGTTCAAACAGACCGCACTCCCACCCCACTGACCAGGCCAAACTCCATAGAACAGCCTCTTTACTTGTTAAAGATTAACCCGTCGTCTGGCGCTTACCCAAGAGGACAAGCTATTTTTAAACTCAGAGGTGAATATCTTGAGTAAGAAAAAAGGCTCCAGAGCCTTCTGACAGCTTCCAGGCTACTGGAAGAGGAAAAACAGCCTTTCTGCAGTTGATAGGGGACGTGGAGACCTATTCTGTAGAAAGATAGATATGCTAATGGCAGATAGATGCTGACTTCAGGCCATCTTTTTATTGAAAGGGTATCATTTCTGGAGTAGTAGAGAGGGGTGGGGTGGGGGAATATTCTTGGCCAAAGAAATATGAGAGCCTTGCGGCGTATATGCCCCTTTCTTGGCAGTTTCAGATACAAAGATACTATGTCAGGGGCCCTGCGAGGAGTTCTTAGTTTCTCAGACTTAAAGAGCTAGCCTTGGGCATCGCTGTGCCTCGGAGCCCAGTGGAGTTCTCAGTCGCCATTCTGGTCTCCTCTCATTTTGAATTTTACAGAAAATAGAGCTCAAGTCTCTTTTAGCACAGTAACAAGGTTTTTTTGTTTGTTTGTTTGTTTTGTTTTTTTCATATGCTGCATTTGGACAGAGTCTCACTGAGAAAGCGTTTGACATCTGGGAAGTGGGTTTTTGTTGTTTTGTTTTTTAAATTCACTTTGTGTGAATGAGTGTTTTGTCTCCGTGTATGTCAGTACAGCACATGTGCACCTGGTGCCCTCGGAGGTCAGAAGAGGGCATTGGGGCCCCTGGGACTGGAGTTACAGGTATCTGCGAGCTGCCATGTGGATGCTGGGAACTGACCTCGGATCCTCTACAAGAGCACCAAGTGCTCTAACCACTTAGCCATCTCTCCATCCCTCACCTGAGTTTGTAAAGGAATACTGATCTGTGGCAAGACCTGGCAGCGGTATCTGGATTGTGACTCGAAACTGCCTGCAGCACTCAAAATGGGGACCTGCATGCAGCCATGCTGGGTCAAGGATTTGTCTTCTGAACAACCTACTTGTGAGATATTATTATTATTATTATTATTATTATTATTATTATTATTATTGGTTTTTCGAGACAGGGTTTCTCTGTGTAGCCCGGGCTGTCCTGGAACTCACTCTGTAGACCAGGCTGGCCTCGAACTCAGAAATCGCCTGCCTCTGCCTCCCAAGTGCTGGGATTACAGGCGTGCGCCACCACGTCCAGCTTTTATTATTATTATTATTATTATTATTATTATTATTATTATTCCTGGTTCCATATTAACGGGAGAGGACTGCAGCCTGGAGTTCTCTCTAACTGGTGGGAAATCCAGCCCCATGCAGGCGAGTGAGGGATGACAGCTAGCTCCAGTTTCCATCAAACCCGTCCAGGAGTAAGATGAATCTGCTGTCTTTAGAGAGCTGAAGAATAACCAGGCAATCTTGCCCCCGTGGAGCTGGTGAAACAAAGGAATGATTGGACCCCCAGGAAGTTAAGAGTCTCATTAACTCCACCCATTCAGGGGCCATTTTTAAATAATTTTGCTTTGAGTAACGTAGGGTTTTCTTTTGTGTGTTGTGTAGCACAGGTCCCAGTCCTGCCTCGTTAATTCTTACCTTTCCTGGGATGAGGGCTGTTGTTATTCCTGTCAGGACCCTGAGGCTCTAGGCAGCCTGGGGCTAGGCAGATAATTGGCACTTGGCCAGGAGCACAGCCACAAGCTCCCGGGTGCTGTAACTTCTCTGTTAGCACTGGTAGTCTTCAAAAGGCAAACTCTCAAAATTTTGGTCTCACCCAGAGATATTATAGAAGTGCCCCTTGGGAGCCCCCACCCCCACTCCTTCATGAGCAAGGGCTTAACCACTGAGCCATCTCCCTGGCCCCTGGGTCTTGCACTGAGGAAAGTACTGTGGTACAGTCCGTGTGGACGAAAGTATCTTTAAGTGACTCCGTATATTAACATCTTCTTGTCTAAGCATTGCCCTGATTGGTAGGGACGCCTTTGTGGGTTCTAGTCACCATTCTCAGGATGGCAGCGTGGTTCCCGGGAGTAAGGAATAAGTGGTCATGTGATTGCCAACATCAGGACTATGTGCCAGGTGGTCTTCTGAACCAGGAGAGACCCGTGGCCGTATGCCACCACCACCATCCCAGTTTCAGGGTGGCGCTGGCTTCCTGGGCACTGGCTGCTTGAGATCCACACACCAGACAGAAATAAGGCCCATGGCTCATGCTTTCAAGGATTCTTTGTGAGGAGGTGGAGGAGAAGGAGGAAGAGGAGGAGGAGATGCAGATCCTGTGCACAGCAACAGTCAGGGGAGTCATGGAGACTGGCGTGTGTGCACTGGGGGCTCCTCACATGACAGTGGGCCAGGAAGCACAAAGCAGGATTGAAGAAGGGGTCCGTCCATAACCTTCATCGTTGCACCCCTTAAATCGCCTACTCTCACCGGACAGGCCTCAGCTCCTAAAGGGTCCACGGCCTCTAACAGGGTTACCAGCTGGGGAGCAGGGTTCGACCATTAGCCTGTGGGGGACACTTTAGGATTGTCCCTAAGGAACCTTTTTCTAAGCACAGAGACAAACATAAGAAGCTCTGCAGCCCCAGCCGGCACACAGAGCAGAGGGGCTCACGGGCTCGTCATCCAGCTCTGGACACTGCGCCTGCTCCTGCCGGTAGCCTCCAGACCCGGAGTCCTCGGGTGTCTGTTCCCCACTCTGGGCTTTTCCAGATGTCCTCAGGTGACTCTGGACACGGTCTTGTGAGGAGGATCGTGGGGTCCTCCCCTGAGAGCCTGGCGAGTGTGCCCTGCTCCTTAGAGACTGCGTGGCGTAGGGAGTGAGTGTGTCACCAACTCCACGTTAGCAGCTCCATCTCCTAACCTCGAGTGTTCTCTGCGCCTTCGAAGGCAAAACCGGAGAAGGGCTGAGGGCAGCTGCTTGCTACCTTGGTCCACAGAGCGCTCTTTTTTTTTTTAATTTTTATTTATGTATTTTCTATATTTTTTGTTTACATTCCAAATGATTTCCCCTTTCCCGGTCCCCCTCCCCATAAATCCCATAAGCCCTCTTCCCTCCGCCCGTTCTCCAGTAAACCCCCTCCCACTTCTCTGTCCTGGTAATCCCCTGCAATGGTGCATCAAGCTTTTCCAGGACCAGGGCCCTCTCTTTCCTTCCTTCTTGGGAATAATTTGATATATGAATTGTGTCTTGAGTATTCAGAGCTTCTAGGCTAATATCCACTTATCAGTGACTGCATTCCATGTATGTTCTTTTGTGATTGTGTTACTTCACTTAGGATGATATTTTCCAGATCCAACCATTTGCCTAAGAATATCATGAATTTATTGTTTTTAATTGCTGAGTAGTATTCCATTGTGTAAATATACCACATTTCTGCATCCATTCCTCCATTGAGGGACATCTGGGTTCTTTCCAGCTTCTGGCTATTATAAATAAGGCTGCTATGAACATAGTGGAGCATGTGTCCTTATTGCATGCCAGGGAATCCTCTGGGTATATGCCCAGGAGTGGTATGACAGGGTCCTCCGGAAGTGTCATGCCCAGTTTTCTGAAGAACCACCAGACTGATTTCAAGAATGGTTGTACCAACTTGCATTCCCACCAGCAGTGGAGGCGTGTACCTCTTTCTCCACATCCTCACCAACACCTGCTGTCTCCTGAGTTTTTTAATCTTAGCCATTCTGACTGCTGTGAGGTGGAATCTCAGGGTTGTTTTGATTTGCATTTTCCTAATGACTAATGATGTTGAACATTTCTTAAGGTGCTTTTCAACCATTCGAATTTCTTCAGGTAAAAATTCTTTGTTTAGCTCTGTTCCCCATTTTTAATAGGGTTATTTGGCTCCCTGCAGTCTACCTTCTTGAGTTCTTTGTATATATTGGATATTAGCCCTCTGTTGGATGTAGGGTTGGTGAAGATCTTTTCCCAATTTGTTGGTTGCCGTTTTGTCCTTCTGACAGTGTCCTTTGCCTTACAGAAACTTTGTAGTTTTATGAGGTCCAATTTGTCAATTCTTGATCTTAGAGTATAAGCTATTGGTGTTCTGTTCAGAAACTTTCCCCCTGTGCCCATGTCCTCAAGGGTCTTCCCAGTTTCTTTTCTATTAGGTTCAGTGTGTCTGGTTTTATGTGGAGGTCCTTGATCCACTTGGAGTTGATCTTAGTACAAGGAGATAAGAGTGGATCAATTCTCATTCTTCTGCATGTCGACCTCCAGTTGAGCCAACACCATTTGTTGAAAAGGCTATCTTTTTTCCACTGAATGGTTTCAGCTCCTGTGTCAAAGATCAAGTGACCATAGATGTGTGGGTTCATTTCTGGGTCTTCAATCCTATTCCATTGATCTACCTGCCTGTCCAGAGCGCTCTTAGAAGCCCGTGTTACAGGTAAGAAAGCCGAAGCCATTGGATGGCTAATCAGTGAGAGGCAGGAGGAGGTAAGGAAGGAGGTCTTTGGCTCAGAAGCAGAAGCTACGTAGAAAGGGGAGAGTGCTGTGCAGGGGACGGGCACCCCTGAAGCCGGAGCCGGTTACTATGGGTTCTGGGGAAGCTAGAGGAGTTTAGAGATTACAGAACTTGGACATGGCGGGCTATGACACGGATCTACTCCCGGCTTCCTAACTATCCAACTGTCCATAAGGGGTCAGAAGAGTTGCACTGTGTCACGGAGGTGGGAGACCCCGGAGGCCACTGCATGGGGTTCCAGGGCGCCTGCCCTATGTAGACAACATGACACTAGCTTCCTCATCTATACGTGGTAAACATCCCTTACGGTTGTTATAGGGATGAGCAGGCTGGCGTGAAGGAGAGCACTACACCAGGACTGGGAGCATAGTTCTGTGTCCAGGCACTCACACGAAGCTCTAGATTTAATCTTCAGCACCGCAATAAATAAAATAAATAATTATGGCAACTCAAACACCTGGTCGTGGTGAGCACCCACCAGCCTCAGTATTTCATAGAAAGAGTTTGTTTTCAGTATTTAGGATACAAATGTAGAATACTCACTTTATGACCTTCTGTAGGTCTCCTTAAGTCTATTACATGTCTCAGAATAATTTAATTCTTAGGCTTTATTACAAAGAAAAGCTTGTCGCTTTCATTCTGCCCAGGTGCACCGGCTTCCTCTTGTTCCTTGTCTCCACAGTGTTCCACAGCAGGCCGGCCCACCGTTCCCCTCTCTCTGCCTGGAATGGTCTTCCTCCTCCCCACGCGCCCGTCCCCTCTGGCCACTGGAGCCAGCCTCACAGAGTGCTCTGTTGAGATCAGGCTGCGATCTTAATGGTTTAGTGTCCAATTTCACAAGGACCCTGTTGCGTCTGACTCTTCTGTATCTAGCACAATGTGGGGTCAGATTTTAGAGCAAAGCTGGTCCTGAGAACCAAGCAGGCAGCCCCCCAAAGCCTCATTCTGGGGTGCGCAGAGGCTGGGTGAGGACTGGAGACTCCAGATCAGAGCAACTGAGTTTATACCAGGAATCACCTGAGAGACAGAACATGGGGTGCAGGAGCGCATGGTACAGGCCTACCTGACGCATACAGATTACAGGAGAGGAGCTGCAGAGCTGGATCCGCGGTTAAGAGCACGTATTCTTACAGAAGACAAGTTCTGTTCCTAGACCCTATGTGGTAGCTCACAAACACCTGTAACTCCTTCCCTGGTATCTGATGTTCTCTCCTGACCTTCTTAGCCCCCAAGAATGGAAGTGGTATACACACTCACACACACACACACACACACACACACACACACACACACAGCCCTAACACTCATATATAAAAATAAATTTAAACTTTTTAAATGTGTATGGGTGTTTAATTTGTGTGCCACATTCATGCCTGGGCTGAAGGAGGCCAGAAGAGGGCCCTGGATCCCTCAAAGCTAGAGTTACAGGCTGCTATGAGCTGCCATGTGGGTGCTAGGAATTGAACTTGGGTCCTCTAGAAGAGCACCCTGTGCTTTTAACCATTGGGCCATCTCTCTAGCCCCACAAAAAAATCAGAGAGAGAGGCGGGGAGAGGGAGAGAGGGAGAGAGGGGGGAGAGAGAGAGAGGGAAAGAGAGAGAGATTATAGGAGAGTCAGGATGTATACAGCACTGGGCAAGAATGAGATGGGGGGGGAACAGGGATCCAAGCTACATTGGAGTGACATGAGGGTGGGGTAGGGACCATCACCTCAGGAGGGATTCTAGCCCAGGAGAGAGGCAAAGCAGAGTCTCTAGGGCTGCCCTGGCCAAGCACCCCAGTTTCTCCGAGTTCTGGCAGCTGAGGTCCGGGCTTGGGGTTCCTGGGTGGTGCCTGGAGAGGACGCTCTTTCGGGCTCGCTGTGGCACATTCCGCCCTCCTTGCCCACCGTGTGCCCATGGAGCCTTTCCTCTGGTGTTCCCTGCTCATAAGAAAGGCGAGGGAAGAGGGGACAGAAGGCTGGGGGCAGGAGGATGGGGATGGCAGGGAACAAAGAAAAAGTGCCAAGCTCTCCAATGTCCCCTCTTAGAAGGACGCTAATCGTTTAACTCAATGGCGTCTGGTCTCTAAGTAACAGCCTCACCAGGGCTTGGGCTCCAACATGCATGAGGTGACAGGAACAACAGCCTTCAGTCCTCACAAGGAGGACGAGGAGGGTGACGACCTGCAGACGCTGACTCGGAAATCTCACTCCTTCTTGTTCAATGCCTTTTGGCTCTGTCCCCACACTTCTAAGCCTACTTGAATAAAGTAAAATAACCTTGACCTCCATGGCTTGACTGTGTTCTGCACAGCCTCCTCCATACAACCTGGTGGATTCAGCCTAGAGAGCACAGCCTGGGGTGAGGGTGGGGTGTTTCCCATCATCAGCATCTTTCCTTTCCATCTGCAGTGATGGTCATGTCTGTGACCTACTGTGACCTAGCTGTGGTCTACACAGCTATGCCTTCTGGTTTGAACAGAGCCGGGTCAAGGCTGGGGACAGAGCTCAGTGGTGGAGCAACTGCCCCACTCACAAAAGACCCTGAGCCCCACACTCAACAGTGCAGAAAAAGAGCCAAGGCAAAGCTTTATTGAACAGCTGATGAGCCGATATTAGGCATTGACTTTCTATTCATCCCTCGAAGTGTTACCAGTAAGGATCATCCTGGGACGAGTTTGTCAGTCATGGAGGATACATCTCCACTCAAGGGATTCATAAGGGCTTGGAGAAACAACAACAACACACACACACACACACTCACACACGCATGCATATGCACATTCACACACACACACACACACACACACACACACACACACACGCATGCGCAGGCACACAGGAAACTCCACAAAGAGAAGCGCAGAACCAGAAGTTGACTTCATGGTTCCCAGGAGCCAGTCAATCACAGCCAGGCCTGATCCCACTCAGGGTGAGTCTGATGACAAACGCTGGGTCTGGTCAGGCACTGACTGGAAGGCGTGAATGTGCACAGGTAGTGGTCATTAAACTTGACCTTTCTGTGAACAGAGGTCCAGGAATCTGCCAGACTAGTGGTGCTGAGTCGGCAGTGATTTGTCATCTATACACATCTGGCAGCATCTGGAGGTATTTGAGGATATCAAGAACCAAGTGGGAAGAACTACAGCCACCGAAAGAGCAGAAGCCAGGGATGTTGCTTAACCGTCTACAATGCCCACAACAGCCTTGAACAAAGGATTATTCACCCCAACATATCAATAGCACCAAGGGTGGGAAACCGGGTGTCAGTCTGCGGGAACATCTGGAGCGTGGTGGGGCGTGAGAACTGGGTCTTTCCACGCCCCAGGGTCTCAGGTTATCTACCTGTGATGTAATGGGCTTTAGGTTGCATTCGCCCTTAACAGTATGTGACTGAGTTAGCAGCGGGAGCAGAGCAAGGGTGTGAATGTCTAGAGAGCGTTCAAAAGAAAGCAGGAGGGGTTTCAGGACACGGTTCTTAAACGTTGGATAAACCTGTGGAACTGAACCGCTTCACCCTCGGCCAGAGCTGGAGGCACCTCACCCTTGCGTGGGACTCACTCAGGGAGAATTCTTATCGGAGCTCCAGGGACAGAATCTCCTAAGGTTAGGCAGGGCTTCAGACGCCAGCCAGCGAGCCTGGGCACCTATCGCCAAGTATTGTCTGGGCTGCCAAGTCCTGAAAGAAATATAGGGTTCCCAAGCCTGTGCTGAGCCATTATTTCATGCCCTCAAGCCACACTTCCTCCGTCTTCATAGCCAAAGGACTGCTCTTCTGCCCGGTGGTGAACGGCCAGACGGAAGAGGACGGGAGGAAGCAAGCTTTGTCTGCACAGGGAAGTCGGGCTAAAGAAGGCACAAACCATCAGCATCGTCAGAACAGAGTGATGACATCACCCATACTCTCCAGAAAAGAGTAATTTCCAGTATGATCCCCTCACCACAAAACAGTAGACAGTGCTTAAGTACCATAGAAGAAATTCCAATGCTAAAATTTCAAATCATGGTCATAGATCATATGCTGAGCAGGGGAGGGGGGCAGGGGGAACCACTTGTATAAAGAGAACTCTGGAGATCTGTCACTGTGTCGTGTTATAAACACACGGGATGACTTTGAAATCAGAATGTCGAATGTCTCAGAAATGTATTCATCTGAACTTACAGCTCCAAATCGCATGCCCCTTGATTGCCATAGGCCGGGTCTCAGATGTCCCTGCAAAAGCCCAGGTGTTAAAGCTTACTCTCCACGGTGGTACCAGAAGGTGGGGCCTGTGGGTGGTCTTAGGTTACTGGGGTGTGCCTCTTAATGGAATTATTTAACCCCAAATATCACCAGCACTGTGGGTGAGAAGTCCAAACCCAGTCTGAGGGAGCGTCTGGGACCCCAGGCCTTTCCTTCTCTTTGTGCTCTTCTCCTGTCTCCGAGCCAAGCATCTTCGCCCATCTTCCACACACCACCATCATATGCGGCCTCACCACCGGCCCTAAAGCAGTAGGTCCAACTGACCGTGAACCAAACCCTGTGAAACCGTGGGCAAAGGTCAACCTGTAAGCTGACTGTCTCTGGTATTTGGATATAACATAAAAGACATTGAATATGAGCCCTTGGTGAGGGGTGCTAGGGAAGGAGAATCGTGAATTTGAGGCCAGTAAGCACCTTATAGTGAGATTCTGTACCCCAAAAAGCGAGCCTGAAAAGATGTCCTAGTTAAGTGTTCGCCACACAAGCATGAAGAACTGAGTCCAATACTCCAGAACCCACATCAAAAGCCAGATGTGGAGGTGAGTGTAACCTCACACTGGGGAGATGCCGACAGGAGGATCCGTGGGGTTCACTAGCCAGCCAAGAAGCTCCTGGTTCAGGGAGAGACTCTGCCTCAAAATAAAGGGGAGCACAACTGAGGAAGACACCTAACATTGACCTCTGACCTTCATACGCATGCAAGCATACAAGAGCAAAAGGAAGATGGTCCAGCTGGGTGAGAGGGCGAAGCTGTTGTTAGCCTGGATGGGATGTTCTACATCTCGGTGGCTCTAGAACTTACGGGGAATCAGGTACAGTCGTTTCCAGTCCACAGTTCCTAAGTGTTGACAAATTATATACCACACCCATGCTCATCGCATCCATCAATCACTCCTGCCTCTGCGCTCAGGATCACCGTTCGATATATTCTGCCGCTGTCGACTGCTTTGCTTTCCACAGACTATTTGTGTTGCCCAGGCTGGCCTTGCGTGTCCAGGCTCCAGTGAGCCTTCAGGTACCTGGGGCTCCAGGTGTGTCTGACTTTGTTGTCTGTTCCTTGTGGGGCTAAGAGTGGATCTCAAGGTTCTATGAATGTCCATCAAGCACTGTACCACTGACCTACACACACACCCAGTCAGTCATCATTTCCCTGGGTTTTCTTCTATGAGTGAAACCAGTCTGTGACTGCTCCTTTCCTCAGCCTGCCTGGGAGCTGTGTTCCTCGTGTATGGTGTCAGTAGCATAGCTCTATTCCTGAGGGTGGATATATGCTTTTATTTTATTTTATTTTATTTTTTTGCATTAGTCTCTTACTTCCAGATTTGGGTTATTATTAACATATCTAAGGACAATCTAGACATGTTCTCATTTATCCTAATTAATTGGACAGAAGTGAGACTCTTAGGTTTCCAGTTCTTACCTTTATAAAGCACTGCGCAAGGATCATTCCTTAGGTGGGCGTGGCATGCTGCGTACCTGGCCGCGTGGAAGAATTCCAGCTACCCTCATCTTTGCCAGCTCTTGACACTGTCGGGTTTTTTCAGTTTTAGCCATTCTGTGGGTGTGCAGTGACTTTTGATTTTTATGGTAATGATTAATACGCATTTTATCATGTGTCTTTTGGATGTTTGTGTATTTTCTTTCATGAAATACTTATTCAAATATCATGCCCTCTCTGAGACAGAGTCTGTCTGTGTAGTGTTGGCTATCCTGGGACTCACTATATAGACCAGGGTGGCCTCAGACTCACGGAAACCCACCTGCCTCTGCCTTCTGATTGCTGGGATTGAAGGTGTGTGCCACCACGTCCAGCAGAGCCTTTCTTCAAATTTATCTTCATGAATAATATGAGTCTGAGCGGCCCTAATAGTTTCTCAATCTGTGACTTGCCTTTTCATTTTATTTTTCTTGCCAGTACCTTTAATGGGAAAACATTTAATTCTATTAAAAATCACACTTGTCAACTTCTTTCTTTTATTGTTGTTTTGGGGTTTTTTGGTTGTTTTTATTATTATTATTATTATTATTATTATTATTATTATTATTGTTATTATTATTATTGAAGGCATTTAAAATACCAAAATGAGGTCCTGCTTTTTAGAGGTTAAAATGTTCGGGAGACTTTAAGAAGCCTAAAATAGACTTAAGATATTGGCCCTCTGCCCAGAATTCTATGCGAGGGCAGAGAGACTAGAGGCCGGGATGGTTTGAAGAGGCTTAGTGCAATGACGCGCTCTGTGATGCCCTTCACTGTGACCCCTTTCTGTAATGCCGCACTCGCCTGGGACACATGTCAACCCCCCAGTCTTTGTGTCCCACCCCCCAACCCCGGTCACCCAGCTTCCACAGCGGGGTTACCTGGTGCTCTGAGGCATTCGTGGTGTCAGGTGACTGACACCCCTCCTTCATGTTCGGAATCCACAGCCAGCCTTGGAAGGTAGAGAAAATAATCTTTTCAGTGTATTCCTGTGTCCTGCATTCACAACCAGAAGCCTGTTTTATCCTAAGAGCCCCTTCGAGCACAGAAAAGGCACACTCTTGTTTCTGAAACTCCTGGAAGTCTTTTCCTGATCTGGGCCTGCCCTCCAATCCCACCGCCTGCGGCTCCCTTGAACTCACTCCACCTACAATCACCCCCACACGTGTGACTGTCCTTGTGCCGGGCCATTTCCTCTACTTAGAATATTACTTGCTTCTTGTGATACCAGGTAAGCCTCTTGAATAAAAGCGGTTACTATCTGATTCTGAAATTTTCCCACAGGTTCATGTTGAATTCTCACGATTTGCGCTTGAAGTTCATGATGAAGGCCTATGGCCCAATTTGCTGGTGCTTTGGAGGGAACTGGGGGCACTGGGTCATTTGGGAGATGGTGCTTGCCTGGCAGAAGTTGGTCGCCAGCCTTTGAAGGTTAGACCTGGCCGCTGGCTCCGGCTTAGCTTTCTGCTTCCTGCTCTGTGGTGATTGTCTTAGTTAGGGCTGCTATTTGCTGTGATGAAACCCCATGACCAAGAGCAAGTTGGGGAGGAGAGGGGTTGTTTTCCTCTCGTTTCCATAGAGCACTCCATCATTGAGAGCAGTGGGGGCAGGGCAGCTGACGCGGAGGCCATGGAGGAGTGCTGCCTACTGGCTTGCTCCTCATGGCTTGCTCAGCCTTCTTTCTTATAGAACCCAGAACCACCAGCTTAAGGATAACACCGCCTACAACGGGCTGGGCCCACACCCATCAATCACTAAGAAAAAGCCCGGATGACTTGCCTGCGGCCTGGTCCCCTGGAGGCGGTTTCTCATTGAGGCTCCCTCCCCTCAGAAGACTTTAGCTTATGTCAAGGTGACATAAAAGTAGCGGGTACAGTGCTGTGAACAGCTCGGGACACACTCACTGTAGGAGAGTGAGCAGCTCCTGTGGTGCCCTCCCCGCACAAGGGGTTGAGAGCCTCTGAACCAGCGAACCCAGCGAGGCCTCCTCCATTCCTTTGTTTGGTCAGATATTCTGTCAACTACCCAGAAGTAACTAACACGGAAGCTGATACTGTGGCCTTGGGTTTAGAATAAAATGAGTAAATAGAAACTGCAGTGAAGACCTACAAACAAGGAGGCAGGAGGTGTGCAGATTCGTCTCCTCCGTTAGCAAAGGAGCACGCGTGTGGCCAGGAAATAGACTGACTGGTTCTGACTGACGTATTGCTGAAATAGTGTGTGTGTGTGTGCACAGGGTCAAGTAGGTTTTGTGAATAATTATGGGTGGCAGAATATTTGTTCAGGGGGAGACCCTGGGTCCAATGTCAAGCAACACAAATCTTAAAAAATAAGACATAGGAACTGCCGGGCAATGGTGGCGCACTCCTGTAGTCCCAGCACTTGGGAGGCAGAGGCAGGCGGATCTCTGAGTTTGAGGTCAACCTGGTCTACAGAGTGAGTTCCAGGACAGCCAGGGCTATACAGAGAAACCAGTCTCGAAAAACCACAAAAAAAAAAAAAAAAAAAAAAAAGACTTAGTTTAAATCCATCTGTAGAGTGCTGAGCATACACATGTAACGTGCACTCCTGTAATAAAGAAAAGGCTCAGACTGAAGGCCGGAGAGGTGACTCCGCAGTTAAGAGCGTTGACTGCTCTTTCAGAGGACCTGGCTTCAGTTCCTGGCATCCATATCAAGTGGCTTACAGTCACTGGTAACTCCAGTTCCAGTAGGACCCATGGCCTTTGACCTCCGAGGGCACCCACACTCACCTGTGCAAAGCCATCTCCCTACATGCACACAATTTAAAGTAATTAAAAAAAAATCACGACAAGTTCCTTTCTGCTTGCTTGCTGGTAGAGTTTGGGAAAGTTTTATAATGCGTGGGAGACAGTTACTTTCTCAGAAGTGTTTTTGACTAATAATTCAAGATTGACGGATTTGCCAGGTGGGTGTGGTGGCATGTGCCTTCAATCCCAGCACTGGAGAGGCAGGGGCAGGTGGATCTTTTTAAGTTCGAGGCCAGACTGGTCTACATAGCAAGTTCCAGAATGGCCAGGGCCACATAGAGAGACTTTGTCTAAAAGGAAGAGAAAAAGGAGGGGGGAGGAAGAGGAGAAGGGGGAAGAGGAGGAGGAGGAGGAGGAGGAGGAGGAGGAGGAGGAGGAGGAGGAGAAGGAGGAGGAGAGGAGGAGGAGAGGAAGAAGAGGAGGAGGAGGAGGAAACAAGATGAATTCTACACTGAGAAGTGTAAGACGTAAGTGGGATGAGAAGGAGAATCTGCCTTGGACAAGAGCCTGATGAAAGCAGACCTGGCAGGCGGTCAGAAGCTGACTTGATGTTCACTGTGATGTATGGTAACCATAGTGTACACTTGCTGGATACCTATTCTATGCTCAGCACTATGTTAAATACATCCTATAATTCACCCCACATTCTGCACAAGAAGCCTATGGGTAAATGTTGATATGATCACCGCATTACCTTTGGAAGAAAATGGAGGCATAAAAGCTTTTTCATAGAGAGATGGCTCAGTGGGTAAGAGTGCTTGCTAAGCAAGCACGAGGACCTGAGTTCAAATCCCCAACACTCTTGTAAACATCCAGATGTGGCCATACAGATGTTGGTAGTCCCAGCTCTGTGAGGGGCAGAGATGGAGCTTGCTGGCTGTCAACCTAGTTTCCTCAGGCTCAGTGGGAGACTGTCTCAAGGGAATACAGGAAGTGACAGAACCGAACATCGCTACCCTCCTTAGGCTTCCAATCACCCCTGGCTATACGCAGAGAGATATCATCGTATTAGCTCAGTTAGACCATGGGCAGGTTAACACAGCAGGAACATGGCTCCAGGGTAGAAGGGTCATCCCAGACAAAAAGAAAATGCGAAATTCAACAGGCACCAGCCACTTGATGCTTAGGAACACAACAGAGACGCTAAGGGTCCTAGGATTAATCTTAGCACCGGTGAACAGCAACAAAACAAAACTCAAGATTACGTCCTGAGGGGTGAGGGGTGCTCCAGGTGAGAGCATCCCAGTGAGAAACAAGTGAGGCTCCTGGGGACTGGGCATGCTCTGTCTTAGAGAATGTCCTCGGACTGCCGCTGTGTGCTCCCGCCCTCTGGGAGGTCGCCTGAGAGCTAGCTGAGGGGGAGCCTTCTCATTCTTCCATCAGTGGGTCTGCACCACGACGGCATGGACAGGCAGACAGATGGAGGGTTATTCTGTTTATATGCTTCTCCGTGTTAGTCATTTCTGCGACCCAGAGTCACACAGTATTGTCAGGTAGTGTGTGGCGAGCCTTCCCAGGTGGAAGATTTCTCACCTGAAGTCATCACGCTGTAAGTCAGGGCTGTTTCCGTTTGTCCTACAAGGAAATCAGAAGAGCACAGAACACCCCTCCCTTTTACTGAGTACACTAGTAGTTTGCATTTTAAATATAAATGTTGCACTTTCAAAAATTTTTAATTTTTTTTTTTGTTTGTTTGTTTTTTCGAGACAGAGTTTCTCTATGTAGCCCTGGCAGTCCTGGAACTCACTCTGTAGACCAGGCTGGCCTCAAACTCAGAAATCCGCCTGCCTCTGCCTCCCAAGTGCTGGGATTACAGGCGTGCCCCACCACCGCCCGGTTTAATTTGTATTCTTATCCATCTCCTTCCCTTGCTGCCTTTTGCGCCCCCCTTGCTAGTCCCCCAGGCCCTGAGTGGTCCCCGATTCTGCTCTCCTCACACAGGGGTTACTTAATTTCCCCTCTTCCCTCCTCGGCCCCCTTAAACTCTCTTCCTCCCTCCCACGGTTCCCTCCTACTTTTAGCACTCAGCACTCATGTGTGCACACACACACTCACACGCTCACACACATATACATACACACACTCACACACATACTCACACTCATATATATATATACACACAATCACTCGCACACTCACTCAACTCACACTCACACACATATCCACACTAACACACCACACACACACACACACACACACACACACACACACACACACACGAACCACAGAGAAAGTGGGAAAGAACCAGAGACAGAGACACGTACATGTACAGAGAAATTCATGTCTAGAGCTCACACTTGAGAGAATATATGTGGTATCCCTCTTCCTTAGCACCCACCCTACCGCCACACCCACAGCGCTGGAGCCGCAGGAGAGAGCCCGCTGGAGGAGTGGACTTTGGCCTTTTCAGCTTTGGAGTTCCTGCCCACGGGCTCTTCTTGCCTCTGTCTGCGGAGGGCTTCCCCGGGGAGGGAACATAGTGAGGTGCCAAAGGTTATGGTGCAGGTCTGGCCTTCGCCCCCTCCCCCAGGAGGCCTGAAGAAAATGCTTGACGTGGTTCTGCTTTGCTGTGAGAAACACCATGAGCAGAATCAGCTTGTGAGGGGAAAGGGCTTATTTCACAGTACACGCTCCAGGTCAATGCTTCACTGAGGGAAGCCAGGGCAGGCACTCAGGCCAGGAGCCCGGAGCAGAGATCACAGGGGAGTGCTGCTTACCGACTCAGTTCCCTGGAGTCAAGCTCAGCTAGCCTTCTTACACAACCCAGGGCCCGGGGGAGGCACAGCCCACGATGGCTTAAATCTTCCCACACCAGTTAGCAATCAGTATGCGGCAGTTAGCTAGTCTGGTCTGGACAACGGAAGCTTCCCCTTCCCGGGTGATTCTTGGTTATGGCAGTGAGATCTGAGCAGGGCACAGAGCCTCGTGGGTGTTATGGTTTCGGGACGAGGCACCTGTCACAGGCTCCTGTGCTGAGTGCTTGACCCCAACTATGGCCCTATCTTGGGAGGACGGGCCCAGCCAGGGTCAGATTTGGAAGGGTATATCCAGTCCCTTGTCCCTGCCTCTTTGGGCTTCCCACGTTCCACGAGGGGAGCAGCCATGTGTCCCTGTCACTTTGATGGTCTGCCCTACACGGCCCAGCTGACTCTTCGGAAACCGTGAGGCAAAATACACACTTCCTGAAGTCCTTAGCGTCCACTGCTTTGTTGCAGCAATGAGAAAGCTAGCAGAATGGGCTGACGGGAGAGTTGCCCAGAGGCTTGCTCAGACACGGCTGGCTTTACCAGTGAAGTCACCAGAACTCCTGATGCCTTGGCCTAGAGCCGGGGCTTCCTTCATCACCAGAGTGCACGAGTGATGGCTGGAGAGCCAGGACTGTACCTGGATGGGCGCCAGGCATCCCGCGAAGGTGCCAGCTAACGTTCGTTCCAATGAAAGGCTCTCCGGCCCGTCTTTGGGTTGAGCATAGGACCGGTAGGTATGGTAGGTACGCGGTGGCTTTGCACTGTGCAGTGAAAGATGGGGGGGGGGGAGGGGGCTGTTTCTGGGAACTGTCCACTCTGATGAGACTTGTTCCCTGATGGGACAAGAGAAGTCACGCCCGCAACGCCCTTTCCGCTCTCTCCCGTACAAGTGTCTACTCAGTTCCCTCAGAGAAGTACTCGGCTCCTCCGTGAGCCCCCATGAGCTCCATCTCCTTCCTTGAAGTTTCGAACACCCTCCAGCCCTGACCTCAGGGGGACTGTGAGGTTAGAGACTCAGCACAACGAGCTGTCAGCCCTGAGCCGTCGCAGGGACTTCGGCCTCTGTGGGAAGAGAGGGCGCGCAGGAGAACTGTCTGCGTTGTACAGTGCGGCTTCACAGGCTCCTGTCATCCAGAGCTTGATCCTGTCCCTCTGGAGACTTAGGATTTCCAAGGTGCTCCCTACCGGGTCCAGCCCCTCACCCCACCCCACCCCCCGCTGAGCTGATAAGGTGCTGAGCAATAAGGGAGATGTTGTTCCTCCCCATCCCCCACCTTGACTGTAGCAGCCAGGCCTCCCCTGACAGGGAACCTAGCCCGTGTAGACGGGGACCGCGTGCTTGAGTAGTGCACAGAGCTCAAGCGCTCGTCTGGGTACTTGGAGACTGAGACCCAGGACTCCAGTGTATTATGAAGTGGACGCAGGAGCTATCATTTTGGGCATGGAGAATAGGAAAGGCAGAAGGCGATAGAGCAGGTGGGTGGGTTGGAGGCAGGAGCTTTGACTTGAAGGGAGCCTGCCCCCCACCCCCAACCCCCGGCAAAATGTGCATTCTGGAGCGAGGAAAGAGTCTGGGTTTTCAGAGTGGGATTCAAGCTTGTGCCATACTTGAGGGCATTGGGCTAGGCCTGTGATGACAGTTGTTCAAGCAAAGGTCAGGAGCAAAGAGAACCTCAATTAAAAAAAAAAAAAAAAAAAAAAAGACATTGCCCTTCCTGCCCAGAGCTCCCTACCCCTGTCTCCCCTGCTTCAGGGTGAAACACAATATCTTAAGCAAACAGAGCTCCAAGAGGCTGATCATTGGCTCCCATTGTCCCTTGATACCACAGCCCCTCCCTCTCCTTGGCCAGTGCTGTTTATATTTTTTGTAAGGGCCACTCTTTAACTCCCAGCCCGACGACTATAATGGGCTCATTTGTCTGAGGGCTAAAGGGAGCTGCGTTCGTCCCTCGGTCCTTGTGCGTGTGAGGAGGCTGGGCCGGTCTCTGATGCCCAGGAGTGGCCGCTATGGAACTCAGGTGAGACCTTCTGTCTGTGTGATGAGTCTTGGGCACGGAGGGGAACAAGCTACGTCTGAGCCGGTGGCTAGCGTTTTTTTTCTCATGGGTTTTCAGTTCTTGTCTGTAAAGACAGAAGGAAGAGAGACAAATAGCTGAGACCTGCCCAGGAAGCTCGTGTGAGACTGGTCCACCCAGCTGAGGAAGGAGAGAGAGAAAGCAGCATGGGGCTGAGCTGAGACTTTCCCACCCCCTCCCCACACCCGGCTTCCACACCCCAGACTGCAGGCTCAGCGGTTCACTTATCCAACGGGGCTGTTCACAGCTTACGCCTGCCGCAGTGGGGTTTCTGTAGCTTGCGTACCCCGGTCGACCCCCTCGGGGAGATCTAATATATTTGAGTATTTTCAAAGGGAAGGGGTAGTGGAATTGTCATAAACAGACTCATTCAGAACTGTGGGAATGGTTGTGACCCAGCAAGCTGCTGTAAAGTTTAACTGCCCCATAAAAGTGCTCAAAGGGTATGTGAAGTTAAGGACCAGCCCTGGCGAAGAGAGAGTTTGTCCTTGATTACTGGAGTGAAAAGGCTGGGGGAGGGGGGGTGGGGGAGCGGCACCGGCTGCCCCACCCCCTATCATCAGAGGATACTGTGAGGTGGGGGAGTCTGCTGGGGCTTGGCCAGCCACCTGCTATCTATACCTTGTAGTTCCTGGTTCTGGTCTCTGGGGCTGTCTGTCATCTGTCTGGTTTCCTCTTCTTAGCCCCTTTGGCAGTAGACACCTGTCCTAGCATGGATGGATAAGGGCAGGAAAGTGGCGGGTGCAGGGAACCCTGGAAAGGCCGCCCTAGAGACCGCTTTAGAAAATCCTTCCTCCCGCTGAGAGAAAGGACTGTCCGTCAGTCCGCGGCAGCTTTGATCAGCCGTTTGTGCTTCTGAGGAGCCTGGTGGTGCGTGAACTTACTGTGTGTTTGGTGTGCATAGCAGTCTGATGAGCTGCAGAGATGAGGCTGGCAGTCATGGGCCATCGGGGCAGTGCTTGCCAAATCTCTGGCTCCTCCCCCTCCCACGTCCCACCCCCACCCCCATCCTCAGGCTTTGAACATTACCTGGATACAGCACCTTTGAAAGTGTCATCATGGTGGAGTTAGAGGAGTCCGTTTGGACCGAAAGCAGCTCGGCGTTTTAGGTCATCACATGAAAGTGTAAAGCAGTTTGCAAGCAAGGGAGGGAGTGGTCTGAAAGCCTGGGGGTTGGGGAGATGGGGGGGAGGGAGTGGGGGGGGTGAGGGCTTGGGTGTGTGGGGGGCGGTGCACGGGGTGGGGGTGGCTAAGTTGCTCCTTGGAGTAGGCTGTTAAAGGGAAGAACTGACTGAGCTTCAGACTGCCCAGGGTGGGGCCGGTGCAGAGGGAGGAATGTGTGTCACCTGCCCTCCAGCCCCACTCTGCGAAAATCTGTGTTGGGGACACTGCATTCCCACACTCCGGCCTGACTAGATATCTTCTGATTTCTGAAAGCAAAGTTCCCCAAACTGCTTCCCCCAGGGGCTGACCCCAGCCCCCATTGTCTTGTTTGCTACTGAGCATCCTCTGTAAGTCAGGAGTCCCAGCAACCTGAGATGGCCCGGTGACTAGCAGGGTGACTGTGGCCTGGTGTCTAGCCCGGTAACTGTGGTCTGGTGTCTAGCCGGGTAACTGTGGTCTGGTGTCTAGCCGGGTAACTGTCCCACTTTGGGCTATACTCGGAACTTCTAGGGCTCGTACCCTCATGTCCAGTGAGGTGTTAAAGACGGCTTGCAGAACCCAGGAAATGCTTTTTCTGTTTGCTGGCAAACAGGATACAATGGAGAAGATAAGCACTCAGTCAGATAAAAAGATGCATGGGATAGAGATGGGGTAGGGAAGCGTGTCTCTCTCTCTCTCTCTCTCTCTCTCTCTCTCTCTCTCTCTCTCTCTCTCTCTCTCTCTCGGCAGATGTGCTGTGACTTTTGTTGTTACTGGCTGGTGGCTTTGCTTTGTTGTGTGGGGACTTCATTTGCATAGGCTAGATCGGTTAGATTATTTGCCAATGGGGACCGAATCGAATCTCCAGAAACAGTCTGCCTCCTGGAGGTCGGCATTGGCGCTGCAGCAGCAGCGTGGCCATCCTGACAATCAAACCACCACTTCCCACGGCTTCTGGGACCCGAAATGCCTTCAGCCTTTGTATATCCCATGAGCACACAGAGATACCTCTTAATTTTGTGCATCCTAATGGCTTCAAGAACTGTTTGCCAAGGAACAGGGACAAGACCAAATATATATCATCTCTCGCGTATATTTGTGTAGGTTGAATAATGTCTTTGTGCACCAGCTCCCAAGTCTACAGAATTTGGTTAATCCTAAGAAGGGACAGCTGAGGGTAAGACCTTGGGGCTCAGCCCTGCCACAGTGGTAGGGTGACCCCAGAGCATTAGGCTACGAGCAAGAGCTTTGATGTAGACTCATCCTGGTCAGCTCTTCCTTTTGCTGTTTTATTTGTGTAAAATTGGGCAAATCTACTTTTCTAAAGTTTCTGACTGGACCACTGTGAGGTTTAAATGTGTCCACAAGAAAAGAGTCTGTTGTGCTCTACACACAGAAACCTTGTGACAATCTCATTTATTTCCCGGCTACCAGCACTCAGTGTTAGGCCTAACCACAGGCTAAGTTTGCAGAGTGCTATAGCGAGATCATCTTGTGTATTGTTTGGATGCCTCACCTGTCAGTTAAGAAGCCTATTGCTTGTGGCTTAGTTAGGGAATGGAGGTGAGACAGCGGGAGGAGAAAGGATTCTGGGAGAGAAGGCCGGAGGAAGAGCCTGAGGAGAGGTGAGAAGGGCAGGTGGGTGGGTGGTCCCTGGGCACGGGTGACCAGCCTTGTGGCGAAATGTGGGTTAAAAATGAATGGGTCTCTTTAGTTGTGATCTAGTCAGCATAGAGCCTAGCTACATGGCCAAGGTATTTGTAAGAATAATTTGAGTCTGAGTCTGATTTCTGGGAACATGGGCCTAGGAGGCAGAGCCGGCCTTAACTACAACAGAGTGCATCCCAGGCTTGTTTGAAAATTCTTGAGAGAGGAGCTAGTCAGTCACCTGTACAAGGTCATGATCTAGTCCATACACCACGCTGGCTGGCAGGTGGGTGACTCTGGATGAAACGTGTCCCTTGAGCCATTGTCTTCTGATCTGTCTGCAAGGTAACATCTTCACAGTCATTCTAACTCTTGGTCCATGGGTAGATCTGACAGACCTAGCATATACCTCAGACAGAGTTGAACTTACTCTCAGGTGCCCAGTTTCTACTGATGGTGAAGTGTCCAGGGAAGTCCCTTACTCCCTCCAGATCCCTCACGGTCCACCAGCACAGAGTGCCCCTCCTGGAAAGATAGGAAACAGAGATGCCTTCAGAATACATGGTCTGGGGCCCTTCCTACCCCTTCCTCCACCTCCATGAAGCGTGCCCCCCTTGTGATAGAACTTTCTAGAATTTGTTTCAGAGTTTCCCACAAAGAGTAGGTTGAAATTGTCTCTGAGTACAGAAGTGTGATCCTGCAGGGCCAGGGTGGAAGCTAGGAGCCATGAGGACAGATGGTGGAAAGCCAAGCCACACCCACACCACAGAAAAGCAGCCCTTCAGAAAGCCCAGCCTCAACCCCCTCCTAAGATCGACAAGAGCAATCATTTCTTCACCAGGCCCTTTCTGTAGAAAACCCTTAGAAAATGGAGGCCCCAAAGCCAAGGGTCTAATGCAGCAGGATCAAGAAAAATAGTGGACAGTGCCTTTCATCTAAAGAGCACACAGCCTGGTGACGTTTGTGCTCCTGGGGCCTTCTTATCGAAGCAATGGGAAGTCACAGTTTGGTATGTATTCATAGTCCCTGTACTTCGGAGTTTACTGCTATCTTTAACTTTCAAACTATATACATGCACCTTCACCCACGCTCAGTAAACAACCTGGCTTGTCATCTGGGGACATTAAAGGGGCTCATCAAAAAAGACAGCCAATCAGACACCTTCCCTGAGGAGCCTCTAGTGATCCTTACACCTCAAGCCACCCTCGGGGAGCACATCTCCTATATCCCCTTTGCCCTCCCAGCCCTACAAGGATGCCACGGGGTTCCCCCACACTCCACTGCAATTCCCAGCACTGTGCTTGACAAGCTGAGATGACAGAACTGCACGCCACACAGCCGGCAGCCCATCCTCATACTAGAGACCACAGGCAATCAGAAGGCCATAGCTGATGTCACGCACACACACACACACACACACACACACACACACACACACACCTCTTGAAAACAGCACAGGAGCCATCACCAAGAATGATATTATGCTCTGCAGGTATGTGGAAGACCTTGGAGTCCATGGCCCCACAAAGCCTGTCTGTAATCTTGCCACTCCCACGGGGCAGTTGCCAGTGTGTGACCCTTGATATAACAGACACCCTGCCAAGGACTCTCCAAGGACGGGCTCTTACGGGAAGTCCTCTCGCCTAACTCTCCCCTCTTCCCAGAAGAGCGAAATAGAGTTGTTTGTTTTGTTAAGCTGTATTGTGCTGGGGTGTTACACAGGGTGTCCTGCCTGCTAGGTCACCCTGTTCCACTGTCACATTCACCCGCTCCCCAAGCCTACAACTAAGCTGAACTCTGAAGCCATTAGTTAGCTCAGAACCTTGTGGCATAAAGGCTGCTCTTGTGATCCCCAAACTAGTTTAACTTGCATAGTTTTCACCCTCCCTCCCCCCACATACACACAACACACACACACAAAGCACACACACAGATACACACACAGCACACACACACACACACACACACACACACACACACACACACTGGTGCTGTAGGTGGCAGACAACACTGATCCTGAGGGTGGCGGGAGCACACACTGACTTGTCTGCACACCCATTCCCACCATAATTTTTCCTTCCTAATGAGCCACAGCGAACAGTGAGCAGACACGAATCCCAAGGAGCACTCGCGGGGGCAAGCAGGCGAGTGACAGGTCTTCCACCTCCGGGCTGCTCGCCTCCAGAGCTTTCCATTTGATGTCTTTAGATCACAGTTAGCCACAGGTTACTGAAATCAAGGGAGGTTTAAAAATGTCATCACGGTGATCCCCGAACAGGGGCTTCAAGTAAAATGCATGTGTGGTCTCTCCGTGTTCCTAAAGTCCACCGAAATCTGCAGTCTCCTCTCCCATGGTGGCCCCGGGTGCCTTCCAGACAACTGGAAATTGAATTTCCAGAGTGCCCAGGCCAGCCCAGTCCTTCCGATGTATCACTGGCCCTTGGGCTCTTCCTCCGGAACCAGGAACAGAGTGCAGGCTGTGAGCTTTATGGTTCTCGCTGAGTCTTAGCACACAGGCTCGTACCTGGGCACAGCTCCTTTCTTCTGCCTGTCTTTGAACAAGAAATAGCAGCCATTGGTATTTTCTGAGGAATGAACGTTCTTTCAGTCCACCCTCAGCTTGGATAGCTGTTGTATCTCTGGGTCCTTTCTGTGTTCCAGGCACACTGGGGACATACCATAAATATTAATTACTCCTGGTACATTACCAACGGAAAATGGAAAGACCCCTATACGGCAGCAGTGACCCCAGAAGTCCCCGAAGCCGTGTTGGCTGTGTGATGAGGACAGATAGTGACAAGACATTAAAAAGCAGCTGTCTTCCCACACTAGGCACTTGCAATAAACCAAGGGCACCATTGTCTGAGCTGTCACTGAGGCTGGGAGAAGGCCGGAGCGGAGCAAGGGCAGGCATTCCTTCCACATGGGGATTCTGGTCTCCGGTGGGAACCTCCTTTTCTACTTATAGGCCTCACCGACCATGGGTTCTGAACTGTACACATACCTAGTACCACCCCAAACTTCTGGGTGTGGGTTTTGAGGGCAGGGTCCTTGGGGAAGGAAGAGTTAGCGATATTGAGGGGACCTGAAGTCAGTAGCACAGGATAAGCAGAAGGGCTGGTGGCCAGCAACCCTCGTCCTCTAAGAATCGAGGTTAGTGGGTCAGAAGGGAACCTCAGTCTCCAACAGTCTACGAGCTACTTGTAATTCCATTTCTGTAGCAACCACATCCAGCTGTATCCTCAGCCCCACCTAGGGTGTTAGGAGTAAGAGGTAATGCAGGGGGACACTGGTCCTTTCTTTTGAAAGTTGTCAATGTACATCTTTTCCCTATGTGGATGTAAATTTATCTCTCCTTATCCCTTCCTTTAAATATTTAAAAACAATCCACAGTGAGTAGGGGGAGACAGGGTCTGCCAAGAAGAGTTGGGGTGGCAACTGGGGATTAAAACCACTGTAGCCCCTTTCTTATGTGTTGCCACATTGGGTGCTTTGGCTTGGGGGTGGCTCTTCCGCCCACTTTCTTATAAGCAGGGCTCTACGCTCTGATGCTGCCCACGGATCACCTGTCCAGTCCCCTCACATGGTGATTGTGGTGTCCAGGCCCAGGCTGGTGTCTATTGCGTGCTCTGTTAACTAAAAGAGAACTTGGATTTTGTTCTTCTGGCTTTCTTGTCCCAAGGACTGTACTTTCTCAGCCACTGGCTGGGAGGCCAGGCACTTGGGAGACAGGGCCAAGCCGTCTGGCTGCAGCTGGAGATGCTAACACCTCCTACGCTGAGATTCCGCCCACCTCTGCTAGTCAGTTTCCATCACTGGAAGAGATGCCCACATCAAATAGACTTTCAAGTAAGAAAGCCTTACTTTGGTTCATGGTTTCAGACGTCTTAGTCCATGGTTTTCTGGCACTGTTGCTTTGGGCCTATGGTAAGCATGATTGAGGAAGACATATACGGTTGACCTGTGGTTTCTATTCGCACAGCACAAGAACATATATGAGCACACACCTGTGTGTGGATATATACATACACAGGACGCAGACAGACCTCTGGAGACACTCATAAAGTAATGAAGAAGTTGTCTACACAAATAACTAGGGTGGCAGAGTGCTGTCAGGACTTGCCGTGTGTGTGTGTGTGTGTGTGTGTGTGTGTGTGTGTCTCCCCAAGAGATTATAGTCATCCAAGGCCAATCAAACTCTACAGTCGGGGGTTGGGATTAAGGATAGGCTGTAGACTGGGGAAAGAGAAGAAAGACCGCAGTAGGCTCAGGAGGAACTAACATTACAAAAGGTGTGTGACTGAAACTGAAGGAGGCGGATGAAAATATAGTGGTTAATCATGTAGCATAGGAGGAAGTCAGGCTCAAAGGCCACTGCTTAAAAAGAGCCAGTGGTCTTTGACCATCTGAGCCATCCACACATGATATCACTAATACATCACCTGGCTTTTCCTGCCATCTTCCAACAGATGACTTCTTTGAGCACTCGAACCCTCCCTCTCTTTCTCCATCAAGGCTTTCTCCCTCCCCAGAGAACGGCCAGGCTGGGAGTATAGTTCACTAGCAGAACACTTGCTCCAAAAGTTCAAGGCTGCTGGTTTCATTTCTGGCACATATACACTCATGCATACACACACACACACACACACACACACACACACACACGTGCATACACACATGCGTGTACACATGCACGCACACATATAACTCATACATACAGACCCCCGATGCATACACACATGCGTGTACACATGCACGCACACATATAACTCATACATACAGACCCCCGATGCATACACACATGCACACAAACACTCATGCACACACACACATGCACACACACACACACACACACACACACACACTGCCCGTGAGTCCTTAGAACAGTTGCAGTGCCTCTTTTATGGAAAGGCTCATAGTTAACTGTGTACTTTGACTCTCGGCCCCCATTAGTCATCTGACTCATGGTACAGGAAACAGTGTTGTCTCCTTCTGTGCCAAGATGTTGTACATAACCTGTGTGCACAGCAAACACTGGCTACCCCCGAGGCAGAGGGAACTGGCTCCTTCCAGCTGTTTCACGCACAAGTCTTTCTGTAATCTGACATTTTAGATACTGGGCAGATGTAAGTAGGTGAAATCAAAGTTGTCTGTGAAGAAGCAGGCCCCAGTGCCCGGGCAGTGGTGTCAGGAAGTTTATTATCTATCAACGAACTCCAACAGGAAACGGTTTCACCTTGACCTTGCCATAGCCTTGTGGTGCCAGTCCGTTCATGCCAGGGTTCTCAGAAGTCCCTTCCCACTTCACAAACTTCCTCACTCATTCCCAAAAGAATTCCACCCTTCTGGTCATGAGTTGAATACCAGAGAGTGCCCCAGGATGCCTGTTTAAGTCAGCTAACCCCCCAGGGGTTGCTGTTGGGATAAAGAACTACACAGGTATTGCTTTGGAGTAAGATGTAAGATTGAAGAGCTAGGCACAGCAGCACATGTCTGAGTCCCAGCTACGTGGGAGATGGAGGAGGATCGGCTGAGCCAGGGTGGGTTGGAGACAAGACTGGACAATACAGTAACTCCTGCCCCCACCCCACCCCAATTACAAGTGAAAAGCTGTGTGAGGAGAGTTGGGATTGCAGTTCATGGTCGAGCACCTGCCTAGTATGTACAAGGCTTCTATCCTTGGCACCACCATGAGATAACATGTAAAGTCTTAACGAAGCAGGGACCAGAACTAAGTTCTACCTCCTGTGTGTTTGTTGTGTTCTAAGCTGTTTCTAAGCTTTGTGGATGCCGTTGAAGATGATCCAAAGGTTCCATGTGGCATCGATGTCACAGCAAGGGCCCAAGGGGTTCTGGCACTAAGACAGAGGGGAGGCACGGGGAGGGGAGAGTCTCGAAGGGAAGGAGCAGCTGCTGGCCTTCAGGCTTGGCATCAGGACTAAGTAATCAAACGGGGAAGCTGTCAATCCTGTGCTCGTGACTGTATACATGGCAGCCACTGGCACTTCGAGCCTCTGCCCGGATAATACATGGCATATGATAGGCTCATATAGAACAGAAACACTTTAAGGGAAAAAATAATAAAAGTTCCAAAGCAGTGTTAAATAGAAGACATGATCAGAAAAGTTAGTGTGTTGGTGTGTGTGTGTGTGTGTGTGTGTGTGTGTGTGTGAAATTTAATAAAACCCCTTGTATTTTCTGATCCTCGCTCTCACTGTTTGCACCCAAGCTGTCCCCTGCCCACCTACAGTGACTTTTCTCCTCTCCATCCTCTGATGTAACTCTGCTCACAGTGGGTGAATCTTATGAATTCAATTGTTTTCCCCGAATCCCTGTGTTGAAGCCTTACCCTCTGCCCCCCATACCTCGGAATGGGACATTTTACAGAAAGGAGGTGATTTTCCCATTACAAGATAGAAGTAAAATGCTGTTAGAGCCTAGACTTTTCAAAATGTCCTTGTGTTGAAGACTTGTCCCCTACCCCCACCCCAGCCTGCAGTGGTTGCTATCTTCAAGTACAGGAGTGTGCAACTTCAGAAGCTGGGCCTAGAGGAACGGAGTTCAGTTGTGGGCACCTGCCCTTGAAGGGAACTTTGGAAACACAGTCTGTCCATCTCTCTCTCTCCCGGTTTCCTGGCCACCATGGGAAAATCTGTCTCCTTTGCCATGTTCCCAGCATCGTATCATACCCCGGCTTCCATGGATACACACCTGTGAGACAGAGCCCAGATAAACCTTCCCTCATTTTAAGTTGGTTATTTTAGGCATCTTGATATGGTGACACCTGGCTGGCACATGAGGACAGATGTTATTAGTGAAGTAGAGTAATCCTGGAGGACGGTGGGCCCCTAACCTAATATGACTAACATCTTACAAAAAGGGGGGCATCTGGTCACAGAGACCCACAAGGAGAGAGCCAGGGACAATCAGTGCTACAATGCCACAAGCCAAGGAGTCATAAGGAGCTGGCCATGGGCTCCAGCGGGGTGGGGGTGGGGTAGGGGTGGGGCCCTCGCTGGAGCAAGCCCCTCCCATCACGCTGGCCGCGGGCTCCCAGGCTGTGAGGCAATGCATTTCTGTTATTTAATCTCCTCGCTTCCAGGTACTTTGTTTTGGCAGAGGTAACAAACTAATGGGAACGGAACCGTTTTCCCTACTCCGTATTTACCCTTGGCGGCTAACCACACGCCTGCCCAACCTGTCTTGCTTAGCCAGAAAGGTCCCAAATACCTTAGAAATGTGTATGGTTGGATTGCATTCTGTGACCTCGTTCTGAACCCAACCCCTGGCTTCTCTGGGTCCTCTTTCATTTTCTTCTACTTATCCTGCTACCTGAGGCACAGAGGTTAGCAGGCTTTAACCTCCGTAAGATACCTGCGCCTCCCAACCCCCGCATCCCCCACCCCCTTGTACTGGGCATCCTATCCCAGTTTCTCTCTTACCGGCTTTGGAGTCTTCCCCTTCATTTCAAACTCACCTCCACATTCTTTCTAGGTTGGACTCGCCTTGTGAAATTATCTTTCTGCGGTGGAAATCTTATTACATCCCTTGCCAGCTCCGAATCTCACAGAGGGTCCCTTTAGTTTCTAGCCAGATATCGAGCTCCCTGGTTATGGACAAGCGCCTTGACCTAACTTCCTTGCCATCCACCATAAAGCCTCTGTCCTCATGGCTCCCGCCCTGTCCCTACAGCCACACTCAGGATCAGCGAGTGCCTTGCTGCTTTGTCCTAGATCCTGCAGAGGCCCAAAATTTAAAACGCTTGTCCTGGAGGTGGCGGCAGGTGTGTGTTGGGGGCGGGGGGGGGGGGAGCTGTCTTCGGATTCCAGAGTGATTGAAAAATCCCTATCTGTGCTCTCCCCAACCCCGCCCTGTGTTTCTTTGACAGTAATTTTGCAGGCTTGGGAAATGGTAATTCTTCCTAGCATAACCCGCCCTAGACTGTAGAACACTTGAGCATAAGTAGCGACTTCACGCTGTCCAAGGCACTGCAAAGTGAGGAAGGGTCGGGCGAGGAGAGGGGGAGAAGGCAGCAATTTTGCCCAGCTGTTTTGGAGAATGAAAATTCAGTTTGCAAAGACAGCAAACTGTCCTCGTCCTTTTCTGCGCTGACTGTACCGTAATTGACTGGTGAATTGGAATTAAAGCAAACGCCGAGCTTCCCCACCCCCACCCCCACCCCCCCACCCCGGTCTCGTTCAGCAGACTTTGCTTTCAATACCGAAGGCCCGGCGGTGGAGGCCGGCTGCGCTGAGCTCGCTCTGCCGAGTGCAGCTGAAGTCACTTCCCCTGCAGGGACAGAGCGTGCTTTCGTGGGGTGGGCGGGCGGGGAGTGGGGGTGTGAGTTTTCCGCAGTAGACCTGAAAACCCAGCCAGCCGCGGATTGGCGCACCCCGGCTGCGGCCGCCTTAGTCATCGGAGTCGTTCTGCAACTGGGCACCAACTTGCGTGTTTGTCCGCGGCTCTTTGTGCGCGGATCAGCTGCGGCGTGGGCTCTGGCATCTAATCCAGGATTTGCCTCTGCGCGAGGCTTATGGAAAACAGATGTCTCGCCGCTCTGGGACTGAGCACAGAATGGAAGTGACCCAGAGAGGAGCTGTTTGGCACCGACGACACGGAGGGAAGGCCCCGGCGCGGCCCGCGAGGCCAGCTCCGCTCCTCGCGTCCGTTCTCTCTGCCGAGCCCGCCGCTCAGACCGCGTCCGGCGAGCGAGCCGTGTGACCGTGAGGCCGCGTGGGGCGGGAGCCGGGACACCGGGATCCGCAGTCGTCAGAGATCCGGGTGCGAGCAGCAGCCGCGAGGGTCGCGGTAAGTGTCCCTGAGGATGGGGGCGTGAGGGGCGCGGGCATCTCGGCTTGGGCTGCGGCTTTTCGGCGCTGACAGCCCGCCAGCACGGTTCCTCGGGTGCCACGGACCCCCTGCAGACCCTGACCTGCAAGGAACGCTTGCAAAGTCATTTGAGTCAGGAGGAGAAAGCTATTCCATAATCTTAAAGCTTAGAAAGGCGTCCTCTTCTCCCCCCCCCGCCCCCTCCCTATTTCATTCTTTTAAAAAAAAATGTTCTTTCTGCTTAAAAGAGTCCCTTCTGATTAACTTTCACGCTTACCCTCTGACCAAGCTCATACTACACTTCTGGTTTATTAAAGGCGCTGGGGGGGGGGGGGTGTTGCCTTTTGGGGCTTTGTGACTGCTGTTGAAAAAACTGCATGCTGCTGTCAAGAGGTAAAGGATTGGAGGTGGGGAGGAAGCTTGACCTAAAAATGCCTGTCAGATGCAAGGCGCACTCCGGGAACCCAGACCCTTTCCCATTTGTAATCTAATCAATTCCAGGGAGCAACTGACTTATTTTTCTGCACCTTCTTAGTGGATTTAGGGCACAGACAGCGTTAGCTTCAAGTGCTTTTTAATTTTGGGGGGCGTGTTTGTTTATTTTGAGGTTCTGCGGATCAAATGCCTGGCTGAACTAACGAGCTACGGCTCCAGCTCGCAAATACTTTTTAGAGAGGACGTTTAACAGCATTTGGAGTCCTGAGGATCTAAAGATTAGGCTAGACCCTAGGATATCCATGAGAGGTTGTTCTGACAGTATGCATATGTATGCCGCCCCGACCCCCCGACCCCCCCCCCGTGCCCCTCGCCGCTGCTGCTCAGTTTTTTGGGCATTTTTTTTTCCTTCTAAGATGAAGCTCAACCCTCACATCTGTATTCTCAAAATATAGTTATAAGCTCAGTACAGCATAACTAGTATTTCCAGATTCCTTCCTGGGGGCGGGAGTTATCGTGCTGGATTGTACATGACCTCTAGCTTCAGATTTCCACTCGATTTCACCCTCAGCAGAGCCAACACCGGCCCTTCTGCTCCAAACAACAGAAGAACAGGAGCGATTCAGAGTGCTTGGCCCACCTCGGCCCTGACCGAAGACACAAAGTATTTTATAGACTTTTTATGACACACATTACATTCCCATCCTGTTCAAACATAGGCTCATATAATGATTAAAGATCAATTAGAAGAAGATTGGCTCTGCCTCCCTCCTCCCTTGGGTAAATATGGATTTTGATGAGTTGGGCAGGGCCTTCTGCACTCAGGGTTGAGCACGGAAGGGTCACGCTATCTTCGTGTTAGCATTTTCTTTTCCTGGCAGGCTCCCTTTCTTCCCTCCCTCATTTGTAGAAATCTGTTTCACTCAATTACTATGACCTCATTTTGGATTGTGGCACGCATGAAGCCATCACCTGTCATTATCAATGCTTGTTTAAGTGAAAATGGTCCTTATCAGACCGTTTACCCAGACTTTGCCTTTATTTCCCTAGAAAACTCTATATATAATAAATTGTACTATATCTGTTAAAAAAACAAATGTATCATCCATATCTTTAATTATTCTTGTATCATCCTGTTACTGTTGGCTTGTGTGGATTATTATTTGGAGAGATTGTAGTTTCTATTTTATACTTAAGTACAAGTAGAAGGAACTTCTCATAAGACACTAAATATAAATGGGTTAGAAAGTATGACCATTAACATCAAATTCTCTGACCTTTTCTTTGTTCTGTGCTTGGGTTGAATTCTGCCTATTGACTCTTTAGGAAGAGCTGATAGTTACCATGCAAATCAAGAGTGGTTTGTTTATAATCCAAGCTACAGTAATTTACTGCTCTCCAAATTCATCACTGTGAGAATGAGGCCCATTCAGTGGAGATAACCCAATGGGGTAATACTAGCAATTTCCAAAGAACCTTTGGAAAGGAAGTCCTGGAATCCTGAAAGGAAAATATCAGAATATCCTCCTTTCTTTGCCCTTGCTAAAAATGATGTTGCTTAGTTTATCTTATCTCTATCTTGGATAATCAATATGTAAAAGGCAATGTTAGCTTGATTATTTTACACACTGAAAGTTTACTCTGGCAGGTTCTTCCGCAATGCCCTTTTCATGAAGTTGCTAATGACTAAGGCTTGGACAATGATGGCATTCTCAAGAAGAATCACTCCCAAGTGTCTGCTTGAGTGGCCTGTCTGTGAGGCTTGTCACTCCAGAGTCTCTGCTTGAGTGGCCTGTCTGTGAGGGTTGTCACTCCAGAGTCTCTGCTTGAGTGGCCTGTCTGTGAGGGTTGTCACTCCAGAGTCTCTGCTTGAGTGGCCTGTCTGTGAGGGTTGTCACTCCAGAGTCTCTGTTTGAGTGGCCTGTCTGTGAGGGTTGTCACTCCAGAGTCTCTGTTTGAGTGGCCTGTCTGTGAGGGTTGTCACTCCAGAGTCTCTGTTTGAGTGGCCTGTCTGTGAGGGTTGTCATTCCAGAGTCTCTGCTTGAGTGGCCTGTCTGTGAGGGTTATCATGGAAGCCTTGAGGCAGAGACTGAGGCCTTATCAGACTGTCGTTGAAGTCATCCATGGCGCCCACAGCTAAGATCCAATCATGGCAGGCACTACCTTGTTGCTGGCATTCCTTAGTCAGTGAGGCCCATTATGGTTCCGTGTCCCTACTGAACAAGCAGCCCTCTTTGTGTCTGGCCATTACTCCCTAAGCAGCACAGCAGAACTGTAATTCAAAACTGCATAGGTATTACAAGTAATCTGAGATGACTTAAAATCAGCCGGGGATAGGCATAGGTTATGTGCAATAGTATGTGGTTTCATACAAGCACTTAGTTATATGAAGCCTTTGGTGTCTATGGGGATGAGGATGCCCGTGAACCAACTCCTTCAGATGCCAAGGAATTGCCCTGTGTCTTATACTCTTATATATTAGACTTGAAAACTGAATGGCAACTTAGCAAGTCTTTTTTAAAAAAATAATTTATTTGTATGCATTTTATATGCATTGTTTGACCTGCATGTACATCTGTGTGAGGGTGTCGGATACCATGGAACAGTAGTTACAGACAGTTGTGAGCTGCCATGTGGGTCCTGGGAATTGAACCTGGGTTCTCTGAAAGAACAGCCAGTTTTCTTAAGTGCTAAGTCATCTCTCCAGCCCCTAGTTAGCAAGTCTTTAGAAGAAAACCCGGAAGTTATCAGTGAGACCAATGATGTAAGGTCTCTGGAAAAAAGAGATACTTAGTCTCATCATATGGAGAGTGATTGATCTGAGACTCCCAAGAAGTGACAACTTTTATTTGAGGTAAATAGAAAATTAAGGGGGGTAAAGATGGTGATGTCAAGCCACTGTTTACTTCCTGCTTAGATTTTATGTCATTTGTGAGGTTTGGTAGAAGTTAAACCTCAGAATCAGTGCTTATTAAAATTTCTTTACAATGGTTACTTCACACACACACACACACACACACACACACTGCATCCTGTCATTGACTCTCAACTATGTTAGAACAGAAGTATCTCTTCCCTAGAATTTTCACTGTTCCCATTTTGCCTTGCACACTGTATGTCTACATGAAATTTATTTATGCAGAATGGCCCTAGGAGACTCTAACATCTTTGGTTCTGTGGATATGGAGGGTGTGGGTTGCCTCCTGGCATGCACAAGCCCCTGGGTTTCATCCCTAGCACCACATCTCAAAACAAACAAACAAACAAATAAACAAACATCTATCCTGAGTCCTTGGATCAAACAAAATCAGTGTATCTGCCTGTCATTAGCTCTTAAAATTCCTGTCGTCAGTGTGTAAACGTCTTTCTGTTTTCTGAGTGTCCGCTTCTCTTCCCGAAGCCGGTACCTCCCTTTAGATACACCCATCAATTTAAACTAAACTATCAAGAGAAGTGAAAAACCACTCTTACCTTTTGGTCTCTCCTTTTTGGACCTGGACCAACACAGTAGAATTCTCTGTGTTGTTTTTTTCAGCAATGGTGATGTTTAGATCCAAAAAATATGGCACGTTTCAGATTTAGGCTTCTGTTGAGCAATCTGATGTAAGACCAAAATGTGGTGGGAAAGTTAGAAGGTTTTATTTTGCTTGTGGCTAGGGGCCTCACACTGGCTAATAATGAATTCAACTTCATGCCCCTACAAGTGTTCTTTTAGATTGTGCTGCCCTGTCTGCTAGAAGGAAGGAAAGGCACTGTTCTAGTCTGTCGGCCAAAGAGATTTATGGAGAAAATATCTGATCTCAAATCCCTGCTTTGTGATCTGGAAGTGCATCAACACAGGTGCCACAGTGTACACGGCTCCCTTTATGCAACGATGTATAACGGAGAATCTAAGCCTGGAAGGCATTTTCAAGCATTGGTGGTGTCTGCTGAGTTTCCCCCAAAGGCTTCCCTCCAGCTTGGAACAGCATTACCCCACTGTGCTGGGTGACACTATTTCAGTGGAGACATGAACAAATAAATGTCTGCTCACCCCAGATAGGGAATCAACTACAGATCAGAGTAAGGACAAGACCAAAGTCCAGTTCCATGACCCAATGAGTTTTATTGGGGTTACTTACAGGAGTAGAGATGACTCAAATACGGATGTATCCCTAACCCCCAGCCCTACTACCCCCAGCATGGAAAGCTGGACCATTCTACAGAGCTTACAGGCAGCTCAACAGATTAGAGCGTGTCTCTTGGTACAGGTGGTCTGAGCCCCTTCTAGGTACCCAGGCCGATTTCTGCTTCTTCCAGGTGGTTTGGCTAGTTCTTGCTTCTTGAGGCAGTTACGCTGGTCTCTTTCTTCTAGGTGGCTCCAGTCTGAGCCTCTTCTAAACAGCTCAGCTTGCTGAGAGTCTTCCGGGCAGGTCAACTAGTCACTGTCTTTTTCAGGTGGCTTGGCTGGTCTAAGAGGGTCTCTCGGCAATCCTTACTGCTAACATATGCTTACGGAGAGAAGGGCCTAGTGTGTTTGGTCAGTTTCATGGACTTCCAGAGGCACGAGTTGTTAACTTCCTGTGTTTTAGGAGTTTCCTTGCAGGATGAAATGTTTGACTTTTCTTGAGAGTATCCCATATCTTCATAAACATCCTTCTAAACTAGAAGTTTTTGGGAGGATTGGTACCACAGCACCCTGTCATTCCATCCAGTCAGCTCTTAGGTGACTGAGGCAGAAGTACTAGACTTTCTGAAGCCATGGTGAGACTGTCTGGAAAAAAGCAAAACAGCAAAAGAAATTTTTCTGCAACTTGGAGACCTTTTTAGAGGTTCAGATGCAAACACTGCCTGAAAGAACCTAGAGGTCCCTGGAACGGAGATACCTTTGGGGGTAGAAAGTATTTTGGGGGTCTTTAAACGTAACCAGTGTCCTGGTATTTGTTGCTTACTTACTCTCAAAGACTTAGTAGGCCCAGCCCTGCTCCCAGGGGCTTATGCGCACAGACGGCCCTGTGAGTGGGTTGGTTGGTTGCAAAATGACCCTTAATGGGGGTGTTGCTGGAGGGTAAATGGTACTCTCTTGAGCTTTGCAGTAGTTGAGAAGATGATATCAGACCCCCTGTAATCACGAAAATAGCCTCTCAGACTAAACAAAGACAAAGCTGTCTCATTCCCTTTGACTGCATGCAATTTATTTAAATTAGTGTTGTGAAGTCTACTGTGGTCTGAAGCCATATTATGAAGCCAACAAACTGAATAAGCTTTCCGGGCCTTTGCTTAGGGATGAAAACGGTTTCAGGCACATCGAACAGGATTTGCATCTTGTTAGCTTCCCTGTGTGTCTTTGGCCACGGAGGACAATAGAGAGCAGCGCAAGTCTATCTTTTTAGCCAGACAGGCTGCCTCGATTATGATTCTGCTGGGAATTAAACTGGCGATCTAGGTGTCTGGGGGGAGGGGAGGGGGTAGCAAGAACTTTCAGGACACTCAAAAGAAGAAAAGCTTGGGGTCAGACCTGATCCCTCCCCGTCTTACAGTTGGAGATTAGGCAGTACAGCGTGCCTTGGCTGCAGCAGAGGCCTAGTCAACGAGTAGGGATCTCTTTGATGTTACCACGTGAGTTCTTTTCTTCTAGCTCTGAGTTACTAACTCATCTTGGGTGCGCAGTAGATATCCAGGGTCCTTCCTTTCACCCAGTGCATTGGATTCTGCTTCAGGAGGGCAAAATAATAGCCGTGCTAGTCAAAGAAAGAAGCTGTAAAGTCAAACGTTGTTTGCAATGTGAATGCAGACTTTGGGTCTTCCTTGAATCAATAGTTCACGCGGTCAAGGAACAGACTTTCAAAGAGAGTAGACTAAGGGTTACTCGTGGGGCTAAAAGCTTCAGGACTAGCCCCTTGCTACCCATAAACATCTATGTGACTCGCAGCTGCTCCATCTGATGCCCTTCTCCTTCCACTCCTTGAACATATGAGTCGCCCTTACCCCATCAGCTTGCTCACATCTTAGCTGTATCGTTAGTACCTCCTGGCTCTCCAGACCAGACATGCCCGGCCACCGTGCCTTATGGAGGCTTGTAATGGCTGAGACCATCAGTGCTGAGTAGCTTTAGAACAGTTTTAAGAACAGGACAAAGTAAACACCAGTGAGAAAGACTAGGCTACAAGCTCACACTGGGTTTTTTTTGTTTGTGCAGCTCTGTGGAGGGTAAGAGGGCTGTCAGCACTGTGACTCGCTGAGCGGAACAAACGGCAAAAACCGGGCATCTTTATCATCTCCCTCTGCCAATCATGAACACAGCGATCAAAACCAAATGTAATGAAATCAAGTTTGCAGAGTGCGGTCTCCAGATCTTTGCCATTAAAATTCTCCTTTGCAAAGCTGTTTCCCTTTCATGAGAACAATACGTTCACCATCTGCGCAGCGCGCACTCGGCAGCACAAATGAGCCGAGCCGATAAATGGTCTCTTTCAGTCCAGTCACGTGGCTGGCACCCACTCCGGGTACAGTGAAGTGCCGGGGAGCCATTTGCCCAAGGGAGGGATGGATGAAGGCCAGTGCGATCCCTTTCTGGGTTTCCTCATTCTTGGCTATAAAGCAGCCATTTCCCTCGGCGGTTCCTTCATCTCCTGCCCTCTGCCCCCAACAACTCTCCACCCAGAAGCCTGAAGTACAAAGTTATCTTTGCCTGAAGGCTTAAGCCCACCCTGAGCTGCCAAACCAGCCGCCAGGACAACGTAGAAAGATTTAGTGTGGCTCAGTGGTACAGCACGAGCTTAACATGTATCAGGCTCTGGGCTCACCCATGCACCAAAAGAAAACACTATCAGCTACAACCCTAACACTGTCTCGCTTGTAAATATAATTTCCTTAAACAATCAAATACTAAGTTTCTCAGGTGTTTCCTTTATAAGTATTTTGCTTGTAAGTTACGTGAGTGTTTTGTTTAAACAAAGATTCTGAACTTTTAATAAATATTTTTTATAGGTCAAATTCATACAAATTCACATTGCCTCCCCTCTCTCCCACCCTCTCTGTTCTCTCTTTGACCGGTTCTCACTATGTAGCCCCGGCTGGTCTGAACTTCTCTATGTGGGCCAGGTTGGCTTTGAACTCTTTAGAGATCCACGTGCTTGTCCTGAGTGCTGGGATTAAAGATATACGCCATCACTCCTGGCTTTTCCTTCCTTTCCGTCAATCTGACTTTTTCTCTACTGGCATTGAACCCGAAGCTTTGCCATACTAGTGTGACCTCTACCACCAAGCCACACCCACACTACTACCTAAAGAGACTTTTAACACCCAGAATAGGCTTTCTTTTTTTTTTTTTTTTTTAATTGAACTGCTTTCAATAGAACAGTTTCTGTTATGGAGGAAGACAGATTTATGGGGTTATAAAATTGAGAATTCCATCTGCATAGGGGCTGGTTTGCATTTATAATGCGGAACAAAATATTCTTAGCATGCTCGAGGCTTATTTCCAACAGGATGTTCAGTGCTAAGCCCCAGTCAAGACAGAACTAGGTAAAGTGCTTTTCCTAGATGTCTCCTAAGCCATTTGCTCTTTCTCAAGTCTCTTAGGTAAATGCATTCACCATAGTGACATCGAGTCAGGCTCCCCACTTCCTCATACAGACATTCTGCTAGCACCCGCTGATGGCTGGTCAGGAAGGTACAAAAGACCCCCAAACCTTCTGCTTGCACCCCTTGAGGCCACCCAGGGCTCAGCCTATGACTCTGTATACAATGACTACTGAGGCTTACAGCCACAACGTTAGGACTGTCACTCCTCGGTTTAGTCACGATCTTTGGCACAATTTTTCAGAACAAATATCAAAGGTGACACAGGAGAATAAAGTTCAGCTGAGAGGCAGAGGCGGGGGAAATTGGAGGTCAAGGCTAGCCTCCCCTGCATAGTGAGTTTGAGGCTATCCTGAGCTAAGTAAGCACTGCCTCATAATATCCCCTCTCTACTAAAGTATTCGTTTATTCACTTTAAAACAGAAGCAGTTCGCTTAACATTGACGTTATGGGGCTGGAGAGAGCACGGAGCTTAGCAGTTCAGAGCGCTGGCTGCGCTTCCAGAGGTCCTGAGTTCGAATCCCAGAAACCACATGGTGGCTCACAGCCATCTGTAATGGGATCTGATGCCCTCTTCTGGTGTGTCTGAGTACAATGTACTCATACATAAAATAAATAAAAATCTAAAAGAATTTAAATTAAAGTCATATGGAGGCTTTCATACAGAAAGTTTGGCGGTTTGAAGCTGTAAACACCAAACATATGGACTCTTGTCTCGCTGCAGTGTGTCTTATTTGAAACAGGCCGTGAGGCCAACAGCTCTTTTTGATCTTCAGTGCTCGTGGGGCAAATTGTATTGAGACTCGTAGTTGGGTTTCCATTCTGTTTTCCTTGAATGGTTAGCACTCAGGTTAGCTTTCAGCTGTAAATCGGTAGAATTAGATTAAGAAAGAAACAAAACCCACAAACAAGCAAACATTAAACTCTTGGTTTACGGTAATACATTACTGTGTGTGTGTGTGTGTGTGTGTGTGTGTGTGTGTGAGTGTGAATGTATGTATCAGAGCTGTTTATTGGAAACTGTAGGTGGCTTCTCCCCGGAGCCTGGGATACAGGAGCTGCCAGGAAGATTGAACTGACAGTCGACCGTCTCTTTCTTATTTATGACGGCCGCCCTGCTGACCCACCGGGATGTGCTTAGCCATTTTCTTCACTCTTCCCACCGCTCTCGATTAGTCATGAGATTTATGGCTCTGGTGGCGTCAATCTAGAAGAACCTGCTCCCCCAGCTCAAGCCCATAATTCCTCCAGTGCAGTGGTTAACTAGCTGGGCTCCCTTGGCATGGAGGAGATCGTAACAGTGATTTACTCTCAGAGTTGAGAAAGACTTTACCTTTAACAATTCCCTTCAGGGCTGAGGGTGGGGTTCAGTAGAAGAGTGCTTGCTTACCTGTGTGTGCCAGATCCTGGCTTCTGTCTCCAGCACCCGAAGCAAAGATTAAAACACAAATAGATATATTGTCATCTCCAAGGAATGCTCCAGGAATGTGAGCGCCAGAAGGAGGATTCCCACCCAGGTCATGCTTCTCACTAGACCTGATGCTCCGTGCTCCCTGACTGAATGATACATAATGAAGAAACCCTAGGAGGCGGGACGGCAGCTTATGGTAGAGCACGTGCTCAGAATGCATGAGGTCCTGGCCTGTAGCAACAATAATGAGAGAATTGTGGAAGACTCTAAATGAAATTGTCTCTGTTAGGATTTCTATTGCCGTGCCGAAACACCATGACCCAAAGCACAAGATGGGGAGGAAAGGGCTTCTTTGGCTCACACTTTCACATTGCTGTTCATCACGAAGGGAAGTCAGGACAGGACTCAAAGAGGGCAGGATCCTACAGGCAGGAGCTGATGCAGAAACCACAGAGGAGTGCTGCTTACTGGCTTGCTCCTCATAGCTTGCTCAGGCTGCTTTTTTTTTTTTTTTTTTTTTTAAGCAGATGAAGAAGGTTCCCATGAACTCCAATGACTTTATTTTTTCTTTTAGCCTTTTTATACCACCTAAGACAAAAATTCTTTATGTAGGTAAAAACATTACCTCATAGCCACAAGTTACATATTCTCCCAAAACAGATTAAAATCATTACACTAAGGGAAATTGCAACAGGAATACTAAGTATATATTCTTTGTTTGAAATTAATACTGTTATTTTTATTAGGTATATTCTTTTTTTTAATTTTTATTTTCTATATTCTATGTTTACATTCCAAAGGCTTTCCCCTTTCCCAGTTCCCCCCCCCCACCATATGTCAGGCTGCTTTCTTATAAAACTCAGATCCCTGAATTCTTAAGTTTGAACATTTCCTGAGGTAGTAATATGAAGTTTGATCATCTTTGGTTGGTTGGTTGGTTGGTTTTGTTTTGTTTTTTTTTCCGAGACAGGGTTTCTCTGTGTAGCCCTGGCTGTCCTGGAACTCACTCTGTAGACCAGGCTGGCCTCGAACTCAGAAATCCGCCTGCCTCTGCCTCCCAGAGTGCTGGGATTGCAGGCGTGTGCCACCACCGCCCGGCGAAGTTTGATCATCTTGAATGACACTGGGCCGTGTCATCCAGCCACAGCCCCAGTCTACCCCATCAGCTCATAAGCACAATAGGAAAAAGCTGACGCTCTAGGTGGTGCTGGGCGGTGCCTGGAGTTTTGGACTCAGGTCTCAAACACGCCGAGTTAGTTATTCAACATTCATGCATAACTTTGGCTGCCCAGCTGTAGGCACGGACCGAGCTGAGCTAAGCTGTGGATTAAGAAGAGGTATGAATGCATCCTCTACATATGACATTCCCAACCTCAGGATGATGTATGAGAAGGTAACCCCAGTGTCAGTTGGGCAGCACCTGTATCTTGATGACGTCACCCTGTGGGGCGATGTCAGCTCAGCAGGTGGGACTTGGACCACAGCAGGGACTTCTACAGTGTTGAGTGGAAGAGTGGGAAGCTGAGAGCAGAAAGTTCTAGCAAAAGTTGACTGAGCACAGACTGACTGGGGAGTGCACCAGGGGAAGAGAGAGCTGCTGGCTGGTCGGAGAAAGGGGGAGAAGAAATATGTAAAATCAAAAGGGAAGATTTATGCACAAGTCTTAAGCAGTGGCAGTAATGGTGTATTTTGGGTGTGGCACCTTAAGCCTGGGAACACCCCTACTTCCGATGCTTCCTCTGATCTTGAGGGCTGGGAAGCAGATGTCCCTGTTCTCACAGTGTCTGGCTGAGGACATTTCAGGGAGAGGTCATCCTCACCAGGCTCTGTGGCTGCCAGAGGCTGGAGGGTGAGACCCGGCGCCACACGTGTTAGGTCTTTAGAGATGACTACAGGACCAGCTGTCCTCCCATCGGATAGACTTGGATTTGGGATTTAGGTGCAGAGCAGCAGCCCTTTAGTCCCCAGAGTAGGTGGGCTCTCTGACAGTGGGAATATAGAAGCTAAGCCTGGGGGTTGCTATTTCAGTAGCTTTCCGGACTTGGGTGACTGCCAAGAACCAGCCCAAGAAGCATTTGCAGAAGTCAGGGAGAACAGGGAGCTCTCCAGTGGAGGTATTTGCAGTGGGGTGATTGGGAAGACAGAGAATGGTCTGAACGCTTGGGAAGACTGACTTGTAGAAACAATGAGGCTGTGGAGAAAGCAAGTACCAGAGAAAGGAAGGAAGAGGATGATTGCGGGATAGAGGGATAAGAAAAGGGACCTTTTCTCTAAAGGGAAAGAAGAGCTTTTACTCTAAAGCTGTGAGTTTTTCCTCAGCAGGGCATTCAGTGGACGGATTATGGTGTCAGAGGCTGATGTCATTGACCCCAAATGACTGTGTATGGGTCAGAGAACCTAGGAAACCAATAGAGTCCAAGGAGCTGGAAGTCTCAGAATAAGAGAGACCAACGAGGCACCCTCAGTCTGAGACTGAAGGCCAGGGAGTCCCATGTGGAGCTGTTGGTATGAGTCTATACTCAAAGGCTGAAACTTAGGGCGATAGAGGCCCATGGGCCATAGACGGAGCAAAACCGTACCCACTCAGGAAGAAATGATAATGCACCAGAATGTGTACCTCATTTTTTATTTTGTCTTCCACAGTTGCCCCCAACCTAGTGAAGAGTTTGGCCAGCCTTCAGGGCACGTCTTCTGCCCTCCGATTGCTCACAAGCAGCAGTTAGCCTTACCAATTGACCAGGAGCCTGACCATCCACCCCCAGCCAGCATTAGCCATCAGCGGCCATGGGGGTGATAGGGTGGCAGGCGGGCCACTCAGAAAGAGTTGTTTGATGAAAAGGAGCATGCCACATCTTTCTGAGGAACAGAAGAAAGCAGCGGGGTGCTTACGTTCAGGGTCTATGATGTACTTGGGAATCGGTTCCCACAATCTGACCAGCAGAGCCGGTTTCTTCTGAATAAGGTGTCACCATCGCATGACAGCGTTTCTGCCCAGGGTTAATGCTTCTCCTGCAGGTGCTGTCTGCAGAAATCACGTTAAACAGAGTGTAAGCACGGGGCTGGTTCTCTTTGGGCCGTATGCCCAAACCCTACTGCCATGTAACAGTGTGGCAATTTGAGAGCAAATAACTTTAAAAACTCTCCAAAGTTTTGTGCATCTGCCTCCCTTCCTGTATCATAGCTGGGGGGGGGGGGGAGAACTTGGCAGCAAACATGGCTTTAATCCCCACAAAGACTCGTGGCAGCCACACATGACTCAGTGCTTAAGAACTGGCTTCTAGAGACACGTCCTCCAGCTATGACTCGGCAGAGGAGGCCCGGGGCTCGTCAGGCTGTACCGAAGGCTGAAAACCAAGCAGAAGCCAAGTTTTCTCTTTACATTAGCATCTCTGATGTTGGTCACACCTCCCCTCATCTTTGCAAAGCTGCTGGGGGAGTCCAGACGCAGGGGTGGGAGGCGGATGGGCGGCAGACAGCAATTCTCAAGCTGTGGCTCTCCCGAGTGGGTTGGGAAGCAAGTTCGTGCATTACAGCCAGTCTATTTTAGAAAGGAAATCTGTGCCAGGCGTGGTAGCACATGCACTCTGGAGGCTGAGGCAGGAGGATCATAAGAGCCAAGTCAGTCTATGATACATAGCAGGACCTTGTCATGAATGCATGAATAAAAACCAAAGGTTAAACATGAAATAGCAGGGGGTAGGGGCTGAGTATGATCCCATACAATCTTTGTTTCCGTGAAATGTATGTCTGTATCTTACCCAACATAAAATTCTGGTTTATTGTCACAGAAAGGGTAGAAACTCAGGCATAGAAGTGCAGGGAGACTGAATGACATACATAGTCTATCCTATAAAAATCATGGTGGTTATCAACTTTATTTGGCCATTGGAAGGGTTAAACACGGAAGGCACTGTGACCTTTGCCTGGTTAACAGTGCTTCCTGTAATGACTTCCTCTGCCTGCGTTTCTTTTTCATCTCTATTCCTTGTTTCCTACCCAGGCCTTTCTCCTGAGGTTAGAAATGAGAACTCAACAGCTGCTGGCATTTCCAAGTTGTTCACAAACAATTGGAGCTCAATATGTCTGCCTAGTCAGTTCTCTGTTGCTACAACCAAAACACCAGGAAATGGATCATTTGTGCATAACACACGTTTACTTGGTCAGCGATTCTGGAAGCTGTTTGAGGTCAAGAGGCCTCATCTGGAGCGGATTTCTTAGCAGGTAGAGACACTCTGAGGTGTCCTGGAGTATCCTGAGGGGGCAGAGGGTATGACTTGGTGTCTGGAGTACAGAAAAGAAACAAAATCAAACTAGCTTCTTCAGTAGGCCCACCCTCAAGGTAATGCATTAACCCATGGGCCAGTGACTCTGCCCTGGTGGCCCAGTCACCTTTGAAGGGCCCATCTGGATCCAGCACTGAATACCTCGTGAGAGAGACTGAATTTCAACTTGAGTGTCAATGGGGGTGTCCGTGACAGGTAATGTCCACACTTAGACTCAAGTCACCGCTGCCTTCTCTCTCCAGTTGTCGCATACATCGCAAAGCACACAGCCTCCTCCACTGTCCCTCACCCAAGTTTGTAAAGTGGGAATGGTAATAACTTTTGTGATAATTAAATAAGTTACTGTGTAACAAACACTATCTGCACCCGGGATTTGGCTCAGTTAGCAGAGGACTCGGCTAGCATGCACAGTACTCTGGCTTCCATCCCCAGCACCAATAAACCAGATAAGGGGGTGCACATCTGATATCCCAGGACTTGGAAGGTGGAAGCAGGAAGAGCAGATATTCAGGCACATCCCTGACTATATGAGATACATAAGACTCTGCCTCGAACAAATGGACAAGCCAGTTAACTAACAGAACAGAGTCTTGGCTGGAGAGTATAATCAGGGCGCAGCTCATGTCTCGCACACACAAGGCATGGCATTCATTTCCCAGTACTGCAAGCAAACAAGTATATAAGCAAAATCACTCAGTGCCTGGAACATATCACACACTCGCTAAACTGCTGCGGTCATTCTTTGATGTGTAAAGGTAGCGATTTTTAATTTTTAGAGCAGCACAGTTTCCCTCCTCCTGGGCCAGAGCTGCCCTGGGCATGCCATGCTCCAGCTGTTCCTTCTGACCACTGTTTCCCTCCTAGACTCCGCCCTTTGACCAGTCTCTGCTTATCCCTCAAGACTAATCTAATCTAACGTCTCTTGTCCTGGACCCTCTGAGGGTCCTCTGTGCTCACCTCCATCTGAGCTCTTCTTGCCTGTAAGAATTATGACTCTCCTTTCCTCCTGGACTCTATGTCTCCTGAGAGCCCCGTGCTCAGCTCACCACAGTAGCAAAAGCTCCTCCCTCGAGGGTGCAGGTACCTGCTCCATAGGACGCACACAAAAAAATGCCTACTGGGAGATGAGTATCTTGGTCTGTTTTCTGTTGGTGTAAGAAAATTCTACAAGCTGGGGAATTTCTTTTAAAGAGGTGCATTGTGTATAGTTAGGGACGCTGAGAAGAGCAGGGTCGAGGGATCCAGACTGTCGAGCGCATCGATGCTGGGGAGGACTCTGCTGAGTCCCCAGACAGCGCAAGGTGTCACACAGTAAGACAAAACAGAAGCCAGAAAGCTCTCACTTTATAACAAAGCCACTCTGGAGATAAGCCATTTCCTCCTAATCCATTAACCCAGGATGGATTACTAATCTCTTACAGAGCCTGCCTGGACCCATCACTTTACCTCACAGTGGGAATTCCATTTCAACATGAGCATTGGTGGAGGCATTCAAACCAAAGTAATGAGTGCATGAAAGAGCCGACTGGTGTAATAGCGTCCTGCCCGGTGTCCATGCCTGCCTCCTTCGGGGAATTCATCCCGTCGCTTGCCGGGCATTTAGTGCCCCGGGCCTTTGTTCCACTTTAGATCTCCACTGTGCGCCCAATATCACAGAACAGCAGGCTGTTCGCTCCAACAGGGGCCCCCTCCTTAGTGCTCCGGGGCCAGCGATGCTGGGCCCCACTGTTTGGAGAGATTCACTACCTGTAACTGTTGGCTTTCACCCAGTGGTTTCCGCCTGTCTCACAGCCCTTTGAAGGCCTCTCAGATGTCACACGACAATTCCAGACCCCTCCCCCCTCCCTCACCATGTGCAACCAACAAAGCAATAGACCTTTAATCTCCTTTGCCAAATTCAAAGCATCACAGCATTAGGAAGGTTGAGAACTACTACTCTAGGCTCATCTTTTCCTTAAGAGTTTGATGGAGGGAGAACAACAAATAAATAAGAAGGCCCAACGTCTGGGGTCCCTGTTTCTTGCAGGAAAGTGGTTCCATTTCATGTGATTTAAAGAAACTGAGCTTTGTTCCCCTGGACCCAGCACTGACTGGAAGAGCCCGTCATCCAGCAATGTCCTCACCTGTTGGTTTTCACTGGCTTTAGAGTCCAAGGATTGTGTCTTAAATATCCTTGCAAACGATGCTTGGACATCGGTTCTGTGTCACCTCTTGCAAGTGCTGGAGGAGGGAAGGGAGAGTTAGCCCAACCCGAGGCTTAACCTTGGAGACCAGCATGGGAGAGAATTGAGTTTAACTTGTCCTTTGACTCTTAAAGGCACCTCATCCGACTCTTCAGTGGTGCCATGACATAACCACATGCTGCTCAGGCCTTCGGTAAACTGATTTGATTAATTGATTGACTGGTTTCTTTCCTAGTACGTGTACCTTGAGTCTGATGCTTAGTTAATTTGGGATATGCACGCTAATAAAATAAAGCCAAGAGTCAAAGTACATGAAATGTTTAAATGTCCGATATAGAGACACACAGATAGACTGCTGTGTACATATGTTGTCACACCATGCCAGTGGCATCACATAGTGTCCTGACTGTCTATTGGCACCCAGCCTTGGGACCTAGCATTATCTCCCGTGCAAAGAGACTCAAAAGCTTCCCTCCATCCAGAGGCCGTGCTGGATGACCTGTAATGGTGAAGAGGGTGACGGTGGTCAGTGCTGGGTCCAGGGGAACAAAGCTCAGTTTCTTTAAATCACATGAAATGGAACCACTTTCCTGCAAGAAACAGGGACCCCAGACGTTGGGCCTTCTTATTTATTTGTTGTTCTCCCTCCATCAAACTCTTAAGGAAAAGATGAGCCTAGAGTAGTAGTTCTCAACCTTCCTAATGCTGTGATGCTTTAATACAATTCCTCATGTTGTGGAGACCCATAACGATAAAATTATTTTAGTTGCTACTTTGCTATATCCATGTTTTCTGATGGTCTTAGTCGACCTCTGTTGAAAGGGTTTTTCTACCGCCAATGGGTCACTACCCATAGGCTAAGAACCTCTTACCTAGAGAAGCTGATAGACATACCATTTGTGTCAGTGTACATGCCAAATCACACTCAGAGACAAGCTGGCAAGCCACTCAGTTATGACAGTTTGGCGGAAGGCTTGCCAGCTCCCAGTCACTCACATGTTTCCATGTCTGTTCCCTTCTCAAACTAAAAAGGCAAATGGCCTGCACAGCGCATTTCCCAACGTGGACTCAGGCAGAGTCCAACGAGGAGAAGGGTGATGAGTTGTAAAAGATCACATATGCCCTTATACTGGAGTCAGCAAGGTCATGCAGAATGCCCTGTCGTGACCAAAAGGTCACTTGCTGGTATCTTTTGTGAGTGATCACAAATCAGAACAATAGGAGAGTGTATCTGGTCAATGGAATAATTTTTAAAGAATTTTTTTCCACACAATTTAAAAAGTATCATGCCCACCACACAGATGGAGAGCATTTGCAAGAAGGAACCATATGAGAAGTGATGTTCCAATCCGCCATCTACAAAGGACACGTGAGGAGAGTCCCTCCACCACAAGCCACTGACTACAAACAGAGTGGACCAATGGGTAGAGTCCCAACAGTGCAAGTTACTGAACACATATTGAGTGTGCCTGTTGGTAGACCCCCACGTCACAAGCCGCCGAGTCCAAGTGGGTAAACTGTTCCACACAGGCTCTGCTGCTAGCATCACCGAGCCCCTCTTACTGTTGAAATCAGGTTGATAGCCTCTTGGCCTTTCGCATAGTTTGGAAGGTGTAAACCGTGCTAAAAGGTTGAATTTCAACCATGTATACACCACGTTGCTTGGTAAAACATTGACTTCAAGTATTATATCCCTTCAAAGTTAAGATAACTAAGCCCCAGAAGTACCATTTATTCAAAATAGATCTGTCCTGTCACTCCCCGTGTGAGACTATTCTCTTGTTCCTAATAAAGTGGTTCTTCAGCCTCAATTTTATTTATTCAGTCATGTGCCGTGTAGTGAAATTTTGGTTGGCACCAGGCCACATGTGCAGCGGTGTCTCATAGGACCAGGAGGGAGCCGAGCCTGGCGATGCTGACGTCATCATGGTATGCAAGGCGCTTCTCCCGCGAGTGCTGAGGTGCTGTGTCAACAAGCCCACTGCCCTGCCGGCCTCATGACCTGACAGCACACAGCCGCACACAGTACAGATACTTGACAAGGACGAGCGGTTCATGGCTTTATACTACACTCTTATTATTTGAAAACAACTCCCCTACTCATTTATTTTGTGCGTGTGTATGTGTGTACATGTATGAGGGCACATATACATGCAGAGGCCAGAGGTCAACATCCGGCATCTTCCTTGATAGATCTCCACCTTATCTTTTGAGGCAGGATCTCACCTTGAAACTGAATCCTTTTTTTTTTTTCCCTCATGCTGACACAACAAACTTTTTACTGACAGAGCCATCTCCCCAGCCTCCACTGCCCCTACTTAGAAGCACACAGCACACCACAGCATGTGGGCAGTGACCTCAGGACTTGTACTTTCTGTCACCCTTCATTGCGTCATTTTATCTCATGCCTGGTTTTGTCTCGTGGAGTTTTACTTATTGTGGCCCTGGGGACAGTAAGCAATGCCCTATACATATTTACATCCAGTGACGCCAAGATGGACAGTCGTCTGTACCACTGGGGTGCCTGCAGGTATATTCTGCGGTGCTACACTCATGAACTCAACTGAGCACCCATCTCAGAACTGTCTCCTATCGTTATGTGATGCATAATGGTGTGGGGGTAACTGCCTTTAATTCCAGCACTCAAAGGCAGAGGCAGGTAGATCTCTGTGAGTTCAAGGCCAGCCTGGTCTACATATGGAATTCCAGGTCAGCCTGGGTTACATAATTATATCCTATGCAAAGAGGTGAGAGAAAGAGTGAGATCAAAAGTGCACATGAGAGAGAGAGAGAGAGAGAGAGAGAGAGAGAGAGAGAGAGAGAGAGATTATTCCCATCTTACAAAGTTGTCTTGAGAATAAAATAAGGATAACATAGAATTTGGTGTATCCAGTAGTTACCTAACCGCCCACTTCCCTTTCTCTCTACATGCCATTGTAGAACAAATAATTGATGTTTCCTGAGCACATACTACCTAAATTATGTCTGGAACTAGGAGTTCACTCGCTACTGGCAAAGGCAGACACCTGAAGAGAGAATCACTGAGGTGCATGGTAGCAGCTACAACAAGATGTGCCAGCATTGCTGGTAACTGAAAGGCAGTCCGCGGGGCTTCCCTGTGTCAGGAGGGTTTTCAGAATGGTGATGCCACCTAGTGGAACTTTTGGCAGAGGAATAACAGGAAAAGAGAGCAGTATTTCGCACAGACAGGAAATGATAAAACCTTAAAAAACAAACAAACAAAAAAAAAAAACAAAACAAAAAAACAGGGCTTCTCTGTGTAGTCCTGGCTGTCCTGGAACTCACTCTGTAGACCAGGCTGGCCCAAACTCAGAAATCCGCCTGCCTCTTGCCTCCCAAGCACTGGGATAAGGTGTGCGCCAGCCCCGCCCGGCTGAAATGCTACTTTCACTCCCCTTTCACAGGTCCTGTGCCAACTGAGCGCTCTTGCTCTGTTTCATGACTTGGAATAAGACAATGAACGGCCGGACGCGTGAGCGAGTGACGGCCCTTGCCAGTTTCCTTCCCAGCCTCTCTTCCTCTGTCTTAGCGTCTCCTTCCTTTTCTTTCTCTTTAACACATACCATGACTTTTTTTTTTTTTTTTTTTGCCTTTCTTTTTTTTTTTTTTTTTTAATTTTATTTTCTATATTCTATGTTTACATTCCAAAGGCTTTCCCCTTTCCCAGTTCCCACCCACCATAGTTCCCATAGTTCCTCTCCCCCCCATCTGTTCCCCAATAATTCCCCCTCCCCCCTCGGTTTCTTTACTAAACTGGAAGCAATCTTTACAGGCCCAGGGTCCTCTCCTTTCTTCTTCTTGGGAATCATTTGACTTGCTATTTGTGTCTTGAGTATTTAGGGCTTCTGGGCTCATTAATATCCACTTATCAGTGATTGCATTTCAGGTGCATTCTTTTGTGATTGGGTTAATTCACTCAGGATGATATTTTCCAGGTCTAACCATTTACCTACAAATTGCATGAATTCATTATTTTTAATTGCTGTGTAGTATTCCATTGTATAAATATACCACATTTTCTGTATCCATTCCTCCTTTGAGGGATATTTGGGCTGCTTCCAATTTCTGGCTATTATAAACAAGGCTGCTATAAACATAGTGGAGCATGTGTCCTTATTGCATGCAGGGGAATCCTCTGGGTATATGCCCAGGAGTGGTATGCCAGGGTCCTCTGGAAGTAACATGCCCAATTTTCTGAGGAACCGCCAAACTGATTTCCAGAGCGGTTTTACCATTTTGCAATCCCACCAACAGTGGAGGAGTGTTCCTCTTTCTCCACATCCTCGCCAGCACTTGTTGTCTCTTGAGTTTTTAATCTTAGCCATTCTGAAGGTCACTTCTCTTTCATTGATCCCTGTCTTCATTAGAAGGAAAATGTTAGGGCCAATGACAGGGCTCAGCAAGTTGAGACACTTGCTGCCAAGCCTGACGATCTGAGTTTGAGCCTCAGGACCCACAAAGTGAAAGGAGAGAAACCAGCGTGTCCTCTGACCTCACATGTGTCCTGCAGCACACACACACACACACACACACACACACACACACACACACACACACGCAGCCGTCAAGCAACCTTTTCTGAGCAGAGCTCACATGAGCCGCATGCACGGCCCCCAGGACCGCGCCAGGTCCTCCCTGTGTACATTGGTGTTTTTATGGGGTTCCTGCGTGTGTCAACAGTGGGAATTTGTTTCTTGTGCCTTCTCCTGGGCTCTTTTCCTTCTGTTTGCCCAACTCCAACATGATGGTTTTTGTTTTATCGTATTGTATTTTACTTTGTCATATTTTATTATTATCCCTTAGAAGCCTGTTTGGAGCCGGGTGTGGTGGCGCACGCCTGTAATCCCAGCACTTGGGAGGCAGAGGCAGGCGGATTTCTGAGTTCGAGGCCAGTCTGGTCTACAGCGTGAGTTCCAGGACAGCCAGGACTATTCAGAGAAACCCTGTCTCATTTAAAAAAAAATAAAAAAAAGAAGCCGTTTGGTTTCTGAGAGACAGAAAGGGGGATGGGGAGATGGAGGGAGGCCTGGGAAGGGTAGAGGGAGGAAAACTATAATCAGGATACACATGTGAGAAAAAATTTCCAATAAAAAGAAAAACTGTTAAGCTTTTTTTTTTTAATTTAGAGCAACATAACATGACCGTGTCTAGGTCCCTAAATAAAAGTTGAATATCTTGCCTATGATATCTTGTTTGGGTTATATACAAAAGGTCACTGCAACTGAACTCTGTGTAAAAAACAGTTGGGCTATTTTTGAAAATATTTTCCTTTGGCAATGCCGGAAATACTTAAGGGCAGTAAAAAAATAACAAGATACATCTGATTTGGTAATAGTTTGCTTTCGATATTGATTTTGGGCTTGATACAGTTTTACAGATAAGAGTTTTGCAGGAGGGTAAAAACTACATCTTTGCCTAAATAGTAGTCCATCTCTTTCTTCAAAAATAAATCCCAGATGATGGCTGTTGGGTCTGCTATTCCCACTGGCCTGTCTTTATGGCACTAGGGATGGAACTCACTCAGAGCCTCCGTCGGATTAGGCAGGCGAGCATTCTAGCCCTGGGCTACGTCCCCGCAGCCCTGAGACTCCCTGGGTATCTAGGAAGGCATGTGTCCTCATCGTGTCAGCAGTCAGCTCCCGCCTGATCTCCCAGGACGCCGCGGTTTACTGGAGCTCACAGTCCAGAACACGCGAAAGCAGGACTCGGGGTAAAGCCTGCCCTAACACGGTCCCTCCAGCAATGAAAAGAGGGGGAAGGGGATTGGAAAATGTCCAATGATGTTTATTCCTCATTACTTCCAATCTTTATTTATATCCCGTAATCACATAGACATATTATAAAGTGCACTTTAGTGCCTGCGTGTATTAACTATTTTTCTTGTTGCTATGACAAAAATATTTGACCATAGCCTCTTAAAGAACAGAGGGTTTACTTTCAGCTCCTGGTTTAAGATTCCTTCATGGAGGGGAAGGCCCAGCAGCAGGAGCTGACTGGTCCCATTGCATCTGGTGCTCAGCTCTTTGTCTGCTTTCTTCAGACCAGGACCCAACCTATGGGATTGCACTACCCACATTCAGAGTACATCTTCACTCTTCAGTTTAAACTCTTCCTTAGGAAATATCAAGCACTTGCTAGCCAGTACAATGACCTAAGTTCTGATCCCCAGCGCCCTTGTAAGAAGCCAGGTGTGTGCTGTGTCCTGCTGTGCTGTGAGAGCAGAGACAGGAGGATCCTTGGAGGTCACTGCCAACTCTTCCTGCCAACAAACTGATCTTTAGGTTCAGGGAACCCTGGTTCAAAAACGAAGGTGGAGGCCAGGCACAGAGGCACATGCCTTTAATCCCAGCACTTGAGGCAGAGGCACATGGAAGCCACTCTAGTCTACACATTAGTCCACACTCTAGTCTACACTGTAGTCTAAGTTCCAGGTCTGCCAGAGCTGCAGAGTGAAAGCTTGTCTCTAAAGGGCTGGAGAGATGGCTCGGCAGTTAAGAGCACCTACTGCTCCTGTAGATTTGGTTCCCAGGAGTCACATGGTGGCTCACAACCATCTCTAACTCCAGTCATGAGGATCCAGTGTCCTCTTCGGACTTCTGCAGGCACCGGGCACACATGTGGGACAAATAAAGTCATTCAGGCAGGGTGCTCGTGCACATAAAATAAAGTAAGTCAAAACACGAAAGGCAGAGGGTGAAAGGCATTAGCCTTTAGTCACTACACATACACACTCACACATATGAACATGCACGCATACAAATAATTTTTCTAAAGAGAAAGTTTAAAAGCAAACAATTAGAACTGACAACTGAGTTGTAACTTAGGGTAAAGCTCATACCAAGGTCCGGAATCCTATCACTGGCAGCCTACCCCCTGTCCTCCCTCCCCAACCCTCCCTCCCACCCCTGCCCTCCCATCCCTGCCTGAAATGGAATGATGCTGAAGCCTAACCAGACTGCAGGAGGGAGAGCTGGAGGCCGACAAAATGATACCAACCTCCATTTCTGTGTTTTTATCACTTCAGTCTGTTCATCCTGCTTTAAAAGAAAGGCTTCAGCAGTTGAGTTAAGCCCCTACACACACACACACACACACACACACACACACACACGCAAACGCATATGCACACGCACACGCACACACACATACACACACGCTCACACTATACACACATGCACATACACACACTACATATATACACATATAAACACACACCACACACACACACACACACACACACACACACACGAATACCCACATACCACATACACACACATACACACACTATACATAAACACATATACACACATCCTCCCCACTCCCCATCCCCCCCACATATACCCACATACCCACATACCACACTCACATACACACATACACACATATCACACACACACACACAAACTACACACACCACATGCATCATATGCACACACTACACATACCACACACTACACACCACACATACACACATACAAGTATACCACACTCAAACACACACACATCATACACACACACTACACATACACACACCACAAACATACCACACACATAGACACACACACCACACACAAACACACACAGCACACATACACAAACACACCACACACACACCACACACACACCATACCACACACACATTCACCATTCACATGCCATACACACAAGCACACCACATACCACACACACATACACACACCACACACACACCATACCACACACACACCATTCACACACCATACACACAAGCACACCACATACTGCACACACATACACACACGCCCCACACACACCACACACACACTCACATACAGACACCATATGCATATAACACACGCACACACACGCACACACACACACACACACACACACTCTTCCATATCACACAGACACACATCACACACATACATCATTCAAACACTCACACACACTCACACACACACTCTTCCATGTCACACACCACACACACACACACACACACACACACACACACACACTCTTCCATGGTTGGGTCAGTGCTGGCTTTTTGCTGCCAAGGCCGTTGAAGACTTGGCTTCTTCACTACAGTGTCTTGTATCTTTTTGCTTCTTACTATTCCCCGGAGTTTTCCTTTTCTGTGAGTCCCCTTCTAACAGGATGTCATGGTTTATTTCTTCCCTGCCCTTCGCCCAAATGGCTGGCCAATCATTGACCTTTGAGGACTACAATCCTTTGTGCAGGGTTCCGGTTTCTCTGCTATCTTGGGAACTCCCGCTGTTTGACTGGGGAGTGTATACTCACAAACCCTGAGTCATAATTCCTCCAGAGGCCTGCTGTGCGGAGAGTTTTTTTCTATTCTTTTTTTTCTTTTTAAAATATGTTTTTAATTCAAACGGAATTACATCACTTTGCACTTTCATTACCCCACTCTCAAACTGATACTCTTTTTCTTTGATTATTATTGTTGTGTACATTATTGTATGCATACATATGTACAAGGATTTAACTACAATCTGCTGAGTCTGTTTTTGTTGTTTGTGTGTATATGGTTTCAGGGTTGACCACTTTTTGTTGTTGTTGTTTGTTTGTTTTACTGGATATTTTATTTATTTATATTTCAAATATTATCCCCTTTCCCGATTTCTGCCCCCAGAAACCCCCTATCCCATTCCCCTCCTCCTGCTTCTATGAGGGTGTGCCCTCACCTACCCACCCACTCCCACCTCCCTGCCCTCGAGTTCCCCTACACTGGGGCATCAAGCCTCCATAGGACCAAGGGACTCTTCTCCCATTGATGTCCAACAAGGCCATCCTCTGCTACGAATAGAGCCGGAGCCATGGGTCCCTCCATACTCCTGGGTTGGTAGTTTAGTCCCTGGGAGCTCTGGTTGGTTGATATTGTTGTTAAACATAGTTTTCCAGTCTAATTAGCAGCACCTCTTGTTTCTCAGATTCCCAATCATCTCTGGCGTGGAGCATTCTCTAGGAAGCCATTTATTATGAAAGCCACGCCAGCCTCCAAGGCTTACCAGCAGATGATGGTGGGACAGTAGAAAGAGACGTGAGGCAGAAGCTGGCCTGAGTCCTCTTGGAGGGCTTTGCTACTTAGCTGTATATCAGGAGAGTCATAATGTCCCCTCAGGCATGTTTCTTTGTACTGTGGAGCTCAAACTGCCTTTATGCCCAGCTATCCTGCTGTTCTGAAGAAATGTGCAGGGCGGGGAGACAGTGGTGAGTAAGAGTTGTAATGGAACGTTTTTTCCTGCCCTCATCTCTGTGCAGGGATGGAACCAGAGTCTCATAATATGTTACTAAGCTACAGCCATGCTGTTTGGAGAAGGTATTTTTGGCGTTTAAATGACTGGATAAAACCACCTCTAAGATCCTTTTTACTCTGATTCTATGAAACTTGGCTTTTGTATTTATTTTGCTCCAGTTATTGGCAAGAGCTGGGAATTGGGGTGGAGCCCCTGAGTTCCCTATCAGCATAAGCACAGCGGACCTGGGAGTGCAAGGCAGCATAGGCTTTCTTAACTTGTTCTGGGACTTGAAAGAGGGGATCATGATAGGCTTGGGGTGCCCCAGTTCCCTTGAAGAGCACACCCCCTGTGACCAGAAGACTTCCCAATAGAACACGCCTCTTAAAGGCTCCCAGCTTCCCATAGTGCTGGACTGCAGACCGTGGACCAAGGCTTTAACCACACGACCTTCAAAGAATATGCCCACACTGACGCAGGTGGAGTTTATGACCCTGATCCAGGCTTTTTGGTCCACAGCTTTATGGTCTATATGTCACAGGGAAATAGATCTCCTCCCTTTAGGAAGTGTGAATGCCACTCTTGGTAGGAAGGCAAAAAGGAAAGAAACTGTCAGGTCCTATGACCTCGCGGTTGTACTTTTTAAGATAGATAGGTGGATAGATGGATGGATGGATGGATGGATGGATGGATGGATGGATGGATGAATGGATGGATGAATGGATGGATGGATGAATGGATGGATGGATAGATAGGTAGATAGATTGGTTGGCTGACCTGAGAGAATATTTAGGCATTAAGAGTACTTGTCGCTCTTCCAGAGGATGGGTTTCGGCCTCCAGGCGCACACAGCAGGTAACAGCTGTCCGTAATTGCAGCTCTGGGGGATCTGATGCCTCCCCTGGCCCCCATGGCGAGCCACTGCATGCATGTGGCCCCCAGATGAGCGTGTAGGCAAAGAGCCCAGATACATAAAGTAAAAATAAATAAAATATTAATAGGAAGTAGTCTATACAACATTTTCTGTTGATTTTTCCTCCCCTCGTCCTCCTGACTTCCACGCCACCTTGTGTCTGGCCACGCCCACCTCTTTCTCCGTGGGTATAGAAGAGGTCCTAGTGTGCTGCTGGGTAGACTGTGACCTGGTGCCATTCCTTTCTCCTCTCTAATGATGCTCAAGACTGCATCTTGCTTGCTTCCTTCATCATATACCGGATAAAACACAAAAAGCAAGTTGGCAGGGAGCCAGCTGGTTACCCGTGACTCAAAGTGTCCGGATGAAAATGTCTATGCTTGTAGTGGGCTAAATAAAAATGGCCCCCGCAGGTTCAGACATTTGATTGCTTAGTCACCACGGAGTGGCACCCTTTGAAGGGATTAGAAGGCTTGGGAGGCGTGGCCTTGTTGGAGGAAGTGTTGTCCGTGAGTAGAACTTCCAGCCGCTGCTCTAGAGCTATGCGTGCCACCTGCTGCCTTGCTCCTTGTCAGGATGGTAATGGACTGACCCTCTGAAACTGTAAGCAAGCCCTCATTTAAGCGCTTTCTTTCAAAAGAGTTTCCTCCGCCATGGTGTCTCTTCACAACAATAGAATAGTGACTAAGACAGCTGTGGTTCTTCTGGAGGAGAGGCTACAGCCAGTCAGTAGGTATTGGCGTGGCATCCAGTACTGAGGGCTGTGAGAGGGGTCCGTTTGGCTGTATAGGCAAGCTATCCTTCCTCTAAGGATAACGGCTGGATGCTGATGATTCTATGTGCAAAAGCAAACTGGATGCGTGGATGGCTTTATGAAAGAGGCCTTACATTTCCTCTAGCTTATAAGAAGCAACTTTAACAATTATTATTATTTAAAGTTATTATTAATAAATTGCACTACCTCTGGATTTGGCAGTTACTTTATGTTATTGGAGAAAAAAATTGTGGCCTGCAAGAAAGTCGATATAAACTTGAAACTGAAAGTCTTCTCAGATTTCAGAAGAATGGAAAGCCAAGTGTTCTATTTCCATCTACAGTCATTTAGGAGGAGCGCGGAGAGGCAGGGCAAGAGGGAACGTGCATTGCTTGGGGTTTCACAGTGGACTCATTGATGATCTGATTTCCATAGTGTTCCGGACTGCCTCTTTCTAGTAGGTTCTTCCTGCTCTCCTGTGCACTCCCCAGGTCTCTTCTCTAAACATGCCTGCTGCCTTCTGGCCACATTTATAAAATCTAGTATGCCCGTGACCCTCAATCCAGCACCTCTCACCGTAGCTTCTCAGCTCACTGCACTAAGTGACAAGTGCTCGCACAGGCACACCCCTGCGTCAGTCAGGAGCACACACCTGCGTCGGTCGGGAGCACCGGGCCTACATTTGCAAGGCCCAGAATGTCTTTTCCATGTCTTATCTTGCTGACTAGCGAATGGGAACTCTTGTTATCTTGTCTTACGCACAAGTCAAGTGTAAGCATTACTTTTACCTGTGAGGTTTATGAAGTCTTTGGACTGGGATATAACAGTGTTAGTCAGTCTGGTTTGCATCTAGACACTGATGCAGAGGGATATTGAAGACCTCTGGTTGGCTATTTCTGTGAAGTGAAGTCCATGAAAAGCGGAGCATCAGCCATTTCACTGGGCTTACGCGGGGGTAGGCGAACTAGCCAGCAGGCCCAGGCCTGGCATCTAGCCTGTTTCTACACAGTCTCTGTGATGGGGAGGCCCTTTATGCTGCTAGTCAAAATGATTTGGAAAAAGCCAAGACAAAAAAGCATTCTGTGATGTGAAAGTTAGATAAAATTTCAGCTTTTCGTGTCCAAAAAACAAAACAAAACAAAACAAAAACCAGTTTTGTTGGCCCACGGGGGTGACCACTTGCTTGCCCATGTCCGTGGCTTCACAGAGTTAAGCGGGTAACTACCCTGATGCTGTGCTGGTCCACAAAGGCCGGGGTGTTTACTATCTGGCTCTTTAGAGAAATTGCGTGCCTGATTCTAGGCTTGAGTAGGTAAAGCAGACACGGTATGTGATGTTTTCACGTCTTGTTATGTGCCAGGCACTGGGCTGACATGTTTAGGCAACATTTCACCTAGTTCTCACAGCTCACAATCTTGGTGTCTCTCTGCACCTCTGCCTCTCTGCCTCTCTGTCCCCTGTCTCTAGGAAGTACCCTCTCTACCTGATCCTACTGTTTTAGAGACAAAGGCCAGAGAGATTAAATAATTTGCCCCCCCACACACACACAGAGCTTGTCGCCATCAGCTGAGGTGCATATCCATCTGAGTCTGTAACCCGAATTCTTCCCCCACCACAGAAACTATCCCGTCAGCTAGAGCCGCATCCATGTATCCCTACAGGTCTGAGGCAGAGAATGCAGATAAAAAGTATTTGAGATTAGATTTATTTTTATTACCTTTCTTGTTTAATGAGGATGATTGTGTTAATCTCTCATTAAAGTACCTAACTCCTTTAGTGGTAGTGACCATCACGTGGCCCAGCACAGAGCCCTGCACATCACAGACACTGAATCAGGTTTGCTGGATGAAGTTGGGAAGAGTGGGGAAGAGGGCAGGAGGTCACACACAAAACAAACAAAACAGCAGAACAAAGAACAGAGAGCAGAGGGAGAAAGATATCAAGGAAGGATTGGGGTACCTCTGTCTTGGCCATGAGGTTCCAGTGGTGTGACCCCAGGACTCACAGGCACAGCAGGACACCTTCTCACAGGTCCAAGCAAAATCTTGCATTCTTTCTTTCTGCTGTGCCCCAGCTGTTTCTGTTTTCCAGCTCCCGTGCCCTCCCCTCCAGTGGTACTGTGACCTCTTGGCCGGAGGCCCAGACACACTCTAATCGTAGAGGGCACTAGGTAGGTCAGCCTTTGCCGCAGCGCGTTCTCTCAGAAGAGGGCACGGGAACAAATCCTGAGGACTCCGTGTCAAAACACTATGGCGGACATCAAAAGCATAGCTTTGACTCTGGAAGAAGACCAAAGGGAAACTGGTCTCCTCCAGTCTTTCCAGGAAGTCTGTTGGCTGGAAGAGCGATGCTGGTGCCAGGCTTTCTCAGAGAGAGAGAGAGAGAGAGAGAGAGAGAGAGAGAGAGAGAGAGAGAGAGAGAGAGAGAGAGAGAGGAGAAGAAGGAGGAGGAGGAGGAGGAGGAGGAGGAGGAGGAGGAGAAAGGAAGAGGAAGGAAAGGAAAGGAAAGGAAAGGAAAGGAAAGGAAAGGAAAGGAAAGGAAAGGAAAGGAAAGGAAAGGAAAGGAAAGGAAAGGAAAAGAGAAACAGTGGTGGGGAACAGAAACTCTCTCCCTTCTTGAGGCTGGTCTGGCGCTGAGAATCGGTGTGAGGAGCCTCCAAGGTCCACAAAGAAGCCAGGAGGAGGTTGTTAAGCGTGTGGGAAGGCGCCGTGGAGGCTGAGGCCAGCCTGGCCCTGGGAGGTGTGCAGGCGGCCTCTTCTGTTTGAGCCCGTCCACTCTCGTGTGTTGGTTTCAATGAAATCGAAATGAGAAGGGGGAGTTACGCATAACCCTTCGCATTGCTGCTGTCTGTCCCGTTGTCTGACCAGCTCTCCCTCCACCTCCCGGCTGGTGAGGAGCTCACTGTGCCCGCTGTTCCTCTCGATCCCCCGCCGCGGCCCTCTGAGTGCTGGGATCATAGGTGTATGCTACACACCCAGCTTTAATCTAGTCTTACCCCCAATAACCAAACGTTTATTGAGTCTTATATAAACCCAGCTCCAGAAGTACAGGTTCCCGAATGAACTCATAAATCTTCTAGGCGCTTCAATCATCACACTCGCTTATGTGCTTATGTGCTTATGTGCAGACTCGCCTTTCTCCCTCTAGCTTGCTCAGCTATCTTTCTTAGACAGCCTAGATCCATCAGCCTGGGGATAGCATTGCCCACTGGGCTCTCCTACATCCATTAGCAGCCGTGAACCACCCCCAACAGACACGCTCACGGGCCAATCTGATGGAGACGGTTTCTCAAGTGTTGGTCCCTCTTCCCGGGCACTTCAAGTTGTCAACCAAGATTAGTCATCGCGCTCTTGTTATATTAATTGGAAAATGGAGAAGTACATCTGTGTGCCATTTGACAGGCATGATTATCTCTCATGCTGTCTGCTCTGACCTGCTCAGAATGACCCCTTTGTGTAGTGTTGAGGGTCCCTCCCACCTGTTAGTTGCCAGCCTCTTGGTAAGTAGATCCATCGGTGCCCGAGTTGTTCAAGTATACTTTATTTAACTTTATAGTAAAGTCCCTAAGTGCAGAAGCTGCGCTGCTGTTATTCTAGATATGCCAGGGAAACTGCAAAGTACTTCCTGTAAGTAAAAGAGTAAAAAGGTATTTTAAGAACAACACATTCACATAACCTGATTACAGCCTATTGTTTTTTGTTTTCTATTTTAATCAGTTGTCAGCTTTTACGGCTCCTAATTTCTAAGTAAAATTTATCACCGTAGTACAAGTTATCACAGGTGTGCATGTACTTACGGGAATATGTAACACATCTAGGGTTCAGAACAATCCAGTTTCAGACATCCACAGGGATCTTGGAACTCATCGCCCAAATTAGGAAACCTGCTGTAGAGAGAATCCGAGTCACGTGCTGGCGTTCACAGGGAGACCCCGTGGGATTACAGGACCCACAGACCTGAAGCCCCATAGACTGCTTAGAAAGATACCGTCCTCCATCGCCACACTGGAAGGGGCAGCCAGTGCGGACTAAAGCGCAGGCCGCCGTTTATTCCCCTTAGACAAGGTGCCTCTTTTACCACCCCCGTTGGCTTAAAGCTCCGAGTTAGTGGATGCTCAGTAAACTCAAGCCTGGTTCCTGCAGAAAAGCACCTCAAGTCCGCAAGATCCAGAGCATCCGCTGAGACTCTGAATCCAGGTTGGGCAGGAAGCAGCCGAATTTTAGTCCTAGAGGACTGGGAAAGGGCGTCAGCTGAGAGAGCACACACGTTGTGGGATGTCAGTCCACCCTGGGCGAGCCAGTCACTTAGAATTTAGAACGCTGTCATCACAGCCGGCAACGCCCATCACTGCCACTTTCAGGAGTGTTATAAAAAAGGCTTCAGCAATGAAGAAGCATTGGTGGTTCAGTGGTAGAATTCTCGCCTGCCACGCGGGAGGCCCGGGTTCGATTCCCGGCCAATGCACTCTTAAAACGTTTTAAAAAAACTTTTATGAAACCAAAACGAAACAAAACAACAGAACAAAAACAAATATACAAACAAAATAGCAACAACAACAAAAAGGTTTTAATGCTCTGTTAGCCATCAGTATCGGGAAGGAGAACGCTTGCCGTCACGTTTTAGCTGAAGCAAAGCTGGCTTTGCGGAGGGAGGGGTAGAGGGGGAGGAGAAGGGACCTATTGCCATAGAAACGGAAGGCGTGGCTATGCAGAACCAGGAAGTTCCTGGGGCGTCTGCAGGCTGAGATAGTCTTGATTTCCAGCCCCCCCTCCACCGCACCCCCCCCCCCACACACACACACACAGTAAAGCCAAGGAGGTGGGATTGGTTGCTTAGTACGAAAGAACGCGTGCCGGGTTCTCTCTGATCCTCTCCACGGATCAGATCTCCTCGCTGGTGTAAATGCACTTTATTGTGTGGACCACATGAAAAGAATTTCCTTAAGAGAAAGAAGGGCGCCCAGGCAGGCTCGAGTAGCCATGCCGTCACCCACCTACTGCCTCCGGCGGGCAGTCTGGGCTTGGCGGCGCCCCTGGGTGAGGTCAGACGCGCCCACGTGGTTGCTAGGTAGGACCGTGAGGCCAGCGTGAGAGCCCTGACTTATTAGACGGAAAGGCTTCAGGCTTCAACCCTGCACTGACAATCAGGGACTTGCACCACGTTGAGTTTGACCTTTAAAATGAGAAGTTTGGTAGCCTCTGACGTGCAAGTTAATTTTACCATGGATAAACCTGTACACGTTTCCAAATGCACATGTGCCCGTGCATGTGGGAACCAGAGGAAACCTCAGCTTTCAGAGGCCTGCACCTTGAATTTTTTGAGACAGAATCTTGTTGGCCTGAAACTCAGCCGAGGAGTCTAGGCTGGCTTGTAGTGAGACTAGTGCCCTCTCCACTTCTTCCGCAGGGGGATAACAAATACAAGCTGTCGTGACTGGTGTTTTTGTTTTTGTTTTTGTTTTGTTTTGTTTTGTTTTGTTTTGTTTTTCCGAGACAGGGTTTCTCTGTGTAGCCCTGGCTGTCCTGGAACTCACTCTGTAGACTAGGCTGGCCTCGAACTCAGAAATCCACCTGCCTCTGCCTCCCAAGTGCTGGGATTAAAGGCGTGCACCACCAACATCCGGCTGTGTTTTGGGTTTTTTAAAACACGTTTTTTGGGGGGACCAAAGTCAGGTCCTCATGGTAGCTAGGCAAGCCCTTTACCTACGAAGCTGCGGCCTGGCCCAGCACGGGTATGTCCAGGAATCCAGAGTTAGCAGTCTAGGAGATCCCATTCCAAGTGTGGGAAGGAGACATTCAGCTTTGAACGATACACAGCCAACCAATGGCAAAACCAAAGAGCACTTTGCGGGTTTGTCTTTTTTGCCTTTGGTATCAACTGTATGTTTGCTTACTCTGCCGCATACAAAGGAGAGCCAAGGTGCACAGAAACTCCCAGCCCGCTTCCCACCAGTCATCTGTCTGATTTCTTCTTCTCCTTCTTCTTCTTCTTCTTCTTCTTCTTCTTCTTCTTCTTCTTCTTCTTCTTCTTCTTCTTCTCCTCCTCCTCCTCCTCCTCCTCCTCCTCCTCCTCCTCCTCCTCCTCCTTCTTCTTTTTTAATTCTTTCTCCATCTACACCTGCATACCTAAAAAGGGCATCCGACCCCTTTATAGACTGTTATGAATGCTGGGAATTAAACTCAGCAACACTGGAAGAGCAGCTAGTGCTTTTAACCATGAGCCATCTCACCAGCCCTAGGAGGTTTTAGGGGTTTTTTGTTGTTTTGTTGTTTTGTTGTTTTTTGTTTTTGTTTTTTTGTTTTGTTTTGTTTATAAGATTTATTTTATTTATATGGGTACACTGTAGCTGTCTTCAGACACACCAGAAGAGGGCAGCAGATCCCATTACAGATGGTCATGAGCCACCATGTGGTTGCTGGGAATTGAACTCAGGACCCCTGGAAGAGCAGTCGGTGCTCTTAACCACTGAGCCATCTCTCTATTTTATGTGTACGAGAACACTACAGCTGTCATCAGACACATTAGAAGAGGGCATTGGATCCCATTACAGATGGTTATGAGCCAGCACGTGGCTGCTGGGAATTGAACTCAGGACCTCTGGAAGAGCAGCCAGAGTTTTTAGCTGCTGAGCCATCTCTCCAGTCCAACCTGGATTCTTAGTTGTATTACAGACTCACAGACTCACATGTCTACCGCTGCTCAGCACAAACACGGCAAGCCTGGCGCTTCCGACTGGAATTGTCAGGGAAGGATGTGGGGGTCGGGGGGAGGAAAGCCAGGTGGCACTCAGACTAGCCTGTGTCAGGCTTTGCTTCGTGTTATCCCTTTACCCAGTGCAGATATTACAGGTCGAATAGTGTCCCCTCCCCTCAAAATGCATTGAGGCCCTAACCCTCGATACCTCATTTGGAAATGGAATCTTCACGTGCATAAATAATTTATGATGAGACCATACTCAGATCGGGTCCTAGTCCAACGTGACTGGTTTCTCCACTGAGAAAAGAGACATGGAGAAAACGCCATGTGGAGACAGAGACATAGAGAAAGGGAGTTATGTTAGAAGGTGTAACATGGCTGGAGAATTGCTTCTATAAGCCGGAGGACGCGAATGGGTACTAGAACTGGAAGGATGCCCCCCTAAAGGCTCCCCTGGGGACCCGACCTTGTCAGCACCTTGGTTTTGGATGTCTGGCCTCTGGAACTATGAATGGATATATTTCTCTTGTTTTAGGCCATGCCAGTCTGTGGGGCTTTGGCCCGGCAGTCTCAGGGACTATTATAAGTAAAAATAGTATAAGGGGAAACACACGTGAACTCCACGGACCTGTGTCCTGCCTTCCACAAATTCCATTCCAGGATCCTGAGATGACACACAGCCCAGACTGCCCAGCCGCAGACCCCAGTATAGGGAAAGGGAAAGATCCCCCCAGACTCAGGTCGGAAAACACACTTTTCCGTCATGAAAATAAGACGAGGAAATCCACAAATCACAGAGGAGCTGGCTGCCAGGCTCATGCTGGGTGATGTGGGCAGCTCAGAGGCACCCACTGAAGAAAGCAGCCTTCGTTCTGTCGTTCCGGACCAACCAAAATGCCCTTCTGTGTAGGATTTTGGACTCAAGTTTTTGTTGTCTGCTCAGCATGAGTCACCATGGGAGAGGGAAAGGTAACAGGGTTTGGGGGAAGAAAAGCAATGAATTTTTTTTTTTTTTTTTTGTACTCTGTGCTGGGCAGACTCCACTAAAACATGTCTTCAGTCGAGGTGCTCTGTCTGGGTCTCCATTATTGCCATTATTGCTGGCTGGAAACAGCTGTCCTTGCGTCTAATCCACATGACTATAAGCTAGAGGCAGGGAGCCCTGCCCCCAGGAGTGCTTTCTAGAAGGTCTTCTTCTACCGCTTACTTTTCTGTGTCTAACACGGTGGCACATAGCCATCTGTGAACTGGACACATAGTTAGTGGGAATACCAACACCAGGTGTGATGGTTTGAACATGCCTTGCCCTTGGGAAGTGTCACTATTAGGAGTTGTGGTCTTACTGGAGAAGTTTTAGCCTGGGTAGAGGAAGTGTGTCACTCTAGGGGTGGGCTTTGAGGCTCCTAAGATCAAGTTCCACCCAAGTGGGGAAGAGAGATTCAGTCTGTTCCTGACTTCCTTTGGATGAACATGTTGTAGATCTCTCAGCTCCTCCTGCACCATGCCTGCCTGGATGCTGCCGTGCTTCCTGCCTTGATGACAATGGACTGAACCTCTGAACCTGTAAGCCGGTCCCAGTCAAATGTTGTCCTTTGTAATAGTTGCCTTGGTCACAGTGTCTCTTCACAGCAATAGAAACGCTAAGACACCAGGTCAGTTCTGATATCAACTCTTGGTTTGAATCAATTGTTCCTTACCTTTGTCTTTCCAAAGAGTTGGGTAATAACTCTCGCAAGAGTTCTTTGAAAGCCAAAGACAAGAAGAATTAAGTAATGATTACTCCAGGCAGTTGCTAATATTTCTGGTTTCTGGTTTTCCACTTTTCGTTGGTGATATCTATCTTGTCACTGACACCCATTCCGCTCTAATCTTTGTTCTACTCTGGAATTACCTGTGTACTCTCTCTGCTCTCATTCATCCACTAGGGGCACGGTGGCACAGTTCACCTCTACTACACAGCAGCTACTCCTTCAGCTAGGCCCTCTAAACGTCAGTCTCTACTAAAAGAATGGTGATACCCCCTCTGCCCCATGTCCCCACAGCTGACTATAGGAAAGAAGAAACACACCAACAGCCACTACCGCCACCCTGTACCTGTTGCCTGGGAGTGTCAAGAGGAAGGTGCTGTGGCCTGCTCAAACATCCTCCAGCAATCCGATCCCCAGCTTCTAAACAACCGCGCTCAATGCCAAGACATGCCCTAAAAACAAAGGTGCCTTTTCCTACGGCAACCTTACATATACTCATTAGGTTCCAGCTGAGTTCCCAGCACCCATCCTACCCAGACAGTGGTAACGCCACGGTGACGACGATATTTGGGGAAGGGGGCTATCCTATGTACTGCTATAGCTACAGAATGTGTGTTCCTGTCCAAGTAAAAGGTTGGAAATGAACGATGAGCCTTGTATTAGTCAGTCTGTTGTCACTGACAAACACCTGAGAGAAGCCGTTTCATTGCAGGAAGGTTTGCTTGGGAGGTTTCCAACCATGGTTGCTTGACCCCAACGCCGTGTGCATGAGACAAAGCAACACATAAAATGGATTAAATATTCTAGCTAGCCCGTCTAAAAGACACACAATCCAGGTGTTTTATTTGCAAGCTGTAGGCCCAGTTGGGTGGGTCTTGGAGCTGTTCTAACTCACAACTCAGCCTATGTCCCTTGAGACTTGTGTTTCTCCTGGCCATGGCCTCATGGTCCTTCTCCCTCATGGAGACTTCCTCTTGTCTCCATCTCCTTTCTCCTCTTTTGTCTCTACTTGTGACCCCCACCACCACCAGGCCAGTAATCTGGAAATCTACCTACCTCTAGCCACAGCCCAATCACAGGTTTAGCCTTTTATTGACCAATTAACTTGGTGAGCAAGTTTATATGGTATCACTCGGAGTACATGAGGATCTCCTCATGGGGGCAACCAGATCTTGGGGTCCAATAATTAGCATTTCAGTACATAGCAGCACCAGACCAACCCCAACTGCAACATGGGAAAGGGGGTAGTGGAACAGGCTGGCCAGAAGGTGGGAGCATGGGTCAGGACAAGGTTCTCTAAGTCACACCCAGCAGTGTACTCTAAGTAGGCCCACCTCCTAAGTCCATCACCCCTCACTAACAAATGGTGAAGCCGTCAATGGGTCAGTCCCTCCATAAAGTCAAGGCGCTCATAATTCAATCATTTCCCTGAAGTCCTGGGACATTGGGAACCAAGCCTTTAACACATGAGCATTTGGGGGACACATTACATGGGAATGAGCCCCGCCCCTTTGTTCTGCTTTCACTCCAGGCTCCAGCAGTGCTGACCCAGGACTCCCAGTGCGGTGAGCCAGCTGACCTCTCAGCCTTTGCGTGTCCACTGCTCCCTCTGTGGGTGCCCAAAGCATCCCATCCCTCTCCTGTCAGGCCCTCACTCCTTTACTCCATAACTCCCTGCATGCTAAAATCTATCTTCTGTATTCGACTGTGACCTAAGTGCTCGGAGCCTGTTAAACTCTTCTCTGTGCCCTCAGTTCCTCCTCAGTGCCTGGGACACTAGATAGTGAGAGTGTTCGTTGAAAGGAAGGATTGAATGTGTGAGCCTTTAACCTATGAGCCCAGCAATAAGACCAAGGACCGCTCCCTACCCGCTGCCTTATTTCTTACCATCACTTCCCATCCTATCAAGTCAGGCACCTTTGTAATGGCCTGTCTTAGGAAGATATTGTAAACTCGAGTAGAGGGGACCTGGTTATGGTTTTAAGTATTGGTACTTAAAGCATTGTAAACTTTTGAGACAGAATATCCCATACATCCACATAAAACCCTTTATACAAATTTATTATTTATTGCTATTCATCGCTGCCCGAAGTCAGAAACAGCTCTGGTGTCTACCAACTGATAAGAATGGATAATTACAGGCGGTTGTTGTTGTTGTTGGTGGTGGTGCACACCTTTAATCCAGCAGAAGCAGACAGGTCTCTGAGTTTGGAGTCAACTAGCCTGGTCTACAATGTGAGTTCCAGGATAGCAAGGGCTACACAGAGAAACCCTATCTCAAAAAAACAAAAACAAAAACAAAAACAAAAAAAAAGCAAAACAAAACAAAAAAGGAAAGGATAATTACAGTGTTCCACATCTATACAATTAGATATATGGTATATGATACTGATATATGCTATCTATTTTATATGATTTCATTGTCATGAGTCTAGAACAGAGAAATCTATTTGTGGGTGAAGATTCCCTACAAGTAGAAGTCTACACAGCCAGAAAGTAGATTAGAAACTGTTTAGGATTATAGGGGATGGAGAGGTAGGTGGTGACAGCCAAAAACTGCAGGGTTTCATTTGGTTTTGAAGGAGTGAAAACCTTACACCACTGAGTGTGGTAATCGCTGTCCACATCTGTGAATATGTTAGCTGGCTTTGAAATATGTGTTTTATTATTGTCAGGAGTAGTAGCACTTTGGCTATTTTGAGAAGACTTTCCCTCTGCAGCCTAAGTTAACCTGGAACTCAGTATGAAGACCAAGGTTGACTTTAAATTCATGACAATCCTCCTACCTCAGGCTTCTGAGTGGCAGGATTCCAGATGAGAGTCACCATGCCTGACTGAAGAACACTTTAAGATAATTGTGTAGTATGTGGATTATAGTTCAATAAAGCTATTAACAAAGAAAAAAGTCAGCTGGATATATGTAGCACTGCATGCCTTTAGTTCCAGCACTCAGAAGGCAGAAGCAGGTGGTTCTCTCTGAGTTTGAGGGTACCCTGGTCTATAGAATGAGACTCTGTCTTTAAAAAAAAACAAGCAAGCAAGCAAGCAAGCAAGCAAACCCACAAATTCCAGAAAAGTCTACAGTGTTAATCTTGAGAGTGTTAATTCTGAGAATTTAGTGGTCCTAAAATGTCACACCTAAGATCACATGTCCCTACATTTTCAAGACCAGTTGACATCACTGGACTCTCAACTCACCATCCCACTACTAACCGAGATCACCTTCGCTGATCTCTGGAGTCATGGCTCCTTTAAGGCCTCATTGCAGTGCTTATCTCTGGGGGAAAGAATGGGTGTCATCAAATATGCAATTTCATATATTTGAATAGAGACTTGTTAGTGGTCACTCTTAAACTAACAAAGATCGCACGGAACAGTACTGCCTGCCTCCACCGTGAGAGAAAAGTTGTCAACTCCATTCTAACACGTCTGGCTTTGATTCTGAAATATTGGTTACAATATAAAGACCCCGTAAGCATTATTATTAGATAGGCACTTGTTGGCCATTTTGTACTCTAAATATTTTTACGTAAATTTGATGACTTGGGAGGAAGCCAAGTTATGGGCAAATGCAAACTTTGTCAGGTTTCTCAATCCTTAGCTGAAACCAGAAACAGAACAGAGTCTGGTGTCCCCAATCAGAGTATGCACCATCTACTTTTTTCTTCCCTAAATGATTAGAACTATAAAAGTCAGAGAAGTATCCTTTGTATTGTTTGGCTTGGTGGGACTGTGTTACACAGACCTTTACTTGGGCGATACATCAGGTGGATCTAGTAGAAGAAGCGGCGGAATGGATCTGATTTTGCATTTCAAACAGTCTGCATTGTGTCAGGCTACTTGCTACATCCAAAGAACCCGATTTGAGTTGAATTAACTGTTGAGAATCCATGGTGTCACACCCACCCAAAACACGCCTCTAAATGTGAACTTTTCATCCATTCTCGAATCTGTTCTTCCTGCCTCTGTACTGGCTTATTTGACCAGCAAAGCTTCTTTCTGATTCGTCACCCCCAGTTTTGGGTACCAGTTTTGTCTGGCACCGCCAGCGCGATGCTTGCTCCTTATGCCTCCTGGGGTTAATCCTGCGGTCGGGATTTAGGGATGGAGCCTGGCCGCCTTGCACCCGAGCACGCGAACAGCTGACTGCTGACTCAGAGGGGAAAGCCAGCCACCCGCGAATCTCTTTGCAGCTCGCTGCTGCATCCCTATCCCACAATCCCTTGCTGCAGTGTGGCTTGCTGCAGTCTTTTCAACAGACGCTGAGAAAAAGATGTCCTGTAAGATAAAGACTGATTGGTCTGAATTCGGAAGGGGGTCTCCTACTTGTTAATGACCCAGAAACATTCCTGCCGACTTTCCTGAGCCTTCTCTCGTTTCCTCCATTTTTCTCTTCCTCTGTCCTGTTCATGAGCTGGCACATCTCTACTTAGAGCAGAAGATATGCTGGGCTTCTGATGATGGCTGCATTGCATGGTAGGGAATTTTAACCAGTCTCTTTGCATGGTGCTTCCAAACTTGAGCCGGTAGCAGAATTGTGCATTGTTCTTTTGAATGGCCGCGGAGCTGCAGCGGTGGCCTCGAGGGGGTGTCTTTCTTTACCTCGCTGACTAGTCTGTTTACCGGGAGAAATGGGTAGGTGCTTGGTGCTTGCCTTTATATCTGATGGATAACTGCTTTTTTTTTTTTTTTTTCTCTGCTCTCGCTTCCTTTTTCTTGGTGATGCTGCATGTTCTTTGACTACAAAATCGGGGAAGAACCACTCTTTGCCTAAACAAAAGCATCACATTAACAAGTGTGGGGAGAAAGCTGTTGTGGACAGATTAGGTTTTTAATCCATTTTAGTCGTTATTTTAATGTCGTCTTGACTTATTTCAGAAGAATTACTTTTCCTGTAGCTTGCTAGTGAGATAAAGTATTAAATTTGCAGGGTTCCTTCCTGGCTACTCCTAGGTGGAGGGTGTGCGATTCTACCCTTCCCCCACGCCTTGGGTTGAGCTCCCTGCCTCCCAGTTACCATTGGAAACCCATTCATTCATAATGCATGACTCGACCCCCCTGGATTCTAGATGCCATTGAGAGCTGCAAACATACATGCACCAAATATTTCTTTCTGACAAATTTTCCTGCCGTGGACTACAATCAGATCTGGGTGGAGCTCAGTGGAAGAACTACATAGAGAGAGAGAAATCCTTGGGTTGGTCCTCCCTTCTGCTTCCTCGAATCACGGGTAATTTTTGTGTTAGTTTTTTTTTTTTCCTCTCCCTCCTTCTGCAAGAATGCCCCACCCTGACATTAATCTCCATTGTACGGCGATAGGAAAGCCAGTAGAAAGGCCATTTATTACCAACTAAAATTTGAGTGTTGAATAAATGAACTCTGGAACCAAATGAAAATATTTTCATCTGAAGAAAAGATGGGTTCTGTGTCCTAGCTTCCAAGATCTAGACTCCAAATGGGGCATTAAAAATAAAAAAAAAAAAAAACCAACTATCAGTTCTTCTTATGTTACAGCAGTTTTATTCTCCATGAGTAAATTGCTAGAGGTTTTGAAACAGTGTAATAAAGAGGGTCATTTGTTGGCTCAGCTCTGAAGTTGGATTCTGCTTTGAGTATGAATTGATTTTCAAAGCACTTCCCTTGTGTTTCAGGCAGGTGCTTTGTTGGCCCGGTTCTGACCCAGTGTAGGGTTAAATGATGCCGCCACTGGAGGACCAGCCGAAAGCACACAATGAGCCGCTTCCTGTGTGGGGTGGCATGGGGACGCTCCTCTGGTGCCTAGTCCTCCAGACATCCTTAGCAGGGCTTCCTGGCCCTCTAAAGAGTTCTTCTAAGAAGACAAGCAATTTGCATTGCAAAGATTGCAAGGCAGTGTAAAAAATTCCCTGACAGAGAAGTGCCATTTGGAGACTGATAAATGTCCCATATTTAACCCACATAGTTTTTTTTTTAAAAAAGACAGCCAAGTCTGGACAGGTTTCTACCCCCGTGAATGTCACAATCCTAAGATAATTTTTTAAATGATTAGGACAACAAAAGATTAATGGGCGCTCTGAGTTATGAAACAAAGTAAAAACACGTACTCATTGTCTTCAAAATGCCCATCACTGGAATAGCCTTTGCTCATCATTGGGATAGCCTTTGACATTGATTTCTCCTAATTCAACATTCTTATCTGCCTGCTTTACATAGAAAATATGTAGATGTGAAGACATTTCTTAAAAGTACCAAAGCTTACATTTTAAGAGCCCTCTCGCCTCTTCTCATTATTTCTCTGGTGAAGACTAACATCTTCTAGGCAAATGTTCTCCTGAACTAAAACATATGAAAGAGAAAGAAATATTTTAGGATTAGAAAGGTGATGCAAATTATCTTTGTGTGTGTGTGTGTGTGTGTGTGTGTGTGTGTGTGTGAGAGAGAGAGAGAGAGAGAGAGAGAGAGAGAGATTGAGAGGGAGAATGGGAGGCGGCTCCTGTGCCCTGTTGAAGGCCACGTGCTTGCCAGAAGTGCTGCTTGGAGCAACGCCCCCAACTGGATCGTAGTTTATTTCTGCAAAATTTTGAGTGTATTACTTCTAAACTGTAGCAGAGTGTTAACTTGAATACATCTGTCATGGCTTTAAAAAAAGAAAATCCTGTACTGCCATCTGTTCCTTACTCCAGGAGGGCTGCAGGTCAGAGCCCAGAGCGGCTATGAGGGGTTTCTGAGTATTTCTGTTCTGCAGGTTGTCTGAATTCAGGGGATCAGGTTTCTGCCTGAAACTTGGAGCCTTAGACTGGAAGCCTTAGAGTGGGGTGGGGTGGGGAAGCCAGGGATGCAAATGGCCTCACTGGAGGGACCCACGTGTTGCTGCTTTTTCTCTTGCACTCTTTCTAGCCGCCTCTCCACCTTGTTCTGCCTTCAGTTCTGATATCCTCCATTTCTCCGTGAAGCACTCTTTATTCTTTTTCTGAAAACTTATTATTGAAGGAAGCCTGGATGCTAACTAAGAGCAGAAAGAACAGGCTCTCTGCACGCCAGAGCCAGGGCACAGAGGGTGTCTGTCACACTGGTTTGGGAGTTCTGAGGTGAAATACTTTCTCCCTTTTTGTCAGCCTCTCATAGCGCCCAGAAGCGATCCTTACCCCTTTGCAACATGGCTGCTCCCTGCCTCTTTCTGTGGTTGCAGAATTCTCAGCTGCTTTGTGTGGTCCCCAGAGGGAGCCTGGGGGTGGTGTGGCACAGGGATGGATATAGGGAGAAGAGACCCCACTCATCTCGGTTGTCCCAAGGCATTGCAAGGTAAATGTCGATTGGCTCAGCCGCTCACCACTCCTCACACAGACTCAGAATCAACTTCATGCGGAGAAGCCAACACATCAAGGGAGCTGTCACACATCCATCCCTGGCAATAGAAGCAGAGCTTTGGGCAGCCCAGGCACACCTTCACCTGGAGACCGACTGAAATTAAAGGAGAGGCTCTCACCCTTCACACACACACACACACACACACACACACACACACACACGAAAGAAAAGATCTCGGATTCTAATTTACAAAGTGACTCCCAGGAGATCCGACTTGATTTAACTGAAAGTGGGTCACCCTGTTTTCATTCCGCTGAAGACTGCCCTCTTTCTTCTAGCTGAATCACCAGTAGCAGTGCAAATTCAAGTACAGAAGGATGGCGATAGGCTCGTAACTTAACCCAAAACACTGGCTGGCGGGGAGGTACAGCCTTGCGTGCACATGTGCACTTGTGTGCCTGTGTGTGTAGAGGCCAAAGGTCAATGTCTTATAGGATTCTTTTCCACCTTATTTTTTGAGATAGGGCCACCAGCTTGGCTACACTGGCCCATCAGTGAGGCAGGGCTCCACTTGTCTCTGCCCACCAGAGCTGGGATTACAAACTTCTGCTATGCTCGGCTTTGTCTAGGGATTAGAACTTGGGTCCTTATGCTTGCATGACAAACACTTAACTGACTAAACATCTCTCCCAGCCCCTAAAACACCTGTTCTTTAGATTGTGCTTCACCCACGCTTTAGGGGCCTGTCCAAGTGTCCCCTGTCCTGGTGGCATATTGTGATTTAATAGTTCACTACTTCCTTTCTATAAATGTATCGGAAAGTTTTGATCTGTCAGAAAAGCTGGGGTTCTGTTTGTTTGTTTGTTTGTTTGTTTGTTTTCTTATGGCCGGTCCTCCTCCTCATTAGCCAAAGAACTTTAAAAAATAATGTAAGCACATTATTAAGTAAACTCACCAGAGAGGCCCAAGACTAATACTGACCCAGGAGTGGCGCGGAGCTGGTCTGTGGGACAGAAGTGAAGCCAGGCATGGTAGCGCACACCTCCAGCATCGGCTCTCCGGAGGCCGAGTCAGGAAGGCAATGAGTTTGAGGCCAACCTGGGCTACATAGTGAGACCCCGTCTGAAAAACAAAAGAAATGGAACCTCGTACCTCAGGGACAGTGTGTACCACGCCCTACAAATCCCACGCTTGGGTTCTACTTCCGCCATCTTCCCAGGTCAGCCTGGCCAGTGCATGCTTGCTCCCTCCCTTTCTAGCTTTTGCCTTCCCTTCTCCCTCCTACTCTTCCTCATGCTGGTGTCAGCAGCGAAGCTGGCTACCCTTCTCCTCTGAATGGTGTAATCTGGGGTGGGAAGTGTGGTCTGAATCTTGGGATTGCAGAAGCAGCCTTCTCTTCTCCCCCCCCCCCCGCCCCGCCCCGCCCCCCCCCCCTGACTCGGCTCCTATCAGGCTTCCCCCCTCACCATGCGGTGGCAATTCCCACCACACTGGAAGAGACCAGAGCGAGTGAGCCAGGGAAAACACCGAGAGTCGGTGCAAGGGAAGAGAGGCTGGGGCGGGGTTTGTCTGTGCAGGGACTGTGTTTCCTGTTTGCCGAGTTGCTTTTCCCACAACATGCCATGCTTAGCTGGCAAAGCCGCCCGTAACGAGGGCTGTCTGCGCCAACTCTTCCACTGTTTACCGTCGTGCATATGTGTGCTCAGCAGATTTCCGGTTCTTCCTCTGAGTTCGTGAACATGTTAAAATCTGTTGCTAATACTTACCCTCTGGATGATAACGTGTGCCGCTAAGGTTTAGGCTGTCACACCCAGAAGCGGGCCACGCTGATGGTGACAGCGTTCACAACAACCATGCTTTGTCACAGCGTCTCTTTCCCCCTGTCATGCCTTAGTCCCTCCCCCGCCCTGCAGTGTACTCTGTTTATTCAGAAATTAGTGGCCATGAAGTACCAGGCACATACAGCCCTAGCTTCTGGGATGACTGCATGTGTGGACACACGCATTCCTGTCACCACAAATCTTATACAGCAGCATGAGGTGGCAATACAGGGATGGGAAGATAATCCGAGATATATTAAACAAGTTGCATATTGTATCAAGGAGGTTTTATTCAGTTCTTTACTGTAACAAAAACTACCATAGTCTTAGGTAGGTGGCTTTCAACAATTGTTTCTTCCGGTTCTGGAGGTTGGAAGTCCTGAATCAGGGTACCAAGACAGTGGGGTTCTGGCGAGAGCTGCCCTCCGGCTTTGCGGCCAGATGGCCTCCCCTCTTGTTGTATCCTCACGGGGAGAGAGAGGGCCGGGAGAGAGGGCAGCATCCTTCACTGTGCCAGCGAGCACAGCGGGGCGCATGCCATTGGCCGATCAGCTGAGGAATATGCCCAGCCCGGCAGCCTTTAGCCAGTGCAGTGCGCTTGCTCGCCCGCTCGGGGTGACCAGTTCCTGCTCTGTGTGATTAGAAGAGCAATCTGTACTCCTGACTGCCCTTCTCTCCCATCTGGGTCTCTGAAGTGTTGAGACCCTTCCTACCCCCAAAGCAGCAGAAATCTGTGTGGGATAATAGGGACGGGAAAATACAACTGCTCTCCTGCTCAGATCCTGTCATAAGACTCCATTCTCATGGCCCAGTGCCCCCCACACACACACACAAACGATCACAGACTCCAAATACACTAAGGGTCAGGGCTTCAACAAATGAACGGTGGGGCACCGTGCAGACACGGGGGTCCACCAGGGAAGACATGTGCTCATGGAGCTAAAGACAGCAAAGCCAAGAGGGAACATGTGCTGGAAAAGTGCGGACAGTGCGGGGTGTACACTGTGTGAGCAGGTTGAGAGGGGACCCCTAACAAAGCAGTTGGGTGAGGTCAGGGGTAGAGGTGGGAGCCAGGGCAGGGGTGAGACGCCCTCTGGAACTACAGTGAGCTTCAGCTTGGCTTCATTTAAAAGTTCTTCTAGCTGGTGAATGTCAGTATCAGTCTAATGGGGACTGTGTCCTATGAAAATGACTTTTGACCAGGCATGGTGGCTGGTGGCCTGTCACCCCAGCACTTGAAAGGTTGAGATAGGAGGACTTTGAGAATCTGGTTGCATAACAAGACCCAATTTCAAGAAGAAAGAGTCTCCTGCCTTACCTCTATTGGCCTTTTGCCAGTGGGTGTGCCACCCGCTCTGCTGGGCTCCACGGCTGCTTTCTCCCACATACTCTGCTGAGTGCCAGCAGAGAGCAATTCTGTTTCTGAGCGTCACTCCCTTGCACTGATTCCTACCTCATGGGCTTCGGGTAGGAAGGCTCGATGACAGTTTGGAGCCCACATCGGGAGGGAGGGAGGCCCAGGGGACAGCAAGCAGGTGTTCGTTGTTGGTAGTGCTCAAGGCCTTTGAAAACTGCTGCCTAGCCCGTGGTGGGAGTGGCGGCACATGCCTTTAAATCCAACACTTGGGAGCTAGAGGTGGGTGGATCTCTGAGTCCAGCCTGGTCTACACAGTGAGATCCAGGATAGGACAGCCAGGGCTACACAGAAGAACCTTATCTCGAGACAAAAGAAAAAAAAAAAAAAGATAACTGCCTAGAAGCAGTGCGCCACGGGCCCTGCTGTGCCTGAGTTCTTCTGAGCACATTGTCCCTTTCGGAGCCATGAAATGCTTTCCACGCTGCTTCGCATCCAGCAGAATCCCCAGAAGCGTCCTTATCCCGGCAAGGCTGGGGGGCTTTGGGGCTAGGAGAGCTTTTGTGTTGATTGGGGGAGTTCTAAAGCGCAAGATGCCTTCAACAGGTCACTTGTGGCAGATCTGCAACGTTGTCATGATTTTAAATTAGGGTTAATGAGTAGGCATAATTAATCTACCATGTAAATGAACAATACTAACAAAGAGGAGTTATCACCACAACAATTACCACAGAATTAGATTCAAATGGGTTGGTTTTTTTTTGTTTTGTTTTCTTTTTTCTTTTTTTTTTTTTTAAAGCTTCAGAGCGTAAAAATGTTGGCTTAAGAAATTTCATTTGGTTAGTGCATGCCATTTGATTAACGCAAGGCTTTTAGATTTATTTATTTTATATGTGAGTACACTGTAGCTGTCTTCAGACATCCCAGAAGAGGGCATCAGATCTCATCATGGATGGTTGTGAGCCACCATGTGGGTGCTGGGACTTGAACTCAGGGCCTTTGGAAGAGCAATCAGTGCTCTTAACCGCTGAGCCATCTCACCAGCCCAACGCAAGGCTTTTAAAAAGGACCTTAAACCTAAGGGGTTCTTTCCCTCTTGGTCCTTTCTTTCTGCTGTTGTCCAACCTTGCTGAGCACATAGAGGTCAAATGAGAAGCATCAACTGTAGTCAAGGGCAGGTGAGGTGGCTCAGCAGGAGAATGTGCCTCTCTGCCAAGCCTTGGAACTCAGTATCCTGGGACCCACACAGTGGGAGAGCCCGCTTAACCTCTGACCTTCCATATGCTGGCCGAAGCACAGAGGCCTCCTGTATCCCCAACACGAGTGGATAAATAAGTGCAGCTTTAAACTTTTAGAGCGATTCAAAATGAAGGTTAGCTGGCTTTTCAAAAGGCTGTTGTTTGTTTGTTTGTTTAATTTTTACTTTTGCTTTTCTGAGACAAGGTTTCCCTGTGTAGCCCTGGCTGTCCTAGAACTCCCTCTGTAGATTAGGCTGGCCTCAAGCTCAGCGATCTCCCTGCCTCTGTCTCCGAATTGTTACTGAGTATGTGCTCTATCACTGAGCCACATCTCCAGTCATCACTGTAATAATAATAATAATAATAATAATAATAATAATAATAAACAGTGAATTTTTGTTCAGGAGTTGTGTTGATTTCTCACAGTCATGCAAATTCTATTGCCACTGAAGAGAGCATGCTGTCATTTTTAGGAGGCACACACAAGTAGTAGTACCCCTTGTTTAAGATTACCTATCATAGCCCTCTCAGAGAAGGCGGAGAGTCTGAAATCTGAGCTTTCTGCTCCATTGATTTTCCTGGACGACCTTGGGCAGGTCATTTAAACCCTCAGCTTTGGTTTCCTTTTCTCTAAGACGGACAGTGCTTCCCTTCACTAGTCTGATGTCATAGGATGTGGTCGGGCTCCTGAGAGGTGACCCGCCCTTCATTTGATCCGTGAACAGCTAGCTCTCTCTAGTCTTTAGGGAACACTCTATGGAAAGTCTAGCCAACAGTGATGGCCGATTAGCTATTCTGACCTACCCTGCCTCAGCATGCAGGGAGTCCTGACTGAAGTATTCCTAACAGATGCTTCACAAGGTACCACTTATTAATCATATGCTTTATAAAACTGTCTGTGTGTGCAACTCTGCTAAAATGGATCTTGACAGGGCTTTATGTTTTTAAATTTTATTTTAAATTAAAATGTAAGTATACCATTTCTTCCACTCCTTCTACTCCTTCCTGCCTTTCCCATGATCCTCCTCTCAAAATGAATCATCTCTTTTTCTCTAATTATTATGATTATAGGTACATAAAAACATACTTGAGAGTGGCGTGCAAAACCTAGTATAAAGCTCCATAGCTCCAAAATGCCTATTCTAAATAAGTAGAGGTTTGTTGAGATATGTAGGCTTTGGATCTCATTAATTTGGGTGTGTGGTACTTATTTTATTTGCACATTTTAATAAGCATATAAAATTATTTGCACATATATAGATGTACATTTAAATTAATAAATATATAATTACAACCCTCTGAGCCCATTAGTGTTGCCCGTATGTACATGTTTTTAGGGCTGACTTCTTGGATTATAAGAGGTAGGGTTTTCTTAATAAAAGTTGAAATACTTGAGACTGCAGAGTGGGTCAGCAGTTATGACCACTGGCTTTCTTTCGGAGGACTGGGATTTGGTTCCCAGCACCCCATTGTTCACAATTATCGGTAACTCCAGTTCTGGAGGATGTGACACCCACTTCTAGCTTCTTCAGACACCAGACATGCTTGCAGTGCACATACATGTGTGCAGGAAAGACACATACACAGAATAAAAAATAAATAAGTCTTCAAAATAAAGAGCTGAAGTACGTCTAAAAACGTTGATTATTGGGCAAGGCACAAGAACTTTATTCATGTTGGGAAACAGTGGCTCCCACAGGAAGCACAGGGCTGTTGATGTTATAAATATGCTGCATTTTTCAGCTTTGGTCACAGGTCACAGACCACGCTCTGGTGCCAAATGTAAACTAGGCTTCCAGAGCTCAGCCTTATCGACACTCGAGTCAGAGGGATGGGGCAGCTTATGAGGTGAAGAGGCTTTGAGTTTCAGAGATACATACGCTACTGACCCTGCAGGGTATGTTCCATGTATGCATGTATGCATGCATGCATGCATGTGTGTGCACATGTGTGCGTGTTTGATGAGAATAAAATATTCATCTCTATTATGTTAAAAATTAACTAGCTTGTTGTAATTCCTTCCTTCTTTTCTTCCTCCCTCCCTTTCTTTTGTGATAGAGTATTTCCCTGGAGAAAAGAAGGCCATAAGATCCTTACCAAGTGCTTAGAAAACTGATTCATGAATTTCAGTTCAAGCCACACTAACTGTTTGAGATAGGAGTCAGACTCTGTAAGGTGGTTGGCGGAGCTGTGTTGATTATAACTTTTCCCCAGTGGACTCTGTTTTCTTCGCTGGTCTTCATACACATCACAATTTGAAGCTTCCTCTGTATTGACTTCTTTTTTCCCTCAGATTTACAGAAGTGAGGGGATATTCCCTTAAGATTACAGGGACTGTCTTGCTTTCTCCCCGCTCTGTTACTAGGTAATAGATTCTAATAGCCCCTGATCATCGTGAAGACCTGACCAAGGCAACAGGGCTGTGCCCTGGAGCAGTGCTGTGGGAAGGCTGTGTCTAGGAGTTTTCTCAAGCATGCTTTGCTAGGAAGACCCATCTCCCTGCAGCCAGAGAGACTGAGAGCCTTCCCCACACTTCAGAGTGCGGAGGGGCAAATGTCCTACATGAAAGGAGAATTTGAGAGAGTCAGGTCCTTTGTATTTACTGTTGAGAAAATGCCCAAGTCTGATCAATCTCCTTGGGTTTATATTTCTTTTCTTTGAAACTTCTGAATATGTATAACTAAGAATACTGGCATCAGGACCGAAGAGATGGCTCAGTGGATAAAGGGACGTGTAACCTATCCTGAGGGCCTGAGTTCAGTCACTGGATCTATGTGTAACTATTTTTCCTCTTGGGCAACACTCACTTTTAAACCCGGCAAACATCTTGGTATAATGCACCCTCTCCTGCTTGGTTGTCTGCGTGGGGTACTATTTTATCGTTATTTAGAACATAGACAAGCTTGCTAACCCTTCAACCGAGAGCTGATTATTTTGAGGTCACCGTCATTGACTGCTACCTGTATCTAAAAGGGTTGAGCCAGGGAGTGCTTTACATGTACAGGATGATCATCTTGTTTTCCTTTTGTCTTTTCTCTCTGACCACAGCAGCGTGCAGGGTCGAGGACAGCCGGCCCCCCATGTCAGTGATCTAGGATGGCCAGTGAGGGCGCCAGCATCCCAAGTCCTGTGGTGCGCCAGATTGACAAGCAGTTTCTGATCTGCAGTATATGCCTGGAACGGTACAAGAACCCCAAGGTCCTGCCCTGTCTGCACACTTTCTGCGAGAGGTAAGCTTTTGTCCCGCCCCACCCGCCTTCAGGCACCTGCACGGGCTCTTTCCCAGGACTCTACCGCTACCCAAGGGAGACAATGCCCAACCTGTGCTTCTAGCAGACATCTAGGAACCCCATCAGGAGTTACCAGAGACTTACTTCATTTCAAACGATTATAAGACCGAGAAAGCATCCAGGAACAGACAGACTGGCTCACTGTTGAGAGTCAGACTGGGTGAAAGAAAGGAAGGGCAGGAGGGGAGTTACTATTGGACGAATGGCTCCTATCTCTGTTTTGCTGAGACGAATGGCTGGAGACGCTGTTCGTCGAGATGGGGAAAGAGCACAGTTTGAGGAGAACATTGCCTCAGTTTGACTCTTGAGACACCTAAGAAGTGTCAAGAGGTAGAAGACATAGGCCTCAGAGAGCGTATCTGTAGGACGAAATATGTCTGCTCTGCTTGTAATGCTCTAAGATCCTAGAGGAATCTTAGTGTGGAGAGATGAGGAACGCCAAGCTTTATTAACTGAAGAGCTAGAGCAGCCAGGAGGACCAGACGCCCCATAAAGGAGGATGATCTCCACCGAAAAAGGGAATAGAAGCAGGATCAAACTTGATGAATGTCAGTTGCCTTGTAAAATAAGATGGAAAATGCCTCTTGGGCTTCCATGCCATTTCTGACTTCAGCAGATCTGCTTCCTTTCTGGTAGGGATTCAGCCCTAGTTTCTCCCCTCCCCCCCCCACCCACCGGGGGCCGCCCCCCCCCGGCTCCCCCCCCCCCCGCTCCCCCCCAGCTCCGCCCCCCCCCCGCTCCCTCCCGCTCCCCCTCCCCCCCCCCCCCCCGAGTCGCTGAGCAGCCAACCCTCCTTGGTGGCCGCCTTCTCCTCCGTCTGCAAAAGTAAGAGGCCACATCGATGGTTCTCAAACTCTGGCTAAGCAATCGGAAAACGGTATACAGTATAATTTGGGGTCTGTCTCTGCAGTGCTTGGATGGAAGCCACGTACGCTGGGTGAGCGCTTAACCACTGAGCTGCGGCTCCAGCCATTAGAGGTTAGATTGTGACGTCAAACTGCCTGGGTTTGGATTCCCACGCTGACCCTGGCCTACTAAAGAATGCTAGGCCAGGCTGTGTAGCCCCTCTTTGTGCCTGTGTTTCCTCATTGTCCAAAGAGATCATAATGGTGCCTCCTCCATAGGCTCATGGGAGCGTGTCAAAGGTGGTTTGTAGCACACATGGCGGTCATTACTGTTAATGCATTTCTTTCTTTGAGTAACTGCTAAACGGTGCTTCTAGAGAAGCAAGAGGTGGTGTGACAGCATAGGTGTCTCATGCTGGCTTCCACCAAACAGGTCCATTTCAATGCTTTTTTTAAAAAAAGAAGTTGATTATAGGTTTTTTTTGGGGGGGGGCGGTTTGGGTTTGGTTTTTTTCGAGACAGGATTTCTCTGTATAGCCCTGACTGTCCTGGAACTCACTCTGTAGACCAGGCTGGCCTCAAACTCAGAAATCCGCCTGCCTCTGCCTCCCAGAATGCTGGGATTACAGGTGTGCGGCAAAAGTTGATTATAGTTTTGTGTGTCAAATGAATTTCAACATAAACACATTTGACATTTCCCTCCCTCCCCCCCCATTGCTAAAGTCCACGCCCTTCTTTTGTTTTTTTAAATATTTATTTCATTTGAGTACACTGTAGCTGTCTTCAGACACACCAGAAGAGGGCATCAAATCCCATTACAGAAGGTTCTGAGCCCCCATGTGTTTGCTGGGAACTGAAGTCAGGACCTCTGGAAGAGCAAGCAAGCAGTCAGTGCTCTTAACCGCTGAGCCATCTCTCCAACCCAAGTCCAAACACTTCCGGGCTCAATGCTTACAGAACAAGGTTTCCCAACCCTTAGTGTGTGTGTACGTCACACGGGCACCTGATCTGGTAGGTCTGTCAAGTTCCTTGGAAGGTCAAGGTTGCTTATTCTTGAACCAACCACACTGTGGGTGCCAGGGCTCTAGACACTACACAAGTCTATGACATTTTCTTTTCCTCAAGCACATTTATTTGTCTGATCAGTGGATAGAGCCAATGTGAGGACAGATTAGGGATTGGTCTCTGAAGCACCGTTTCCCTGGTACAGGACGCCACAAAGTGAGGACCGCTGAGGAAGCGGTGCCCTGTGCTGACTGTCCCCGTGTGTGCTCTGCCACAGGTGCCTGCAGAACTACATTCCAGCCCACAGCTTAACCCTCTCCTGCCCGGTGTGCCGCCAGACCTCCATCCTGCCTGAGAAAGGGGTGGCTGCCCTCCAGAACAACTTTTTTATCACAAACCTCATGGATGTGCTGCAGCGAACGCCAGGCAGCAACGGCGAGGACGCTTCCATCTTGGAGACGGTCACCGCTGTGGCTGCGGGAAAGCCTCTTTCGTGTCCAAACCACGATGGGAATGTGAGTGAGGCAGGCAGACAGCGGGCTGCCTGGGGGACATGGTGGCCGCGGCCCTGGGTGGGCTTTGGAAACCTCAGAGACTCTTCACTAAAGCAAAGCTGCTTCTGAGAAATTACTAATTAAAAAAAGCAACAACCATTAGACTGTTTTGCCTGCTCACTGCCTCTAGCCAGAATCACTTAAATTGTAAAATCCATCTTTATCATCTCTACCTACAATATACTGTTGCTATCCTCGGGAAAGAGAGTCAGCTGCTGCTTACAAGCTAGGCGTGCGCACTCTGACATAGCATGAGCCAAAAATCATGGATTAAGATTTAATAGCTGATAAGCGCTACAGGTCGAGAGTGATTGCTAAAATGCTGATTAGAGGTTTTAAATAATAATAATAATAATAATAATAATAATAATGTTATTATTATTGTTATTATTATTATTGCTGTTGTTATTATTATTACTATTAGAGAAGGTTTTTTTCCTCATGCTTTAGATTCTACCCTTGGGAATGTAGAACTGAAGCTCTGTGAATCGCTGGTAAAGACTTTAGGTTGCGAGTCGCAAACATACTTCCTGCTTCTAGCAAGCTCAATAACTGTTATGAATGCAAATGGGCCTGTAACACTCGCCCGATCCGTGACTCACGAAGGCTCTGTGCCTGGGAGGGACAGGATAAAGGCATGGCTGGAAGCCCTGGCTGGGTCAGCCTGGCTGAGTCAACCCTGCGTTTAAACTCGTCCCTCCTCAGCCGTAGCAGGTTTATCGATCGGTCACTTCCTTTTCTGTGTTAAGGAAGTCATAACAGAATTTGCCAAACAGGATTATTTGAAATTGGGAATTGAAGTGTTTAAATGACAAAGCGCGTGGTAAGCTCGCCGTAAAGATTACTTCTTACAGACGTTTCTTGGTCCAGGCGGGGTGTACAGACCTATCGTCCTTGCACCCAGGAAGCAGAGAGAGAAGGATGATGAGTCTGAGAGCACCTTAGCAGTACAGAGGGACTCTGTATATATATAGATATATACACACACGTATTTCTTAGAGGTTGGAAGTGTGGCTCAGGGGTAGAATGCATGCCTAGCGTCTTAGTTGATTATCTGTTGCTGTGATAAAGCATCATGGCCAAGGCAACCTGTAAAAGAAAGCATTTCGTCGGGGTGTAGGTTTCGTGGGGTGAGTTTGAGAGCATTGATTGTATCAGGGAGCACGGCAGCAGCAGGCAGGCAGGCAGGCATGGTGCTGGAGCAGTAGCCAAGAACTTACATCTCGAGACATGACCAAAACCATGAGGCAGAGAGAGACTGGGAATGGTAGAGTCGTTTGAGATCTCAAACCCTGCCTCCAGTGACACATCTCCTCCAACAAGGACAAATTTCCTAATTGTTCCCAAACAGTTCCATTAATGGGGGACCAAACATTCCAAAATGTGGCCTATTGGGGCCATTCTCATTCTCACCACTACGCCTTGCATATGAAAGCCTCTGCATTCAGTTTCTGGCGCTGCACCCTGAATTGGATGGTGATGGTGGTGATAATGATGATGACGATGATGATGATGACGACAATGACAATGACGATGATTTGGTGTTAGAAATCAAGTCCAGGGCCTCGTGAATGCTCGTGCCCTATCACTGAGCTATACCTCCAGCCCTCACATTATATTAGTTCTAATCAGTGACTTTATTCACTTTTCCCCCTTGTATTGGCCAATTAAAAAGTATTTGAAGCCGGGGGGTGGTGGCGCATGCCTGCAATCCCAGCACTTGGGAGGCAGAGACAGGCGGATTTCTGAGTTCGAGGCCAGCCTGGTTTACAAAGTGAGTTCCAGGACAGCCAGGGCTACACAGAGAAACCCTGTCTCGAAACCCCCCCCCCAAAAAAAAACAAGATTTGAAACTACTTATAAGTCCCACATATTACAAACCACCTGCAAAAACAAGTGGCTGCTGGAGCCGAGCAATCTCCATCAACTGTTGACTGGGTCTGGTTGTGCCCCATACCTGCTCCCCTGCTGCCTGCTGGCCTCCTTAACGTCCTCAATGGGCTTCCTGCCTTCGGGCTGGCTGAGCCCTTCCTTCGGTGCCTTCTCCTACATGTTTGTTCTTCCTTTCATTTCCATTTCCTTCCTGGAACAGCTCTCTCTGTCCAGCTATGCGATCTGGGTAAGCCACGCCACCTCTTTTTTTGAGACTTGGTCTCACTATGTCATATCCCTTACTAGTCTAGAAGACTCAGATGAGACCAGGGTGGCCTTGAACTTGAGGCCATAAGCCTGTCTCTCCTCCTGAATACTGAAAATAAGGTCACGTGTCATTATGTCCAGCCAGGCTACCTCTTAATAGCATTTACCTCCTTCGTGTCCCATGGTATTCATCATGTCATCTGTGGGCTCTTTGGTCTGCTAGCTTTCCCTCTAGGATGAATACAGGTAGGCAGAGGCTTGAGCACGAAGTACTTGTCTTCAGCAGATTGTAAAACAGATTTAACAGACACCCACCCTCGGCTTCTCAACAGTCTACAAAGCAGGTGTGGGTTACCCTCGATGGAGAGTCTCAGGTTTGGACAGGCTAGGCACCACTTTGACATCAATGAAGCTAGGGCTAGAAGAAATAGCATCCTGAGCTTCATAGCTTCAAACACAAGATGACACCATCACTTGCACGACTTTAACTCTTTAATTGGAAGTACCCTGAGCTAGTAAGCACAAGGTATAACATAAAGAGGATAATGATAATCTAAGAGACACTATAGTGTAGATTTTTACAGAACAAGCTTAAAAGGTTCATCCTAAAGCAGGTTGAATGATATTTTTCTGACCCCTTTTCTTACTGGCTCAGAGTAAATACTTAGGCTCTCTGCCTGGGCTCCCATCCAAAATACTACATCTAGGACAGCATTTCTATCAGGTAGGAGTTCCCTTAAAATTCAGTTCAGTCATGGGGCTCCCTGCAGACCCTGATTGACAGGGAAGGAAGTCTTGGAAGCAAACAGTAGGAGTCCCACCATAGGCACCGGCCTCACAGTGAACAGTAGGAGTCATATAGAATGTAAAAAAAAAAAAAAAAAAAAAAAAAAAAAAAAAAAAAAAGGCAGTTGGAAAGTACATCCTAATTGGTGTAAGTGTGTGCTGGTGTTCAGGAACAGTAGGCAGCTGGGGCACCTAGAACATGAGTTCTGGAGGTGGGGCCAGAACACGAGTGGGCAGGAGACTTCCAGGGAGGAACCAGCAAAGTAGATTGGGGGAGATTATGACACACTGTGATACCATCAAGAAAGTGCTTGACCTCAGTTCCAGGAGCAGCGTGGAACACTAAACCTTCAAAGGCAGAGGTGGACGGCTCACTGTTTGAATGGTGGATGGAGCAGTGAGGCTGAGGCTGGGCGCCAGGTTTGCGTTTACTGAGATGCTCATCTGCAGTGGATAAGAGGTTGGGCTAGAGAGGACCACTGGGCCCAGGGCAGGAAGCAGAATGTGTTCCTGCGAGAGTCTGAATCCCACACAGGACAGCCCACGGGCTTTAAGAAGGCAATATGTGAAGCCAAGCTAAGTTTGGGAGAACTCTTAGCCCACTGAAATCCACTGTATAATTAGGTCACAAGGGGCGGGGCGTGCTGGAGAGATGGCTCAGTGGTTGAGAGCACTGACTGCCCTTCCATAGGCCCAGGTTCAATTCCCAGAAGCCACATGGCGGCTCACAACTGTCTGTAATGTCAATTCTAAGGGACTGGACACCCTCACATAGGCATACATGCAGACAGAAAAACAATGTGTGTAAAATAAAGATACATAAATTATTTTTTCAAAAAGGTCAGTCTATTTACCTCCTGCAGTGTGCTAAAATTAAATTGTCCATTGTTAACAGAAACAAAATGCAAAGTGTCTCTTGGAATTCACTACCATTTAATACATAAAGAAAGGGCAAACAGGACTATATAGAACACAGAAATGAATATTTTACCATCTAATGTAAATGGGATAAATAATCCCATGGTGTTTTTGAAGGAGACTTTTAGAGGTTAAATAAAGTCGTTTCTTTTATTTGAGAAGACAACTCGGGAAGTTAGAAACCAGCTGTGCGGCACAGGCTTAGGCAAGAGGAGCTCAAAGGTCCACAAAGTCTGAGTGAGTTCAAACCCAGTCTGAGCTACATAATGAGATCCTATCTAAAAAACCAACAAACACGCACAAAACCCAAGAATCTAAGAAAAGAGCAACAATATGGACTGGGAAACGTGAAAGAAACTCGTGTCTGTGGCTCTTAGACGCCTGATAGAGATTGGAAAGCGGCAGACGGGCCACACGCGCCTTTAATCCCAGCACTCAGACGGCCAGCCTGATCTATAAAGCCAGGGCTACACAGAGGAACACTGTCTCAAACAAACAAAAGAAGAGAGAGAGAAAGAATTATGACACATTTATATTCCTGTTACCAAAACCTAGGGAAGAAGGAAAAATGAAAGCATTGAATAGCAAACTATGAATATTTCAAAAGAAGTTGGGAAAAGCATGTAGAAACCCTACAGGAAGGGTATAAATAGCTAAAAATCAAATCACAGAGGTTAGGCTTCACAAAAAATAGCTCCTTCTAGTTATTTTAAAAGGTAATAACCAGGGGCTGGCAAAATGGTTCATCAGGTAAAGGCACTTGCCACACAGGTATATGACCTGAGTTCAAACTCTGCGCCCACGTAAGGCAGAAGGAGGAAACAACTTCTCAGAGTCACCCTCCGACCTTAGGTCTTGTCTTAGGTTTTATGGGGAAAAGAGTAAATTTCTTTCAGAAAAGTGATGTCAGTTGGGCCAAAACATAACAGTACTTTGGATAAACTTTCATCTTTTAATTCAGCAATTCCACTAAGAGATTATTCCTAAGGAAATTACTAGATAAGATGATGAATTAGTCTGAGTGTTGTTGTTTTTTTTTATTATAGTAAAAAATAGAAATAGAAGTTTACGATATCAGACACCTGTTGAGGTTATTGTAAGCCCATATAACCGATTGCTAGGTAGCTATTATAGCTATTAAAACTGATTGATTGACTGATTGACTGACTGATGATTGCTTGCTTGATTGATTGATTGATTGACTGATGCTGAGAATTTCCAGCCCAGGCTTGAGAACGTGCTCTAACACTGAACCTCACTCGCATCTTCACATAGATATTTTTGAAATAAATGGCGTGAAAGTTAGTATATGGGAATGTGTATGTGTATTATGTATATATTTGTGCTTATAGTTCTGGTTTTTCGCCATGAGACTACAGTGTATACAGTATATGCAGTATAGCGTATACCGTCTACAGTGTAAACACTGTAGTATAGAATGGCGTGTTGCTCAGAAGGGACAGTCTCAGAGAGAATGGAAATGTCCAAGAGCCTGCTGTGCTTCACTGTGCCATCAGCCCAGTGTCCTCAGGAACCAAGGAATGACGTTGGCCAGAAAGGTTATGTGAGATCTGCTCATCTCGAACTAGTTGGAGAAGTGAGAGAGTGGATTCAAATCAGAGGAGAAGAGGTATACGGAAGCCGGGAGTCTGCTGGAGGAGCCCGTCCAGTGGCTCTGGTCAGGCCAGCAGGAATGAGGTGGAGGAACTGGACTAAAGGAGTTGATTGACACCAGACTGAAGTGATGCCAGGTGACTACAGGTGGAACTTTAGTGCCAAGGATGTAATGGTGCTCTCCACCGAGGTGATTAGCTCTAAAATGACTATGCACCAGGAATGGTAGTGTGGCTATCATTCTAGCACTTGAGAGGTTCAGGTAGAACAATCACAAGTCCACAAGTTCGAAGCCAACTTGGACTATGAAGCCAGATTCCCATCTCAAAATAAATGAGTGAAGGGTGGAGCGTGTCTCACACTCATAGGGCCTTGGCCTCAAACCCCAGCATGGAAAAAATTGAATATGTTAAAACTACAGGACTTAGGATGTGACTTGTGTTAGGACATCTGCAAGGCCTCGGGTTCGCTCCCCACAGCCTCAGAAACATAATAAGAACAGAACAAACCGAGGTTCCCTAAAATGGCACTGTCCTTCTTAGGAAGAACTAAGGAGGGTGAGGTCTCTGGCTGTCCTCCTGGAGGAGGACAAACTAGCAGAGAATTCCTAGGTTGATCTCACAGTCTTCAGTCATAGCACTTGGAAGGATCTCTGTCAGCCTGAGTTTGAAGCATGTTTGGTCTACATAGAGAGACCCTGACTCAAAAGAGAAGAAAGACTCTCCTAACGATGCTTGTCGGAGCCCATGTTAGCACCAGAGACCCTCAGATGCCAGAGAGCCTGCTGATTCCGTCACCCCTGTGGAAGAATCTTCATGTTAAAGTGGCCCCATCCCTTCCTTTCTACCAAATGCATCTCCTCTGGCCCCATCAAAAAACAAAATCTTTCTAAAGGTTCTGACCTTCCTTGAGGTGAGCAAAACAGTTTAAAGTATGTTCTGAGCACTTCCTACATGTAGAATCACTGTGATTCTTCGAGATCACAAAATTTAGAAGCCAGTGAAGGGCCCTGGGGAATTAGTAGCATCCATCTTAAAGCACTCCAGTGTCTGATCATAGATTGTAGGCGCTCATGGCTATGTCGGTTTGAAACGGGGATGCTCATTGCGTATGCAAGCCAAACGCAGTATCCCAGATAAATTGCATGCAGTTAATTGCCGTGGGTAAATCTTTAAAAACAAGTCAGGCATGTGAAGGTTAATAAAATCGGGTGATTAACAGCAATGCGGGGCGCCGCCATGCTGATTAGCACCAGCGGATGAAAGCCGTCCAGTGCTGAGATGCTTGTGTGCTCTGCTCATTAAATTGCAGGGACAGCACTGCCAAGTGCTAAGAAAACGGGGTGTCCGCCAGTGATCTAAGAGGCTCTTTGCTCCTAAAGCCAGCTCTCGAGCTCACGCCTTGTGATCCTAGATAGACAAATGACCACGGAACGCTGTCTGTGCTCAGTGAGGCTCCTTACTAACAAGGATGTTGACAGGAAGGGGGATGTTCAGGATCCTCCCCTCCCCCACCAACCGTCAGGATCTCCACAAAGGCCTCCAGATTGGCCAGAGGCCCGGAGCATCCTTTCCCCCCTAGGAATGCATGTGGTCCCGCCAGCAGCTCTGCTGATGGACACAGACGGTGACCACCTGTCAACAGCAATAAGCTCACCCTGGCCTCTGGCTGCCCTCCCACCCCTGGGGACCGTGGCATCATCTCTCCAGAAATGGATGAGCTCAGCTGAGGGGCGTATAGTCACCCCTCAATTAGTGCTGAACTCAACAAGCCTCAGCTGCGAAAGCCTGGAACGAGCATTTAAGAACCACTAGCTTTCGGCACTTCAAAAATGATTCCCGAGTCTTTTCTCCCAGGATATACTTGGGATATTGAACCATAGACAATGAACACTTCCTGCTGTCAACTCACAGCTGAATAGGAGTTCTTCTTCCTTTTTCTTTTTTTTTTTTAGGTAAAAATTATATAACATCAATTTCAGTATTTCCAGCACCTGAAAGTGTACAGTTCTCGGGTTTTATATTCATAAAATTATGCAAGCACATAAATAAATTGTGTTTGTGTGTGTGTGTGTGTGTGTGTGTGTGACCCATTTCCTAATTCACTGTGCCTAATTCAACATCCCATAAAAGTAGCCCCATACCTATAAACAGCCATCTTTCCCTGATGATACAACATTTCCTGGTTGTGATTTTCATGTGTGACTCTCCCTGCAATCCTGGAATCCTTCTGTTATGTGGGTCAGTTTCGTTAGTTTATTGTGCAATCCCAAATTTACAAGGGAGATCAGCCTGCCATTGTCTTACAATGCCCTATGGCCTAGTGAATTAGGAAACGGCACACATAAATATACACACATATTTTATTTACTTTTGATTGATTGATTGATTGATTGATTGATTGATTGACTGGAGACAGAGTCTTACTAAGTTACCTTGCCTGGGACTCGACTCTCTCTAGACAGCATGTGTTAGCATACTGTTAGCACAGAGCCTCAGACTCACAACAGATCCACCGGCCTCTGCCTCCCATGGGCTGGAGTTAAAGGTGTTCACTACCACAACCAATTCCTCTCATATATATTTTTGGAAGTATGTGGAAAGATTGGGACAATGCCTTATCTAAAAGCTCGGTCACTTCTACTGTTGAAGCTTTTGGTCAGAGACTGTCCTTGCTGGTGGCTTTCTGACTATGTGTCTATTCAGAATCGCATTCATCTTTGCATCTGTTTTGGTAGTTTGGGTGTTTCTAGGACTTTGTCCGTGTCATTGAGGCTGCTTAGCTTTCTGGCATTCATACTGCCATTATAATTCCTCATGTTTCCAAGATTCAGTAGGAATCTACCCACTTTCCCTCCTGATTTTAGTAATTCAAGGCTTTCTCCTTTCCTGGCCAATCTAAATAAGGTTTTCTTTTCTTTTTTGCCCCCTCAGCTTATGTGATATCCTGTCAGTTACACACTTTTCTCCGTGACAGCAACATTTGCCTCAGCCTGTTATGTTTGATGATTTTTGCTTATACTTTACAGAAATTCTCTTTTTCCACTCCTTATGTTCAACATTCAACCTGTTTCTTTGGACATTTATTTATTTATCAGGGTGGGAATTAGATCCAGTACTTTGTGCATTGTGGGTAAGTGCTCTATCACTGAGCTATGTCTCCAAACCTTTTTGTTGTTGCCATTGTTGTTTTAATGATTAATTTTTATCATTTTAATTGTGTGTGTGTGTGTGTGTATCTGTGTGTGTCTGTGTGTGGGTTAGGGTTAGGATTAGGGTTCAGGGTTAGGGTTAGGGGTTAGGGTTAGGGATTAGGGTTAGGGGTTAGGGTTAGGGTTAAGGGCTAGGGTTGGGATTAGGGTAGGGTTAGGGTAGGGTTAGGGTTAGGGGTTAGGGTTCAGAGTTAGGGTTAGGGGCTAGGGTTAGGGTTACGGTTAGGGTTAGGATTAGGGGTTAGGCTTCAGGGTTAGGGTTAGGGTTAGGGGTTAGGGTTAGGGTTAGGGTTAGGGATTAGGGTTAGGGTTAGGGGTTAGGGTTAGGGGTTAGGGTTCAGGGTTAGGGTCAGGGTTAGGGGTTAGGTTTAGGTTTAGGGGTTAGGGTTAGGGTTAGGGTTAGGGGTTAGGGTTAGGGTTCAGGGTTAGGGTTAGGGTTAGGGTTAGGGTTATGTACAGTGCCTTGTGAGACCAGAGACATCTGATTCTCCTGAGCTAGAGTTGCAGGCGGTTGTGCACAGCCTGAAGTGGGTGCTGGGAACTGAACTCTTTAAGGGCAGTGCATGTTCTTAGCAATGAGCCATCTCTTTAGCCTTGAAACTTTGGTCTTTTGGAGGAAAAATCTCCCTATTTAGTCAAGATTGGCCTTGAACTTACAATCTCCCACCTTCTCCTCCCAAGTACTGGGACTATAGGTTGATGACATCATGATAGGCCTGATATGTTCTGGGATAGGACCAGCATTGTTCACTTTACTGACCATTTCCTGTGTATTTCTAGTTGCTCTCAGTGTTCTCTTTTTGTGTAATAGGTTGGTTATAAGGTGCCTTGCTTCAGTTCTGTTTGCGTTGCCTACTTAGTGTGTACGCAGGGTTGTTGGTTTTTTGGTTTTTTTTTTGTTTGTTTGTTTTGGTTTGGTTGTTTTTTTTTTTTTTTTTTTTTTTTTTTGCTCTGTTGATTTGTCATTTTCATCAAATTTTGAGGAGTTTCCAGCTCTAGTTTCTTTTTTCAAAAATACTTATTTTATATACTGTGTGTGTGTGTGTTTGTGTGTGTGTGTGTGTGTGTGTGTGTGTTGTGGTGTGCAAGGTCAGAGCTTGGGAGTAGAGATCAAAGGACTGTTTCGGAGTTGGCTGTCTGCTCTAACTGTGTAACTGTCCCTAGAGAGGGAAAGCAGGCCAGGAGCCATCTTGTGCACTAAGCCGTCTTGCTGGCCCTCAAATATTACCTCTTTCCATTACGTGTTTGGTACTAGGTTATGGTACTTGTTCTTTGGTCTTTGGTCTGTGAAGCCCCTCTAGTGGCTTTTACATTTTAGCTGTTATACTTTCCAATGCCGGAAAACTTTTGCTTGGTTCTTCCTTCAAATTTCTGTGTCTTTAATATTGTCTATTTGATGAGGCATCATCTCCTGATTTCTCTACTTATTTGTTTGTTTTTGAAGGTATGTATACGTTTCTTTTAATTCTGGGACCATATGTAAGAGTTAATTTAAGCTCTAGTGAGGCTAATCTGGATTTACTAAGAGACAGTTATCATTCATTTATTTTAGTGTGGGCTACCTTCTCTTTTAAAAAATTGGGGTTTTATTTTCTTTCTTTGGTGTATATGGGTGTTTTGCCTATGGTGTTATGTGTATGGGTATATTCTGTATATCATGTGTGTCCAGAGCCCACAAACACTGGAAAAGGTTTTTGGATCCCCTGAGACTGAAGTTTGCCTTAGTTAGGTTTTATTGCTGTGAAGAGACACCATGACCACAGTGACAATGAAAGGAAAACATTTCATTAGGGCTGGCTTACAGGTTCAGAGGTTTAGTTCATTATCATCACGGTAGGAAACGTGGCAGCATGCAGGCGGACATGGTGCTGGAGAAGGAGCTGAGAGTTCTACACCTAGATCTGCAGGCAGTGACGGAAAGTGTGTCCCACACAGGGCAGACCTTGAGCATGTATGACCTCGAAGCCCGCCCCCACGGTGACACACTTCCTCTAAGTAGATGTCATATGCCTTCAATTACAACTACTTGAGAAGTTAACTCAGGGAGATGGTGAGTTTGAGGATAGCCTGTGCTACATAGTGAAGTTCTTTTTTGGGAGGCGAGGGGGGTTCAAGACAGGGTTTCTCTGTGTAACCCTGGCTGTCCTAGAACTCACTCTGTAGACCAGGCTGGCCTAGAACTCAGAAATCTGCTTGCCTCTGCTGGGATTAAAGGCGTGTGCCACTACTGCCCATGAAATTCTATATTTAAAAAGAAAAGTAAATGAAAGAAAGACAATATTGTGGCAACTCTGGAAATCATATTTTCTCTCCATTATTCACTCACTGTGTGTCTGTCTTTTTCTTTTTGCTTAGTGACTTTTCTGGGCCAATTGTGTAAAGGCTGTAATTTTTGTCATGTGTGGCCACTGCAATTATGTTCCATTCCGTTAGCTTAGTCACCAGCTAGTGATACGGCAGAGATTTCCTTATTCAGTAAATCCATTTTCCTGCCACCAACTGTTGAAAACATAAATTAAGAAGAGGGGCTGGAGAGACAGACGGCTCTGTGCTTGGAGCACTGGGTGCTCTGACTAAGGATCTGGGTTCAATTCGAGGCGCCCACATGGCCGCTTAGAATCATCTGCAAGTCTAGTTCCAGAGGATGTGGCATCCTCCTCTGCAAGCCCCTGGCAAAATGCTCACACACACACACACACACACACACACACACACACACGCATGTAAAGCAAAATGAGCAGGTTAGGAAGAGGTGTGGTGATCCTAGCATAGTGGGCTCTGCTCGTGATGAGATTTTAGATTGTTAGTGTTCGTGTCTTACTTCATGTTTTTCTCTTCATATAACTGTCTCCCCATATCATCCCACTCCTCAGACTGTGGAGGGCAACTGCACTCAGACCAGGAAGTGCGAGTACGAGGGCGCAGTGCTTGAGGTCTCTAACGACAGCACAGACACAGACTTCCAAATAAGCGTTGCCTTGCCTAACCCGCCCTACACGGAGGCAGCCTCGGCTGACGGTGGAAATGTGCAGTGGGTTGGACGAGCACTGCTAGCGTGTCACACTCTCCAGCCCAGATCCCCGCATTAGTCCCCGCACCCTGAAGAACCTGAGGGAGGAAGCCTTGGCATTCCATTCCTGACTCTCCACATGGTGATTTCAGCCACTGGTGGGATTTCAGGAGTATTTACTATGAAGATGAAATATTGGTTATATATGATCTAGAAATGAAAAGTTCTGATATTGTGAACCACCTGCTGAAGCCAAGAAGTGCCGAGAGCCTCAGCCCTCACAGGATGGTGCTCCAGGGATCACTGGGAGGATTTACCGCCCTTTCAGAATTGCACTCCATGGATCCTGGGAAGGATTTAAAAAAAAAAGTTTTCAGAATTTATTGGAAAATTTTGAATAACTCTTTTCATCAGCCCTTTGGAAGACAGGAATCCTTTTAAATTAATGATTTTTTTAAATAAATAAAATATTTGTGATACAGGGCTCAGATATTGTCACTTAATATTTGCATTTCCGAAAGTCATTTCTAAAAACCGTACAATTGGAAATTTAGCACGACATTGCATTAGTTTTAGGTCCTCCTGTTTCCCGAACAGTGAAAGCAGGAATATGTTAAGGTACTGTAAACAGGCCAAAGTTCAGCTCTGAATGGAGAGGGGAGGAGTGAGTGAGAGGACCCCTTGGCTCGGACCTTATCCAGCAGTTTCTGTGTGGTAGACCTTGAACTAGACGGGAGCACATGGATTTTAAAGTCAAAAGCAAACATTCAATCTTCCCTTGGGAGGTTCAAATTTCGATTTGAGTTTGTTATTAATATACAATGTAATAGAGCAGGAGGAGATGTTCTGAACAGGACACGGACAGAGAAGACTTCGGGCTACAATGGCACTCAGTGGTTCAGCTTACCATCTCCCTACCATACACAGAGCCCTGGGTTTGAGGCCCAGCCCCACTCCCCCAAAACAAGTGGGAGAGAAAGAAAGGAAATTTCCAATAGTCCAAGCCTAGCAGATAGATCTTCCTATGTGACAATTTTTTTTAATGAATTGATCCCTATCTCAAAAACAACAACAACAACAACAACAACAACAACAACAACAAAACCAGGAGTGGGGTTTCCAATTTACAGCCCAGGCATGGTCTTAAAAGGTCATTTTATGTGACAAAAAATAAAATAAAATAGAGCCGGGCGTGGTGGCGCACACCTGTAATCCCAGCACTTGGGAGGCAGAGTTCTTTTGAAGTCCTCAGCTCTTTTTAAAGAGCTTAGAGGGGTTCGGAGACCAGAGTGCTTGAAAGCCATAGCAGTGGCCATGGCGTCGCATGCACCGGTTCGAGGCCTGTCATGCCAACATTTGGGCACTGTAAGACCAACCGCTTTAGTGACCGGGAATGAGGGGAGAATGTGTGTGTGCTTCCTGCGGAGTAAGTTCTCTGTGTTACCCACAGGTGATGGAATTTTACTGCCAGTCCTGTGAGACCGCCATGTGTCGGGAGTGCACGGAGGGGGAGCACGCGGAGCACCCCACAGTCCCGCTGAAGGATGTGGTGGAGCAGCACAAGGCCTCCCTCCAGGTCCAGCTGGATGCAGTCAACAAAAGGTGACACGCCCCTCCAGACTCCCCATCCCACGTGAGGCCTGGCCTCCATATCCAGTGTCCCTGAGATGGTAGGGTCGTGCTAGCCTGTATACATGACTATGTCCTATGTTCTCCTGGATCATGTGATCCCAGAAATTCCTGCCTGAAAGCAGAGCTGGGAGATTCCTTAGAACTGCTGACATACTTCTCTGCCTGTGGTGGTGGCTGGATCGCTTCTCTCAGCCCAAGTCCCGCACAGTGGGGCTGAGCAGCAATTGCTCGAACTTTCTCCTGTGCTTGTCTTGACAGTTGGTTTTTGTTTTTTTTCCCCCTATTGGCATGGACACAAATGAATATAGCAGCCATGTCCTATATGAAAGAAACCAAAAAAGGAGGTTAATAACCTGCTGTAAACAAAATAGCTGATAGTCCTACTGTCAACCGTCCTAGTGAGAAAAGTATAGTTGTGGGGATAGGGAGGTGGCTCAGCGGTTAAGAGCACTGACTGCTCTTCTGGAGGTCCTGAGTTCAATTCCCAGCAACCACATGGTGGCTCACAACCATCTGTAATGAGATCTGACGCCCTCTTCTGGAGTGTCTGAAGACAGCTACAGTGTACTTACATATAATAATAAATAAATCTTTAAAAAAAGAAAAGAAAAGTATAGTTGTTCAATGTTACCTAAAGGAACTTGGAAACTTTCAAGCGTTCTCCAGGTACTCTACAAAGTTTATGTGGTTGGAAGAAAAGAAAAGATATAGCTAGACACTTAGAATATAGCGCTTCTAACACACACACACACACACGCACGCACGCACGCACGCACGCACGCACACGCACACGCACACATACTCTTGGTGATACCTAAACCCATTTTGGGTGTCCTGTGGTATGGGAATATGCTATTGATGCAGAAGAGGGAACTCTGTTAAACATCCTATATGCATGGGGCGTCTTCTGCTACAAGGAACATCTGGCCATAACCGTTCCGCCAAGACCTTTGCACTATTAATAATTAACCCGGATGGTTGGTGGGAGACTGAAATAGCCATGACCCTGAAGGACTCACTTGTTCCTTCCTATTGCCTTTCAAAGGTGATGAAAGAGGCCTAGAAAGGGGCTTTGCATTTAGAGAGACTGAAGGTGTAGACAGACTGTGGAGTATTTCTAGGTAGAAGTTAAATAATGATCACTAACAGCTGTCCTGTCTCTCAGACTCCCAGAAATAGATTCTGCTCTTCAGTCCATCTCAGAAATCATCCACCAGTTAACCAACCAAAAGGCCAGCATTGTGGACGACATCCACTCCACCTTTGATGAGCTGCAGAAGACTTTAAACGTTCGCAAGAGCGTGCTGCTCATGGAGCTGGAGGTCAACTACGGCCTCAAACACAAAGTAAGGCTCTGCAGTTCCGCGGCTTCCTGTAAGAGGGGGGGAGGGGACCTCTGCACTGCCTACTGCGCGCCTGCTGTTCTAACAGCAGGGACCTACCCACTGCCCTCCATCACCAGGGCACTTTCCTAGGGACCAGCGGTGAACTGCTCTTACATTTAGTAAACCCCTCCCCCCACTTTTTTTTCTTTCAGCAAAACTGGGATTCTGTGGCTTCTTTCTGTAGCAATGCATAGTTCTCCGTAAGGAGAGGTTACATATAGAAATGTTTTCAGGGCTTAAGGTTGCCCGGAACGGTTTCCTTCCTTAATTATAAGGTGGAGGAGCCTCTTAACTGCTCTCTCTCTCTCAACTACACTAACCTGTTCCTCAACTTCAAAGCAAACCTGACTGCCGCCTTTGTTTGGCTCTGCAAGTCTGTTCACCAAGCCAGGGTGGAGAGCTTCAGGTATTCAGGTGTAGAGACTTCTCCAAGGGTTGGGTTTTGTTCCCTGTGGTGGTGACCTGCAGCTCTGAACAGCTAGGGAAAAGCCACTGGGTAATGACTAATTCACATTAAGCAGACACTTTGTTTGCTGTTGGTCGCGTCCTTTCTCTTTGCCCCGGGTAAACAGATGACCTAAGAAATGCACGTGTGGGTGAGAGGCGGGGTGAGGCGGAAGGGAAATCTCCAAGTGGTACTGGAAATGCGACTTAGCATTCCGCAGGGGTTCACTGGGTTAAATGGAATGCAGATGGTTCCGAGCCACCTGAGTGGGCGGGCGGGCGTATTAGTTGCTTCTTTTGGGCGGAGGGCTCTGCCCCGGCTCCTGGCAAAGCGTCCTGCAGGCTGCACCGTGTGCCGCGGCTAGCGCTCATCGCCGCTGTGTCCCCGGCAGGTGCTGCAGTCGCAGCTGGATACCCTGCTCCAAGGCCAGGAAAGCATCAAGAGCTGCAGCAACTTCACGGCGCAGGCGCTCAACCATGGCACGGAGACGGAGGTGCTCCTGGTGAAGAAGCAGATGAGCGAGAAGCTGAACGAACTGGCGGACCAGGACTTCCCCCTGCACCCGCGCGAGAACGACCAGCTGGATTTTATCGTGGAAACCGAGGGACTAAAGAAGTCCATCCACAACCTGGGGACCATCCTCACCACTAACGCGGTCGCCTCGGAGACGGTGGCCACGGGTGAGGGGCTTCGGCAGACCATCATCGGGCAGCCCATGTCCGTTACTATAACCACCAAGGACAAAGACGGAGAGCTGTGCAAGACAGGCAACGCATACCTCACCGCTGAGCTCAGCACCCCCGACGGCAGCGTGGCGGACGGAGAGATCCTGGACAACAAGAACGGCACCTACGAGTTCCTGTATACGGTGCAGAAGGAGGGGGACTTCACCCTGTCCCTCCGGCTCTACGACCAGCACATCCGAGGCAGCCCGTTTAAGCTCAAGGTCATCCGCTCTGCCGACGTGTCCCCCACCACCGAGGGGGTCAAGCGACGAGTCAAGTCCCCGGGGAGCGGGCACGTCAAGCAGAAGGCTGTGAAGAGACCGGCCAGCATGTACAGCACCGGCAAGCGAAAAGAGAACCCCATCGAGGACGACCTGATCTTCCGAGTGGGTAAGGAGTGGGCGCGGTCCCCGGACTGAGCGGCTAAGGGGCCACCTGGCAAGGGCTCCCTGCTAATGGGAAGCCCGCATTTCCGAGCAGGTGGGGAGCTTCTGGTTGTTTTGCTAGGCTAGTTTCTGTAGGCTCTTCTTCCTAAATGTTTCTTCTTCCGTTTCCTCCTTTCCTTCCCCCTCCCGCTTCCTCCTTTCCCTGATAAATGCAGCCAGGGAGAAGCACAAGGGGGGAGGGAAGCCAAAAAAAAAAAAAAAAACAACCCATAATTAAAACAAAACAACCCAAACAAGAGTGGGGAGGGGAGCAAAAAAAAAAAAAAAAAAAAAAAAAAAAGCAACCCATAATTAAAACAAAATAAAACCCCAACATTTAGAACCTGGAAATTCAGAACAATTCTCATTTTGGTGGGAGTGTCTTTGAAGGACTTCTGACTAACTCAAAGGCAGAGAGCCTTGCCTCAGGCAAATTCTTGTATTTCTGTGAACTCTGTGGGCTTGGGCAGTGGCAGTCCCACAAACGGAATTCAGATACCTCTCTGCCTCCACTCCTGCGAGGAGGGGGAGATCCCTGGGGGTCAGTCAGTTGCTCAGAGCTGGAAAATAGCTACTAGGACCTCAGGGTGGAGAGGGAAATGGGCTTGAGGCGGGGTTGGGGATGAAGCCCGAGGGGTAGCCTGGGCTCAGAGATGGGAATGCAGTTGCCGCCCCACCTCTGATTTATTACCTGTCGCTTTTTACCTGTCTTTGTTTTCGCTGCTTGTTTTCTCAAGAGGAAGCGACCTAAACATAAACCAAAATAAAGGGTGGCCAGCCATTCTCAAGGAAAAGCAAAGCTTGCATTTTGTTTCAAAAAGGACCTGTCTCCTTGCTCTCCTCCTTCTGTCTTGGCCGCAGCCCGGCAGGCTGCCTCGTTCTCTCTGCTCCCCCTGGTGGGTGTCTACATCACAGGGCCTGAGAGAGCTGCACAGTTTGTTGACTGACACACCTAGAAAGGAAATCGACTTTTCTATCACAGAACTTCAGAAACCGGGAATCTGCAGTTATGCATGTGCTCTGTGGGAGGGAAGGAGTGAGAGACCATGCTGGCCAACCTTTCTCCACATCTGTTTTCCTCGGACTGTCGTGGGCGACTAGGGCTCCTTGGAACATTGTGGGCTGAGTCGCCCTGTAAGCTCTCAAGGCTGAATCCAGTAAGGACTGTGGAAGGAAGACGTGTCCATTCAGAACATGCCTTTCTCGGTCACCTGTGTAGTATGGTTCCAGGGGACAAGCTAGGACAGACGCAGCACTGGATCCTGATGCTCCAGTTCTTCCACTTAAGCCTTGGGCCTCTCTTTCCATGTGCATAAAATGCAAAGCGTTCCTTTAGATTCTTCCGTGTTGTCACAATGATAGGGTCCCGAGAATCAGTTTCGTTTCTTCTTGGGAAATCCTAGTAGTAGTCGTGAACTATATGTTAGGACCATTTTTGATTATGTGTGGGACTGTCACACTGTTCACATAATGGCTACCAGGGGCATTCTCCTCAGCCATCGTAAGGCTCCCTTTATCCACGCCTTCCTCAACAGTTACCTTGTCTTGTTGATGGCTGGTTGGTTTTCATTTGCATTTTCCTGGTAGTTATAGTGTTGACTGCTTTTATATACTTGTTGGCTACCTGTATGTCTTTTAAGAAATGTCTATTTAGATCATTTTCCCATGTTTAACATTTCCCATGTTTCACATTTAAAATTATTATTATTACACTACTACTACTACTATTGCGGGTACAAGTGTCCCAGCGAGCATGTGGAGGTCGGAGGACGACCTTCAGGGCTGGTTCTCCTTCCTCTGTGGGAGTTCTGACCATCACCAGACCACTGGGTCTGTTTGGTAAGTCTTTCCCTGCTGTGCACCTGGCTGGCCCCAGACTGTCTTCTCACCATTGTTTGGAGCCCAGAGCCCAGCTAGACCGTGTACCGGTGTGATTCCAGCATTTGAATTGGTCTGAGAGTCTGAGGCAGAAAGATTTCAAGCTGGAGGTTACAAAAGCGATGGTTTTTGTTAATTTCCTTTTATGAGTACAACTTGGCAACAAAAGCAAAAACATTAAGCTAAGAAACTTCTCTTCGATAAACAAAACTGTCAGCAGAGTGAAGAGACTAATGAAAAATAAAGAGAGAAAGTTTATGTGATTATTTTAGCTCCTTATGCATCTTGGATGCCAATGCTTTAGTGGATGTATGGTTGGTGTAGATTTTCTTCGCTTCTGTTTGGCTTTGGTTGAGGGCGCCACCTAAAAGCCATTGCTGGAACTAGCATGGTGAGCTCCTCTCCAGCGTCTCCTGCGGGGTTCGGCTTCAGGTCCCAGGCTTCGAGGTTTAACCCAGTGCATGTTTGATATGAAATCAGCCTCTAATAATCTGCATGTCAACATCTGGATTTCCCAGCACCATTTATTGAAGAGACTCTCCCGTTCTCTTTGTCTCATCTTTGTCACAGATCAATTAACCATAAATGTCTCGCCTGTTGAGTTTTTGTCTGTTCCTGAGGCAATCTCACTATATACACTTTGTAGTCCAGGCTCCTCTTTTTTTCTTTTCTTTTCTTTTCTTTTCTTTTCTTTTCTTTTCTTTCCTTTCCTTTCCTTTCCTTTCCTTTCCTTTCCTCTCCTTTTCTTTTCTCTTAATTCTTTAATTCTTTCTTTTCTTTTCTTTTCTTTCTTTGTTATTGTTGTTGTTTTTGGGCTTTTTGTTTGTTTGTTTGTTTGTTTTGAGACAGGGTTTCTCTGTGTAGCTCTGGCTGTCCTGGAACTCACTCTGTAGACAAGGCTGGCCTTGAACTCAGAAATCCGCCTGCCTCTGCCTCCCATGTGCTGAGATTAAAGGCGTGCGCCACCACTGCCCGGCTCAGGCTCCTCTTAAATCCTATATTCCTATTCCCTGCCTTGGACTGCCAAGTGCTAGGATTACAGGTGCCAGCATGCCCTCCAGGCCTTGTATTTCGGGTGTGTGTGGGGGGGGGGGGTTCTGTTTTTGTCAGGAATAGCTTTGAAGTAGATGTTGAAATCAGAGAATAAAATGTCTCAGGCCTTGCACTTTTCCCTCACAATTGCTTTAGCTTTTGGGGGATTTCTGTGATTACACATGAATTTTAGCATTGCTTTTTCTTTGAAAAAAAATGTCATTGGGATGTTGGTGAGCATTGCATTGAATTTGTAGATTATGTTGAATAGTATGGACAGCTTTCTAATATGTATTCTTCCAATCTGCACAGAATATTTTCCCACTTATTAATGGCTTCGTAAGTTCTTTCATAAATGTTTCTTGGTATTTGTTGTTCAGACCTTTTACATTATTGGTTAAAAATATCTCTAGGACTTTTGTTGTTGTTGTTGTTGTTGTTGTTGTTGTCGTCATTGTCTTAATTCTTTAATTCATGTCCTAATCCAGAATCTAATGAAAGTCAGCACTCATGACACAGTAATGAAGCTCAAAAAATGTTTCTAGAGCACCTGACCCTGGCAGGCATTATGCTAGATAATGGATATATTATAGAGACGACAGAAATATGATCTCCTTCCTGGAGGAGCTTACAGATCTGTATAGCAGATATATGAGTAACTTGGTCAGCTACTGAGGGAGAGTGATGGAAAGCTACAATACTAAGGAGTTTAAGCCGGAGTTTCGTAGGACTTCCTCAAGTCAGCAGATGCAGTTAGCAGGCAGAGAGGTCAAAGAGCAAAGGACAGGTGAAGAGAGAGCCTGGGACTGGTGGATTCATGCCATGCACATCTGTGCTGAGTGCGTTAAGGTCCAAAGACCCTAGAGTGATGTGATTGGACTCATCCGTGTGGGAGCCCACTGCTGCGCAAACACCCTCTGCATCCTCACACTTGACCACCCCAGCCTGAATCCACAGCGATTGCTGTTGTTATTTATGCTGTGGCCGCACCACCCAGTAAGACTGTAAGTTCCTTCCGGTCAAGAGTGAGGCCAGTGGTATCGTTCGTCACCCCCAGCAACTCAGAACTTCACTGGTGCAGCATCAAGGCGTGAGCTACAGAATGTAAATATCCTCTTTGGGGCCGGTGAGGTGGCTCTGTGGGTAAAGGCATTTCTTCCCCCATTCTGATGGCCTGGGTTTAATCCCTGGAACATTACTTTAATCATGAGCCTCAAGGAAATGTTAAAATTTAGCTGTGCAGATGATTTCAATGGTAACATTTAAAGGTGCATGCTAAAAGTTAAAGCTGGGTGTGGTGGCACATGCCTTTAATTCCAGAACTCTGGAGGCAGAGGCAGGCAGATCTCGGAGTTCAAGGCCAGTCTGGTCTACATAGTAAGTTTCAAGACAGCCAGGGCTACATGGTGAGACCATGTCTTGAACCTTGTACCTCCCAAAACAACAACCAAACACACACAAATTAAAGGAATTCTAGATGATGATTGGAAGCAGAGGAAGGGTGTGGACATTTTCTGAGTCAGGCACTGTGCTGTGTGTCATCATACTGAAGATCTGTAGTAGATAAAATACTGCTTCAGTTCTGATTACTCTACGAATAATGTACTTGTTGATATACGTAATGTTAGCTGTGCTGGAGGCAGCTACTGCTAGCTTATTTGATGGCTCCACGATTTTAACTTGAAATCACGAAGAATTATTTAAACTCTGGAAATGAGTAAGTTCCACAGATCAGAGCTCCCTCTCCCAACCCCCCAGCCCTCCTCCTAAAGCCATATCATCAGGGCAACGTCTAATCATCCTTACCACGGAAGGAATACAGACTTAAAGAACTGACAGCTACAACTTTTAAACACCCCTTAGCTTCTGTGGTTTTCCAGAGTTGATGGTGTGGTATCTCTCATGCCTGACAACTTAATTGAATGCCCACTGTAAGTTAATTACAGTGTCTTTCAATATTGTATTGGAAAATGATTCTGAAGGAGTTGAGAGGGGTAACTCAGAGCTCCTGTTGGTGACAGTTCCAGGCCATGCAGAAATTCCTTTCTGCGTTTGCTGACTGGGAGTTAGGAGATGGTTTAGTTGGCAATTGAGAGCATCACTGAACAAAGGCGAGGTGGAAGATTTGGGAGGGAGGGAAAGAATCACAGCTGTTTGTTTCAAAATAAGGTATGTCACTCAGACCTTAATGAGTTAGTGGGCAAGTGGGTGACGCACTCATCTGTACTCTAGAGCATGACATTTTAGATGGACGTGTGGGGCTGGAGAGGCAGTCCAGCTCAGAGCACTCTTCAGACGCTGGGATTGATCCACCAGCACGTAGAAGAGAAATGTGAGTAGAATAGAATAGAATAGAATAGAATAGAATAGAATAGAATAGAATAGAATAGAACACAACACAATACAATAAAAATACAATACAATACAATAGACTTCATGTAGCATGTGCTCAAAAGTTCATAGAAACACACTACATTATTTCATGCCCCACTCCTGCCTCGCCTCTGTAAACCACTTTCTTCCTTCAAGTCTGAGATAAGGGAAGTCATTCTAAGACCCCTGCTGCAGTCCTTTGGGAATCTTATCCTTGGAGACTCTCCCTTCATTTCAAGTGGAACTAGATCCAGTTTACTGTAGTAGTGAGTACTAGGCACTGTACCGAGTGTGCTAATCAGATTTCTCTTCCTATTAAAAACAAAAAAACAAAAAACATCAGCAACAAAAACCCTTGAGATATTAACTAAAAAAGAGAAAAGGTTTACTCTGGCTCACAGTTGTGGAGACTCTAGTAAATGATTGGTTGGTTCCACTGTTTTGAGCCCAGCAGTGAGGCAGCGCCTTGTGTTGTGGAGGGCATGATCAAATGATCATCTTACTTCGTGGTGACTTGGGAAGCAAAGTCAGGAAAAGTAGGACTGAAGTCCCCATATCTTTGTCAAGGTATGCCACTAATGAACTAACTTCCTTCCACAATGCCTTTCTTAGTCAGGGTTTCTATTCCTGCACAAACATCATGACCAATAAGCAAGTTGGGGAGGAAAGGGTTTATTCAGCTTACACGTTCACTTTGTTGTTCATCAGCAAAGGAAGTCAGGACTAGAACTCACACAGGACAGGAGCTTCCCCTGGCCTGCTCAGCTTGCTTTTTTTGGGGGGTGGGGGGTGGGGGGGTGTTGGTTTTTTTGTTTTGGGTTTTGGTTTTGGTTTTGCTTTTTTTTTTTTTTTTTTTGATTTATTTATTTATTATATGTAAGTACACTGTAGCTGTCTTCAGACACCAGAAGAGGGTGTCAGATCACCATGTGGGTGCTGGGATTTGAACTCATGATCTTTGGAAGAGCAGGCATTGCTCTTACCCGCTAAGCCATCTCTCCAGCCCGGTTTTGTTTTGTTTTTTTTTTTTTTTTTGAGACAGGGTTTCTCTGTATAGTCCTGGCTGTCCTGGAACTCATACTGTAGACCAGGCTGGCCTTGAACTCAGAAATCCGCCTGCCTCGGCCTCCCAGTTCTAGGATTAAAGGTGTGTGCCACTACTGCCCGGCTCAGCTTGCTTTCTTATAGAAACCAGGACCACCAGCCCAAGGATGGAATGGGCTGGGCTCTCACCCCTTGATCACTAATTGAGAAAATGCCTTACAGCTGGATCTCATGGAGGCATTTCCTCAAGAGAGGCTCCTTTCTCTGTGATAACTCCAGCTTGTGTCAAATTGACACACAAAACCAGCCAGTACAACGCCCTACATCTTAAAGGTTCAAACACCCCCAGTAGTGCTGTAGGCCGAGGACCAAGCCTTCAATACATGGGCCTTTGGGTGACATTATACCTCCCAACTTAAGAGCTGTGCCATAAAGTGCAGCAAGGGAACCGGACAGATGTTACGGATGATACTCACTCAGGGAGCTTATGGTGTAGGAAGGGGTACAGTGAAGCAATTAAAGTATAGTGTGATGGGTGGGAGTGGACTTCTCCAATGGATTTTAAGAGAAAATGTGGTCCATGTGAGCTCAAAGAAAACTGTCAGGTTAAAGTCTAACCTGTAGGTTAAAGTCTACATCGAGGAGTTGGAGAGATGGTAGTTGTTGCAGAGAACTGGAGTTCAGTTCCCAGTACTCACGTAGGATGGTTCAGAACTGCCTGAAATTCCAGTGTCAGAGGCCTCTTTCAGCCTCCGTGGGCACTTGCACACATGTGTGTGGGTCTCCCTGCACTTGTAGGTCATCGGCCTATTTGGTCCATGAGGGCAGGGTGAGCAGAGGTGTTGAAAAGGGGGGTTGAAGCCCTGTGAGTGTGTGGGGAATGGCCAGACTGGGACCGCTTGTCAGCAGGCAGGGCGACCCTACTCAGGGTGACTGAAGGCTTATAAAGTTTTGGGGGACTGAGGGTAGGGACATCCGGGATGGGCAAAGAACATTGGCTGGAGGCTTAGGGGACCTGAAATGCCTCATTAGAGTGGGGAAGCATTTCGGGAGTCTCAGGTGCTGGCCGCATGGGTGTTGTCAGAAGAATGGGAATTGATCCTATAAACTAATTGAGGCTATGTGACAGTCCTCAGGTAGAGGTGAGCGTAGAGGCTTAGAATTCCCCAGACAAGGTCAGAGAAGGAGAAATTTTGTTATTAAAGAAGGGAGTCCCCCATTTCCTTCCAAGTCCCAGACTCTCGTGTCATGGTAGACTTCGACCTTAATTAGCAGAGTTTTCCCAGACATGTGGACATACATGCAGATGATGACATAGATGATGACGACGACGACGATGATAATAACTATTATTTTTGGATAGGGCCTCACTATGTAGCCCTGGCAGTCCTTGAACTCACTGTAGACCAGAATGGCCTGGAACTGGAGAGGTGTGACACATCTGCCTCTTGAGTGCTGTGATTAAGGAGTATACCACGGGAACTGGCACACACACACACACACAAAAAGTGTGTGTATATTAAAAAGAATGCAGCTTTTTCCTTCTTCTGTCTCTAATGTGACTAGCTTCGGTCTCTTCAACTGCACAATGGAAATGATGATACTTATCCTGATGGCTCTTTGAAAGGGAATTCATACCAAAGTGCTGTGCACGCTGCTGAACATTTCACTTTCTCACGATGCAACACGAGTTAGAATGACTCATTAATAACTCACACGTGCACTCACTTAGCAATTGCTCATTCAGCACCTGCCTGGCCCATCCTCCTGCAGTAGACTTTTCCTCAGTAACATCTGGGTAGATTCTCTCATTCAGAGCTCCTTGCATGCTAAGTTGGGCAGGGCAGTCAAACGCATTGTTTGTCCTCTAGATTCAGTTTAGGGGTTCACCTCCTGGACGTTTGGAAGTGGTCATGGGGAGTAGAGTTCAGAAACTGTAGGTTTGAAAATTCCTCTTGTGATTCATAGGTTAGTTTATCATGGGGGAAAAATAGTTTATTTATCTTTTTCCTTCCTTCCTTCCTTCCTTCCTCCCTCCCTCCCTCCCTCCCTCCCTCTTTCTTTCCTTCCTTCCTTCCTTCCTTCCTTCCTTCTTTCTTTCTTTCTTTCTTTCTTTCCTTCTTTCTGCCTTTCAAGACAAGAGTTACTCTATGTAATCCTGGGTCCTAGAACTCCCTCTGTAGACCAGGCTGGCCTCCAACTCGGAGACCCCCCTGCCTGGGCCTTCCGAGTGCTGGGTTTAAATGCATACACTGCCACTGCCACCCCAATAGTTTAATTACCTTAGGAAATTATTGCCAAATTATTTATAGCTCCCCTAAATTCTGTCCTGCCAACACAAGTAATTGTGAAATGAATCTTTTAGATGTAAATAGGAAATGATTTGATAAGTACTGTTAATATGTGTGTTGTTTTACTTATCAGTGTTAAGAATTTGTCTTCATTACATATTTTCAATGTTCTGTGTGCATATATATGCATGTACGTGGATGTGTGTGTGTGTGTGTGTGTGTACAAGCTTGTGTGGCCAAGGATTGAACCCAGGGTCTTGTATAAGCTAGGAAAATGCTCTAAGACCAAGACACATCTCCAGCCTACGTTGCTCATTTAAAATACTATAGAGACAGGAGGGACTTGCCTGTTGACCAAGTAGGATTTCCTAAGGAGCTGAAAATGTAAAACTTGGACCCAAATAATTTCCAACTTCTATAGTTCCTATTTACTTCACTTTTGTGACAAGCTACTTTACAAATGCTTGAACATTCTATCCACATGATAGCACAGTGTTGCACAGACTCTACTTCAATTGCCAGTAAAAAGTAATTAGCATCAATTGTCTTTCAAGATAAATGGATGCAAACAGGGTTCAAGAGAAAGAAACGGTGGGAATCTCTAACAAGACAAAAGGTGCTCCTAAGAGTGAGGGTGGGGTACAGTGCAGGCATGTGCAAGGCTGGGCCTGGGGAGGCGTGGCCTTAAGCTCTTGAACAGAGAGAAGGTTGGAAGAGGAGGGAGGTGGAGAGGAAGGTTTCACTATTACGACATTTAATTGGTAGTTTGTTAGTTTTGGTGGTGTGCGTGTCTGTGGGGTGTGTGTGTGTGTGTGTGTGTGTGTGTGTATTATGTGTGTCTGTGTGGGTGCAAGCATTCATGTGAATGTCAGAGGACAACTTTGGGAGACAGTTCTCTTTCCTCTATGGGATTTGGGACAGGAACTCAAGCTTGCAAGTACTTGAATGGTGATGGCATTTCTACCTGCCGAGTGGCCTTGCTGAGCCATGCCTGTGTTATCTAGTCTGTTTTAAAACTGTGACTCACTGATGTCCCTCCCATCCTGTGGCACCTGATGGCCAGATGCTCAGCAGAGGCTGCAGAACCTCTTTTCAGCAGTGTGCTTTGTCCCACTGCCCTGGTGACCCAGTGTTGGCAGCTTCCAAGAACTCCCTCATTCACTGCAAAAGGGAAGGATCTTCCTGCCCTGGATTCTGATCGGATTAACGCGGGGTTTGACTGAATGTTTTCCTGCGCCCAAATGCCATTTCAACTGGTGCTCAGAATCGTCGCCTTATTTCTGTACGGCACAAAAGCATGTTTGTTTGGACGCCTCTGTTTTCTTTCTTCCAGCAACAGCTGAATGCTCTAGAAAGCAAATGGAATCTTTTCACTAATACCATTTTTTCTATTTCCTGGTACTCGCTGAGTCTTCTAAAAACACAATGGCCTCTGTCCTTAGCCAAAGGTTAGATGAAGGGGATGGGCAGGCAGTGTCTGTCCCGGCCTGTACCTGGAGGACAGTAAGTCAGTGTCCGTCTACTTTCCTCAGGTGTCTCGTGGCTGCCTTTCCTCTTCTGTTTGTCATCAGCCACCCCATGGCTGTGGGGACATTGCCAGTTTCACATATGCAAGGATCTGATAAGTTATTTCTCTGCCAGTGAAATGAGCCAATTCGAGCCAGATTAAATTATATAAGGGTAGGTTTATTGGGAAGCCCCCTCACAGGCAGGCTCACTGGTCCCAAGACAGAGGCCAGGGAAGTGGCCATGGGGAGGGAGACACAGGGGTCAGGGAATAAAAAAGCACCCTAGCAGAGACAGAAGAGAGAAGAGAGACTTAAATATCCAGATTATATAGGGAAGAACTTCTGGGGGGAGGGGAAGCCCAGCCCCTGGGCTGGAAAGTTCAGGGCAGAGGGTGGGGTATGCACTGTAACAGGGAGGGACTGAGGGATGCTGGGAGAACCTGGAGGCCTGGTCCACTTTGGTATGCTTAATATGCACCTTAGCTCTTTGTCCTGGGGTCTGAAACCCAACAGGATTTACATCACTGGTGGTTCTTTAATGTCATTTCTTTTGTTTCTGTTCCAATCTCAGTTTTTATAGGGCTCTATTTAAAAAACGTATTATTAGTGGGGGGGGCGGCATTGCATGTGTGGAGATCAGTGGAAAACACACACATGTGAGTGCATGTGCACATGCATGTGTGCATGTGTGCCTGCATGTGTGCGTTC